>OX326959.1:43213565-43690114 GCA_946800325.1 Luzula sylvatica
GCCCTACCTTATTGCCCTTCAAAGATTATCATATTGTTATTGCCTTCGAAATATTACTTTATCAGTGCATTTCAAATATTTCCTCATCTTAACAGTGCATTTTAAAACTGACCTAGCAAACACACCATTAATATTACATTGCATTTTTTCTTTTTCTTTTTTTGCAAATGTTTGGAGTGGGCTTTGTTGTCCCACTTCCTAAACACTTGTGCATTTCATCAAAAAATATTTGTTACAGACTTTTGCATACACATCTATACTGTATTTGCATGTAAATCTAAAAACACAATTATCCCTGATCAACCTATATTTTCCTATACATTTTTCTAAGACCCAAAAATTATAAAAAAGAAAATGTTATATTCAAAAATCACTTAGGTCCTTTTTTTCGGGCTTTTTCTACTTTGAACTCCTTATTTCTTTTCTAGCCCAGGCCCAATGTACCTCTCTCATTTCTTGTATTAATCTTTATTATGTAGTAGGTGAAAGAGAAAGTTGGGCCGGATAGATGCAAGAGGAATCTGGTCTGGACAGGTGCAAGAGGAAGCTGGGCCGAGTTTTTGATCACCAGAAACATGTAGCTTAGCGGGTTAGCGAATAAAAAGCCCAAACCAAGTAGAGAACATGAGGCATCGAGTAGCGCCTGAACTGGAGAGCCGCAAGCTGAACGTTAGGGGTCGCAAATAGTCTTTTAAGTCCAGTCGCCAATACTTGGCACAAAAATTCCACCCGCCTTTTCAAACACATTTTTCGTTTCGAGAATTAAATATATTAAAAAAGTATTAACTAAGTAAGATTTTTGTAGCCAATGATACTATTGGCACCAAGACTTGTTAACGACGGGACAAGTTGTAGCTAACAAAATCATTTGCTACATTAAAGTATTGGCGACACAAGATGTAGCTAACAAGTCGTGTATTACCAGCAAGGAACATATATTAGAAACAAAGTTGTAACTAATGATTCGTTGCTAGGTACATAGTTGTAGCCAATACTTTCCCGTTGTAGTTAACATAATGTTTTTCTGTATATATATATATATATATATATATATATATATATATATAGAGAGAGAGAGAGAGAGAGAGAGAGAGAGAGAGAGAGAGAGAGAGAGAGAGAGAGAGAGATGTACGTGGACCTGGACCACATCATATGGTGATTTGGCTATTTGGTCTGAAATGTGAGCAAATTAGGGGAGACATCGGTGTCATCGAAAGAGTATAATGCAACTTTGTATGTTAAATGGTAGTTTATCCATATCAGTGACCATATAAAATGAAAAGGAAACGCATGCTATTTTTGCTTAATATCTTTTATGTATTGTGAATTTCGTTTAACAGTTATTTGCCAACACATATATGTATGCATGTGTTTTCATGTATGTATTTATGTGTATATGTCATGACATATATGTGTATATGTGTATATGTGTCTCATGTATACTTCATGTCATGACACATATGTATATATGTTGTTATATTTTCGGGAAACCTTAGTGTGAAGGAAATACAGTTACAGATCAACTAGTAGATTGTACACATGAGAGTAGATGAACGTACGCGTTCGTCGGAACGATTGTATGCATAATAAGATTATGCAAATCTGACATAAATTACATAGTCCGTCATGACACACCATCTGGTCCGTCATGACGCACAATAATGTATTTCTGTGCAGACCAATCTGTGAGTATACCGTCGTGATGCACCATTTAGTGCGTCATGACGGTGGTGCGTCATGAAGCACAGTTCTGCCCGTAATGACGGAGCACAATTGTAATGGCTAGATCTAGTACTCGTGACACGTGCGTCACGACGCACCATATCGTGCGTCATGACGCACTGTGATACAAATTCTGGATTGACAGTTTTTGATACTCATTAATACCGTCATTAATGGACAGGTTAATATATGATATTCACCTGATCTCTCTGTCTCTTCCTGGTTCAGAATTCTAGATTTGTGAGAGTACAAGAAAAGAGAAAGAGAGAAAGCTCCATTAGAGAGATTTTGTCAAGCAAGTTTGGACAAATTTTAGGGGAATTTGTCGCAACCAAGAGACGCTAGCTCGAGGTGGATACGAGTAGAGAAATCTCGCTTGAGATTTTCTGTGGTGATCAAGGTCGAGCAAGGTCGGAGACGAACCGGAGAAATTTCGGTTGTATACGACAAAAGGAGCTTCGAACAAGATGCCGAATCGCGCGGACGTGGGACGTGCGTGTCGCCGTTGTCGAACAAAGGACAGCAGCAAATACGTAAGAATCAACTCGTCTCCGTGATCAATTTCACGTCGTATGATTCTCTATGAATATAAGAGTTAAATTCAAAGGTATTAGTTGCATTTTAGGATTTGTACGATCGAGTCGTCGGCGTGGTCCTCGGGATCGGGTCGGACCGGGCCTCACAATCCGCTGCGCGGGGCTCGGTAGTGACACCGATACCCAAGATATTGCACAGGAAAACTTACCCGAATTCCTAAATTCATGGATCAGTGTAGCTAATTAGATACGAATAAAGAGTTTCAAAATTATACCTCAGATTTAGTTCAAATCTGGTTGAAGTTTTCAGAGACCACATTAGGGATTCTCGAACCGGCACCACCCTCTATCAGTATCCACACGCAACTCGTTTATACTGGATGTGAAGACCTTCTTTTACTAGACCTCCGATACTAGTCGGATCCTTCCTCCCTTTAGAAAATGTACTGCCACCTCTCTCTTTCTTCTCAAGAAATTAGGTTGCGACTAGGATTTCTCTCTTTTTCTCTATTTTGAATATTGAGAATGAAAACCACTAAAATGATTACCTTTTATGAAGAGATTGATGGGTATTTATAATCAAATGAAAACCCTAGGTTTTTCAAATCTTTCATTTCCCCAAATGACTTAATTCTGATTATTGATCCCATGCATCCATGAGAAGAGAAAAATTAGGCACGTATTTGGTACCTAATTTAGCGATTTAAGCACCTTTGGATAATAATTTAATATACAAAATTCTGCATATCTGAGTTATCATGGAAATTCTTGACCAATTGTGTTTTTCTGCCAATTTCAGGTGTTTTATTGGGAATTCAGAAAATACAAGAGTGTAGTTGCATTCCTATCCTCGTGCCAATGAATTTGATATGTTATACCGTGAAATTCGATGAGTGAAATTCGATGAAGGAAAGACGGAGGGAGCAAATAATTAACACTGAAGGGTCGAATGTGAGAGCTTTTAAGCTACTATTTATAGGACCGCAAGCCCCATTGGCAAGACACACTTGATACTTGATACTTGCTACTCTTTCCTCTTTCAAGAAGATTCAAGAACACTCAAGATCTTTCTCGAATTCTCGGGTGCTTGTTCATCAAGATTCGGAGATTTCTCCTTCTTGTGTGGACAACACCATTTGGTTGAAGGAGCTTTCTCAATTACCGTGACACGGAGCTTTCTCCTTTCGGTAAACCAACCATCACGAGTGGACATTGTTGAGGATCCTCATCCATTACAGTGACTTGGAGCTTTCTCCATCTGGTAACCATTGCATTGTGTTGTGGAGCTTTCTCCTTTATCGTGACTCAGAGCTTTCTCCATCCTGTAAACCAACCTTTTTGATTGGGTCTTGTTTTGAGTTTTCTCTCTCCTTTTCTCGGTCTCGCTTGTTGACTCAAATTTTTTATGGTTTGATTATCTCAAAACAATGTCGACACGACTAATCATCATGTGTTAGTGCAAATTGTAGAGATATAGGTACAACACACAAAGAGGATCAAAAGACGGCGAAACACACACAAGGAAGAAGACATACATACAACAAAAGATAAATACCTTCAAGACAATGAAGAAGTCAAGATGTTGAAGAATACAAAAACGAAAACACATGATCAAGTGAAGACATCAAGACGTCGAAGGTTTTCGCAAGTTGGGAATATCTAATAACCACCAAATATAAGCCCTAGGCATCCCTAGACTCATCTATGAATTATCAAGATCAAATAAATTGTTGAAACATAGCAAAATAATCAAAATGACAAAATCCAGAACCAGAACATGGTTCGTTCGAATGGACACACCTGACCTGTTCGTTCGAACGAACCTTCATGCATAGTCAGAACAAACCCCCCAGTCCATTCCAATGAATGCATGTGTCATTTTGTTCTTATGTCACAGTAGATGGTCCGTTCGAACGGACGTAAAGTTCGTTCGAACGAACTATCATACTTGGTTCAGAACCCCCTAGTCGGTTCGAACGAAAGCTTGTGTCAAATATTCTTCTATCACAGAAGAAGGTCCGTTCGAACGAACTTTCAGTGTGCGTTCGAACAAACCAATGATGTTTCAAAGATTTATCACACAACGGCTAGTTTGACTTACAATCCGTTCGAACGAACCATTAATGTTCGTTCGAATGAACTTGTACTGAAAACTGTTTTCTCAAAGGGGAATTATGTGTTCTATAAATATGACCCCTTTGAGGTTTCTCTCTCCATCCACTTATGCAAAATCATTTCCCAATTCTAAAGAGAGAAGACCTAGCCTTGATTAAGAGCTTGATAATTCCAAACAACCCTAGATCATACATCTACTTCACTTCCTTCTACTCCACTATTCCCAACTTGCGGGACCGTTCACGACTAGTTCGTCAGTAGTTTATTGTAATAGGTTAGTTACAATTTGTAAAGTCCGTCATAGATCGATAGAATCGTGTAAATCGATCTAGGAAAAACCTTGTAAGAATTGATACGGAAATTCAATCGAAAGCCGAAAACGCGCAAGGCATCCCCGGAGATGTAGCTACTTGCAATCAATCGAATCGGTCGATTGAGCAAGTAAAGTGAGTTAAAGCTACAAAGCAACCACCTACCGAACTCCGTAAACAAATATCTTGTGTTATTTGTTTTGGTATCGTTATCTTTATTTTCAATTATTTACGCTTCCGCAAACTAACCAAAATTGTATACCATTACCCAAAATTGGACCTTTGGATTACATATTCACCCCCTCTAGGTCTTAATTAGACAACATCGCTTACGAATCGAAGAAGGCAATTACCTCGACCGAGAAGAGCTCTAAGTGGTCTAGCTTTCTAGCGGTTTGAGCATCGAGTGACCATCCTAGAAGGACTTCGAGGAGAATCGTCTTAGTGAAGCCTCGACTCTCAATCTAGGTGTGTTATTTATAATCTTGAATTTCTTGTATGTGCTTAATTCATGAGATTGTACGAAACGATTTAGTTGAAAGAAATTTTAGTTCTTCTTCTTTAAACTCTTCTTCTTTGCTCCCTTTAGTTACTTAAACTCTTGTTCCCAAACTGCTCAATTAAGTTCTTTAACCAAATCTTGGCTCAAAATACTTCAACCTCGTTCCGGAAGTAACTTCCGTTACAACGGAAGTTCACCATCAGTTGTAACAGACCAATCGTTAGTCGTACTATTCACAATATGTTACATTGCGTTGCAACAGACCCTCTTCTCCGCTGTAACGGACCTACTTGCGTTGCAACAGACTTGTTATTCCGTTGTAACGGAACCATTACTCATTGACAGTCATAATTCACTCTACAACTCCATTATAATGCACTACATTCCGTTACAACGAGTTAACCCATCCGTTGCAACGGACCTACTCTTACGTCTCAATGGACCTCCTATTCCGTTGTTACAGACCATTGTAGCGTTACAACGAAACTAGTTCAGGAAGTCAGTGAGTTAGTTCATTGTTTGGTTTTGATGCACTTTTGACGCATACTCTCCCCGTGGAACGAACTCTTATATTTTCACGATACACATTCATCACTTTACTTGTCGATTGAACCAAATTCACAAACAACGACAATCTAATAAAATATCCGTGGATTTCCGACTTCATCAATCCATACATGCATGTAGCATCTAATGCTTACACCTTTTCATCTTGATCTGATTTTCTGTGTCTAATCTAAACTTGTTTTTGTGTGTAACCCTATTGGTTTATTTAATGTTGGCAACATATTAAATCTCCATTTAAATATGTAAATCATAATTGGCCTCTGCATTATGACTATCCAAATTAAATAAATGATTCGTGATCATAACCTATTTATCAAATAGACAAATTACTAGTTCTCTTGTTCATACAATATCTGTTGATCAAAGGCATGGTAAATTATCATCCTTTCAAAATCAACTTAACCCTTTCACGATCAAGAATCATATTGATATTCAATTTGGATCAACAACACATGTTAATCCTTTTGAGCGTGTCCACATATTTTCTTCAATCCTAATTCATCAGGGGACCTTGAGAGATATCTCTTTCAATCATGAAAGGAACAACTTCCATCTTGGTTATTCATAACCTCCATCATGCTTCAGCAAATACCCAATGATGATCTTATGATGATCTGGTTGAAGACAACAATGAAACATATCTAAGCATCACAATTCACATATGAGAAATCCAATCATAACCTCAGGTCTAAGAACCAAAACTCTATTTGTTATGATAATATATATAATGACAATAGCCATGTATATTCTCATAAGTTGGTTATCCAATATGTAGCCTCTAATATATATTTATATTCCATATTTGACATCTCCATATCCATGATAGTCAAACATGATCATCTCAGATGCGAATATACTTGTGTACATATATATTCTATTTTCTTAGGCATGTACATCTCCATATACATCATATATATGACCAGGGACATTTAGAATCGTATTACGTTCATTTTACATTTTTTCTATCATAATCACATTTTATGATGATGTACAAACTAATGATACAATTGATGGCTTATTCACATATTCCTAAAAATATGATAAATAACCAGTATACTTATTAAATGAAACTTTAATCAAATATATATATATATATATATATATATATATATATATATATATATATATATATATATATATATATATATATATATATATATATATATATATATATATATATATATATATATATATATATAATAGTAGACCAACAAACATAAATGATAACTGATATTCGTTTACATATAAACAAAACAATTTAGCCTAGGGCATTATTTCCTTCATATGTGTCTCATGCATACTCCATGTCACGACACAGTACATGTGTATAAGGTGTGTAGATGAATATTGTATGCTATATAACCCCCTTTTGTAATTATGTTGAACATCAGAATTGAAGAAGAAGATAAAATATGCATGATTCCATATCTTATCTTTTGTGTTGATATTGTTTCTCTTTTCTTTCTTTATTATTGTTGATTTCACAACACGTTATCAGCACAAACCTCTTTTTATTTGAATCCTGAGATTTTAAGTGAAAGTAAGAATATTTATTGTTTTTCTTCTCACACACGAAGTTCGTATTATGGAAAATCTAGCAAAGCTAGAGTTTGTTGCTTTGAATATATCAGGCACAATTCTTGTAGGACAAGTAAAAAGAGAGAAAAGACTCCATTGGAGATTGAGAAATTTTGAGCAAGCTTATGACAAATTTTAGGGGAATTTGTCGCAACCGGAAGACTTTTAGCTCGAGGTGGATACGAGTAGAGGAATCTCACTTGAGATTCTCTGTTATGATCAAGCAAGAACAAGGTCGAGCAAGGTTGGAGACGAATCGGATAATATCCGGTTGTATACGACAAATCGAAGCTTCAATCTAGGTGTCGAATCGCGCGGGCGTGGGACGTGCGTGTTATCAGAATCAAAGCGAGCAAGGACAGCAGCAACTAAAAGTGTCAACCCTTAACCGTGATCAATTTCACGTGGTATGGTTCTCTATGTTAGGATTTGACGAAAATAGTTTCGGTTTACCCACAAGGAGTAGAACGAGGCTGACGGAGTCGAAACGAGAAGGACGCATGTGAGACGAAAGAAAAACCACAACGGGGTCGAGTCGTGTGGTATGGGATGCACGTGTTGCCGGAGTGGAAAGCATGAAGGAGATGGTGGAAGAAAGTGACCAACTGTTCATTCACCATCAATTTGGTACGGTATGGTTGTATATTACTTCTTCCATGCTTCGCATGCTCGAAATCGATGACGGGGTCCTCGGAATTAGGGAAAATGAAGGAAATACAGCTACAGATCAACTAGTAGATTGTACACATGAGGGTAGATGAACGTACGCGTTCATCTTGATACGTAAATTCGTTTAGATGATGTCGGTCTCGGAGACACCATAAAAGTTGAAAATAAAGCGTCATCTCAAGAAAAAGCAAGACCATGATTTTCTTACGTCATCATTTACATGAGGGGTTAAAGCATGAATACCCGGCCCCACTCACTGCGCAGCGGATGAGAAATGAAAAACCTTTTCTGTAGGGTATCGGTGTCACTATCGAGCCCCGCACATCGGATTGTGAGGCCCGATCCGACCCGATCCCGAGGAACACGTCGACGACTCGAAAGTACGAATCATGAAATGCAACTAATACCTATGAATTTAACTCTTATATCCTAGTCTGTTCGAACGAACCACTCCTTGAAATGAGTCTGTATAAAACACTTTTACACTCGATGTGGTCCGTTCAAACGAAACCTATGATTCGTTCGAACAAACCACTCTCTATCTCATTTCTGTGTTAATTCCAAATCACATTCATAGTAGTCCGCTTGAACGGACCCTAAGGTTCGTTCGAACGAACCACTCTCTGGAATTTAACTTTGCATAATTTTATTATGCATTTACTTAAACCCATGAACACTCATGTTCATAAATCCTTATACGTATACTTTTACCGTTGATCCAAAATTGTATTTCCTTCAGTCTCCCACTCAGTTTCAGATCTAACTAAAAGGTACTCCCACGTATATCTCATATACATGATATTTAGAGAATCTAGCAAACGTATCATATACGTTTAGTCTATACACATCATATGTGCCAAAATCTTATGAATCAAGCCCGACATAGTACAACTCGTTATGTGACCGTGTAGGTTCGTTTAACGATGGTAGTAAGGATTGTCTAAGCCTAACAAGCTCATGAGGGGGATCTACACTCCAACATAGCTACCCATGTTAAAACGAAAAATGATTGTTTCATCATTCCTATCTCGAATAGTGGTTACTAGTCCTCTTGTTAGCGATATCCGTCAATAATCAAAAGGCATGGTGGTAGTCATCCTTATATTTTAACCGACTTTACTTATTCCCAATATCAAACCGAATTAACAAATACCATCGATATTAACTCTTAATATCACTGACTTTACGCAAATATTTCGTTAATCGATTCATCCAGTGGCCTAAGGGGTATCTCTTTCTTACAAAAGTAACAATTCCAATCTTGGTGACTCACATCGATTGCCGTGTTTTGGACAATACCCAATAATGATCATTTTGGCCACTTTGTACAAATAGCAGAAGACCACATCAAAGCATTGTGTTACACACGCAAAATGATCAACGGTTATCTCAAGTATGAAGAACCAAAACCCTACTTGTTGCGAGTCCAATTTCGATGACTAAACCATGTTATGTTATGGTTCCCACTTTTGGTCAAGTTCAATATGTATAACCTAATACATATCCATGTTCCCTATTCGACAAGCAATTTTGTCCTATGATTAGTAAAACATAGTCATCTCCTCGGCTAACATGCTAGTGTACACGTTTAGTCTATTATCGTATAATAGATATGCTTATCTCATAAGCATCCTAATCGTGACTAGGGATGATTTAGAAATGGAAACTTATAGAATGACAATTTTACTTACATAATCACGTATTATGTAGACGCTCCCACAAGCCCAAATCAAGGTTCATGTAATAAAATTACACAACCCCGCACATGTTTATCATATAAGAAAAATGCAAATAAAATTTAAGTAAACAAATTTTTTGAAAGTAAAATGCATTCATATAGATTAAGTATTTGGTTGATGCAGTGCTTACAACTATACCTGCGAGGACTATCGTATTAGATAACAACACTCTACTCACTTCTTTCTCCTCTAGGTATCTCCATACCTATAGTCATTGCAAGATAGTCACACGTGACTAGAGAGAACGGTTCTGTAAATGGGTCCACTGAAGGGAATTATCCCGACCCCGGGCCCGCGCAGCGGATAAGAAGGCCCGGTCCGGTTCCCAAATCCCGAGATCACGCTTCGATATCGAGGGTACGATACAAAGTAGGATAGTCAATTATCGGCGTGAAATTGATCACGCTCGAAGGGTTGATCGCTTATCCTCCTTTCTCCTTGTCACGTTGGTGACAAAACACGCGTCCCACGCTCACACGTCTCTCACCGCTTCGTTAACAGTTTTCTCTCCTTCGGTTCGATCACAACGAAGAGCCACAAGTGTCGCTCCTCTACGCGTATCCACCGTGAGTCGTAGCACCTCGGTTACGGGTATACCTGCCTAGACGATATACCGGTAAACTTGCTTCATTGAATTGATTCTCAAAACCGAGAAAAATCCCTTTTCTCGTTTCTCTCTTTTTTTTTGCACCCTTTCACTCTATGAAAAAGTGTCTCTCTTATAATAGAATGATTTGGATTAAATCTGCATCATCCAGAGAGAGAGAATTATCCTATTTATACTAAATAGGATAAGGACGGATAAGGACACCCAAAAGGCATGTTTTAGACACACCAAACCGTGTGTATCAAAAAGCTGCTAGAAAAAAGCTTTTTAACACAGTGCGTCATGATGCACCATATGGTGCGTCATGACTGACGATGTCAAAAAGTTTCTGGACAAAATACGCATCCTTGCGTCATGATGCACCATATGGTCCGTCATGATGCACGACCATTGCAGACTGAACACACTAGGTGTGTCATGATGCACCATATGGTGTGTCATGATGCACACTATTATTTCGCCAAATTCTGCACAATCCTATTGTGCATCTATCCGTTTTCTCGAACGCGTACGTTCGTGTGTCCTTGTGTGTACAATTTTACGGTTGATCCGAAACTGTATTTCTTTCAGTCTCCCACTCAATTTCAGATCTACCTAAAATGTACTCATGCATATCCAATATGCACGATCTTAGAGAATATAGCTCGCATATCAAAATAACAAGCCATGCACATCCTATGTGCCAATTCTTGTAATGAAGCCCGACATAGTACGACTCGTTGTGTGACCGTGTAGGTTCGTTTAACGATGGCAGTAGGCTGTTTCCAAAGCCCTACAAGCCCATGAGCGGGATCTAGTCAATCAATCATGGCTACCCATGTTAAAATGAAAAATGATTGTGATCATTTTGCCTATCTCGAATAGCGGTTACTAGTTCGCTTGTTAGCGATATCCGTTAATCAAAAGGCATGGTAATAGTCATCCTTATGTCTTGATTAACTATATTTAATCCTCGATTCCGAATTGAGTTAACAAATTTCAATCGATATTAACCATTAATATCATTGACTATGGCCATAGTTTTCGTTAATCAATTCATCGAGCGGCCTAAGAGATATCTCTTCCTTTCGGAATAAACAATTCCTATCTTGGAGACTCATATTGAATTTCGTGTTTCGGACAATACCTAATGATGACCGTTTTGGCCATTTGTTACAGCAGGCGTAAGGTCATATCAAAGCATTGTGTTACGCACGTAACGCAATCAATAGTCTCCTGAAGTGTGAAGAACCAAAAAACCCTATCCGTCGCAAGTCCATCTATAATGACTAAACCATGTCATGGTCTCGCGGCTTGGGTCATATCCAATACATGTAACCTAACATATATCTACGTTCCCGATTCGACAAGCACCTTGTCCCATGATTTGCAAAACATAATCATCTCCTCGGCAAACGTACTAGTGTACACGTCCAGTCTATTATCTGATAATAGAAATGCTTCTCTCTTAAGCAAACTGATCCGCGACTAGGGATGTTTAGAAATGAAACTATAGGTGTGGCGGTTTTGCTGCACATAATCATCAATTATGCCATCGTCCACACAAGGTCAAATCAGGGTTCATGTAACAATCATATTACGCAGCCTGCACACAATTTTCATATAAGGTGAATGCATTTAATTTAAGTAAACAAAATTTTTAAAGGGATGCATTCATATGGATTAAGTATTTGGGTGATACAACGTTTACCTAAGGGTATCTCCATACCCATAACCTGCGAGGACTATCGTATTACATAACTACACTCTACTCTCTTCATCCTCCTCTAGGTTTCTCCATACCCATAGTCATCACATGACAGTCACGCGCGACTAGAGAGAGCGGTTTTGTAAACGGGTCCGCACGTTGCTGCTAGTGTTAATCTTCATAAGGTTTGGAACATTTCCAATACCTACGATCACATATTTTCACAAAATTTCATGGATCGATGAAATTTTTCTGAGTATTGGCTAGAAGTGGTTGTGACTTCGGCATTTTTGGCTTGTACTATTGCGTTTCACGCAATACACAACCATAAATCATATAACTCGTGACTACTCGAGTTTGGTCATGTATCCTTGATCCATACCGCTTTCTTTTGCGATTAATAACCGCAATATACTCGCCTCCGTAAATAGAATCATAAACTATTGGTCATGTGGAACCTTTCCACATAACCGTGTTTTCGTTTAAGCAAAACATGTACACACTTTGTGATCGAAAGTCGTGCTACATATTTGGACGTGCTTTATATTTGGAAACTGTCGTTGTATAACTCTTTATAACCAACACGTCCTCTACATCATTATAGATAAAATAAAATCCTGAATTCTTTCGCAAAGTATTCAAGGATAAACTTCACCGCTATCAGTACAAATCCCGATGGGTTTAAATATACATAACCATTATGTATATATATGTATAACCATTATACATTCACAAGAGTTAGTCTTATGTAATCGCATTACATTCAAACTCGTGTGATTCCCTTGGATTTTATCGACGGTGAATTAGACACTTTATGTGTACGACGTATAGCCACATATATATCATGGCAGATATAATATATCCTCACATCAAATGTAAAGATTCATATTGTTGGGTATCGGCATCACTATCGAGCCCCGCGCAGCGGATTGTGACACGCACACCCCACGCCCGCGCGATTCGACACCTAGTTTGAAGCTCCTTTTGTTGTATACAACCGGAATTTCTCCGGTTAAGATCCGACCTTGCTTGTTCTTGCTCTTCTTGGATCACAATCCCAGATCTCAATTGAGATCTCTCTACTCGTATCCACCTCGAGTAATTGTCTTCCGGTTACGCGTAAATCCTCCTAGAATATCCACGCATAAACTTGCTTGAATATACAATTATCGAACAATTCTCTAAATCTCTATTTCTCTCTCTAATGGCCTTTTCTTGAGGAAGAAGATGAATGAACCTCTCTCTATCACTCTTCCAGATCTGAGATTAAATACCATTAATCTCAGATCATGCTATTAATTACGGACAATCAATATGAGAAAAAACTGTCAAACATACATTCGGAACATAGTTCGTTCCAACGCACCTTACGGTTCGTTCGAACGAACCAGCCACAGTTAATGCGTTATACATGTTCGTTCGAACTAAATCACTATTCATCAGAACTAACTATAGTGCGTTCGAACGCACCATAATAGTTCGTTCGAACGAACCATCTCTTGGTTCCAGAATTTACACAATCTCATTGTGAATTCAATCCTTTGATCATCCTTATTTGTACTTTCTTCTAGTTGATCCAAAACTGTATTTCCTTCACATATTATTACTTTTCGCCCTGCTCGATGCCTCACATCGAGCCATAGAAAGTTTCTGCCATTCGACATTTCGATTTAACTCCGCCAAGGAGTTATATGTTGAAAACCATTTTCAACAATATGTTGATATACGTGCTATAATATAGAACGAGGAACTTCTTAGATCTATCCTATAGATCTTCACGCTTAATTCATAAGCGGTCTCGTCTAAATCCTTTGTCGTTACAAGAAATATAACGTGGCTCCCACTAACCTTCATGTGTACACAAAGTTTTCATTCGTTCCGACAATGTTATAACAGTTTATAACTTCGTCAAAACGAATATTCCTATTCCATGAAGCTTTCTCTAATCCATCATATGGATCGTTAAAGCATGCATATCCTATCCCCGATTCTTATGAATCGACAAAACCGTAAGGTTGTGTCAAGAACACATCCTTTCATAAATTTTCTGTCAAGAAATTCAGTTTTGACATCTATTTTGCCACATCACATAGTCATAATACGCGACTATGGCAAGCAAAATTTCGTGAATGTGCAAGCTTGGCAACATGCGGAAACGTTTCTTCATAGTCCAACTACGAATTACTTGAAACTCTTCGCTACGAGCCTCGCTTTGCATATATGCAAATTCCTATCCATGTAGGTTCTTCACTTTGAAAATCCATTCACATTTCACGGATCTAACCCGGAAAGTAATGAAATCAAGTTCTAAACTTGATAATTTACACGGATCGAATCTCAGATTTCACGACACCTTGTCATGTGGAATTGTTACTTTTCATATCATCCTTGTAGGATATCGAATCATCATATGATTTCGATCTATCATCATTATCCATGATAAATCCGTATTTATCGGCTTATGATATAGCGTACTTGATCTACGAAAAATACCTTTGTGTGTTCGACTTGCGTTCATCAATTCTTGATGAAGTCATGTCAACTTTCATCGGTACAATGTTCATTTTCAGATCTCGAACTCTTTCGAGATTTATTCTACTCCCACTAGCCCGCGTAGAGATAAATGGCATTAAGTTCCAAACTTGTGCGCATTATGTCCTCCTCCAAGAAGGCATCTCTTCGAGCCACGAAAATCTCATTTTCGTCGGGATGTTAGAACTAATACCCTTTAGTTTCCTTAAGGATATATGATAAACGAACAATTTTCAGATTTGGGATTGAGTTTAACCGAAACAAATTTCGAAATATACTCACATCCTCAAATATGTACAAATGACAACTTCGGAACCATTCCGATCCATATCTCGTATGGCGTCTTTTGTACCGATTAGAAGGTTTATGGTCCATACCTTATATGCAACCATTCATTAGTGCCGCTGTCTCAAGGGTGTATCCCCAAAACATTTTTGGGAGATCCGTTTGACTTATCATTTATCGAACCATGTCCAACATGCGTTCATTTACTCTTTTCGGACACATCTCAATGTTCCGAATAAAGGTAATCGTGAAACGATTCCACAATGATAAATGATCATCAATACTCTTAACTCAAATATTCGCCTTCTCGATCCTATCGAAATGCGTAGCTCAAATACTCGCCTCCTCAATCCTATCAAAGGGCTTTGATTTTCTTGCTTAGTCGATTTTGTATTTCGTTTTTGAAACTCTTTGAACCTTTCAAAAGTCCCCGCTTCGGCGCGCATTAAACAGATATTACCGTATCTACTTTAACCGTCCGTAAATGTAACAAAATACTGATAGCCTCCTCTTGCCTCGGAACTTATCGTATCATTTACATCTTAATGCAATTTCCAATAATTCGTTGGATCTTTCTCCAACCTTTGGAGAATGACGCCCTTTATCGTCTTGCCTAATAAATAAGTATCGCGTTAACCAATCGAATTTAATTCGATTGATTCTAGAAATCCATCATATGGAATCTAGATACGCATATCTCGTTTATATGGCCATGACGGCAATGCCAAAAGAAGCAATCAACTTCTAGGTTTAATCCTCCTCGGATTTCACCGTTCTTTTGAGTCATTAGTTTGGACAACTCCTAGTCCGAACTTTCTGTTTGGAAAAACATTTCCCCGAAATATCCTTAGACATTTATTTCTTTCGATCCCGCCCTTGAATTACAAGGACATCCACGCATCTCTATGCTTTGGATTCCCCGGATATTCCAAGCATCTCCTATTCAAATTTACATCGCATCTCATGCAATTTCGGGATCGACTTATCTATCGAATGCATATGATATTCGGTCACGAAGATCAAATCTCGTACCATCAACACACGAGTGTTAATCAAAGACCCATAAGGCGTCTCAAAATTAACCTACTCTTTGAGCCGCATTGAATCATTCAACGCGCTCTAGCTCTTGAAACTATTTCTTGAGCGTTGCATTTTTACTTGCATATACACCCGAATTCTCAAAACAATTTTGAGAAATTTGCGTCTATACATGCCACCACAAGGCACGTAATATCGTTCGATTTCTTCTTGCATTTTATCGAACCCGGCTTTCTCGAAAGCCAATGCCTCGAGCCCTGAATCTACCATTTTCGTGTCCAACACGTTCTTTTAAGTCTAAGAACTATTCTTTGACTATTAAGGTTAATCATGGTAATTCATGCCCAAAAGCCATCTATCATATCGATCTCATCGATATATTTGGTGTTACTAGAAAACATAATTCTAAACGGATGATGAAGATTAAGTTCCTAACCGTGCGTACTTAATCTATATGCTTACATGATAATTATATGAAAGTGTCATTTTATCGAATCGATAACCCTCATACCGATACGGGACTCCAAGTCCATAACACCCAAGACCCATATTTCACGATCCTCCCATAAGTGACTATGGCCGACAAATGAGATCTCGCTATTTATGTAGGATTAAATCCAATCGTATCCAATACGACTCTTGTTCCTTTATAGAATTTCGGTGATGGATCGTATCATATACAATCCCAGTTCCGTGTGTACATTCTATCTATGCCCCGAACTCCAATCCGATTGGCCTGGACGGTTAAGTCACAACCATATCCATCGTATCGTTCAATTGAACTACTTACGTGCCCGACTATGGCCTGAAATCACGTGAGTCCCCAATTAACGCTTACCACCCGCATCAATACATACAATAATACGTGCCCGACTATGGCCTGAAACCACGCATTATGTCATACCAATCTCGATGGTTGTTGACATGGAAGGCATTTCCACGACTTAAATATTATGAGGGATCATGATATTCATGTTTAACTTCGTGACATAATCGTATTACATCACTATCACAAGATTTTCTAATGCATATGCACTATCTAGGGAGACTAAATTATTCTAAATAATAACTAAATAAATATGAAATAAATCGGTGCAAAGAATACGAATTTTCGAAGTTTGTAGTAAAAAAGCAAATCTGGCAACCAGGGGCTCTAGCGTCTTGACTGACAAGCCATCATTCCTCATAATATGGCCCTAGCGTCATGACTCACCAAACTGTGCGTCATGACGTTATGACTGACCAACAGCACCCCCGAGATTCCGTGGCACCCGCTCGGTGCGTCATGACTGACCGATCCGTGCGTCATGACTGACCATGCGATTTTTGCCAATTCTGCCCTGATTTTGATTTCGTTTTTCATCGTTTCGAAAACAATCGATCATGAAACTCTTTTCACGATCATTCCTAGATACTCTCAATCATCCCATGACTGATCTCTAGTTAATTCACTTGTGATTTTAATCGAAATTCCATTTCAATCACCAATTTTCATGCAAACGGGTACGAACTTTGATAACCCGTGCGTATATCGAATATACGACTATGATTCGACCCTCGAATCACAGCGTTTGCTCTGATACCACTGAAGGGAATTATCCCGACCCCGGGTCCGTGCAGCGGAGATGAAGACCCGGTTCGGTTCCCAAATCTCGAGATCACGCTTCGATATCGAGGGTACGATGCAAAGTAGGATAGTCAATTACCGGTATGAAATTGATCGCGCTCGAAGGGTTGATCGCTTATCCTCCTTTCTCCTTGTCACGTTGGTGACAAAACGCGCGTCCCACACATCTCTCACCGCTTCGTTAACAGTTTTCTCTCATTCGGTTCGATCACAACGAAGAGCCACAAGTGTCGCTCCTCTACTCATTTTCACCGTGAGTCGTAGCACCTCGGTTACGGGTATACCTGCCTAGACGATATACCGGTAAACTTGCTTCATTGAATTGATTCTCAAAACCAAGAAAAATCCCTTTTCTCGTTTTTTTTTTTTTTTTGCACCCTTTCACTCTATGAAAAAGTGTCTCTCTTATAATAGAATGATTTGGATTAAATCTGCATCATCCAGAGAGAGAGAATTATCCTATTTATACTAAATAGGATAAGGACACCCAAAAGGCACGTTTTAGACACACCAAACCGTGTGTACCAAAAAGCTGCCAGAAAATAGCTTTTTAACGAAGTGCGTCATGATGCACCATAGGGTGCGTCATGATGCACCATAGGGTGCGTCATGACTGACGATGTCAAAAAGTTTCTGGACAAAATACGCATCCTTGCGTCATGATGCACCATATGGTCCGTCATGATGCACGCCCATATTTTTCCTGAATTTGGCCAAGTCCACAACCATTGCAGACCGAACACACTAGGTGCGTCATGATGCACAGTGTTATTTCGCCCAATTCTGCACAATCCTATTGTGCATCTATCCGTTTTCTCAAACGCGTACGTTCATGTGTCCTTGTGTGTACACTTTTACGGTTGATCCGAAACTGTATTTCTTTCATCCGCTACGTTTCCACTAGTGTCAATCTTCGTTTGGTATCGCATACCTATGATCACGTCCTTTATAAAATTTCACGAATCAAACGAAATTTTCTGAGTATTGGCTAGAAGCGGTGGTGTGACATCAGCTCCTTGGCTTGTGCTATTGCGACGATCGCAATACATAACCATATATAGGGCCCGATAACTCGAGACTACATCGAGTTTGGTCACGTACACTTGATCCATACTTCTTCCTTTGCGGCTCGTAAGCCGCAATATACTCTTCCGCAATACATAATCGTGTGTTGTATTAAGTAAAACACGTACCCACTTCGTGATCAAAAGTCGCGGTACAAGTTTGGAAACTGTCATTGGTATAACTCTTTATTACGAACTCGTCCTCCACACCACATAGATGAGAAATGTATCCTTAATCCTTTCAAAAAGTTTTAAGAATAATCTTTTCCGCTTTCAATGTGAATCCCGGTGTCCCAAGGGGTCCATAACTATTATGCATACACAGTGTATAACCCATTATACACACTCATGAGGCAGAACTACTTCCGTTCGAACGAAGCTAAGCTTCCGTTCGAACGGACCAACTTCTGTCTCCGAGTTTAGCAATTGTAATCCGTTCGAACGAAGCTAAACATCGTCCGAAGAAACATCCCCTGGATTCCATTGATAGCAAAATGAGACGCTCAACGCGTATGATATACGAGCTACATACATATGACGGCATGCATGATAGATTCTACCACCGAAATGTAGAGAATCTTATCCATGCTACTTTTCTTCTTGCTCGATGTCAAACATTGAGGCTTATAAAAGTTTATGCCACTCGACATTGGGAGAAATCCTATCTTGGATGTATGTATTGAAAATAATTTTCAACACTTTGTTGATGTACGTGCTCCGACTTAGACCGAGGAGTTTCTTAGATCTATCATATAGATGTTCACCCTTAATTTATAAGCGGCCCCACCTAAATCTTTCATAGCGAAACAAGTACTCAATTACTTGATGACTTCCGTAAACATCGGAGTGTCGTTTCCTACGATTAATATGTCGTCCACATATAACACAAGAAATATAATTCAGCTCCCACTAACCTTCATGTATACACAAAGTTTTTATTCGTTCTTGATAAAGATATAACTGTCTATAACTTCGTTAAAACAAATATTCTGATTCCGAGAAGCTTTCTTCAACCCATCATATGGATCGTTCAAGCTTGCATACCCTTTCCCCGATTCTTTTGAATCGACAAAACCGTCAGGATGTGTAAAGTACACATCCTTGAATAAAATTTTTGCTAAGAAACGCGATTTTGACATCCATCTTGCCATATCTCATAGTCATAATATGCGACTATGGCAAGCAGAATTCGAATGGACTTAAGCATGACAACATGCGAAAACGTTTCTTCTTAATCTAATCATGAATTTGCTTGAAACTTTTCGCGACTAGCCTCGCTTCGTATATATGCATATTCCTATCCATGCTGGTTTTCATCTTGAAAACCCACTTACATCACATGGGTATAACCCCGGGAATTGGTTCAATCAAGTTCTAAACTTGATATCATACACGGATCGAATCTAAGATTTAATGGCACCATGCCATATGGAATCTTTACTCCTCATAGACTCCTTGTAGGACATCGATTCATTACATATAAATTCGAACTCACTGTCGTTAGCCATGATAAATCCATATTTATCGGCTCATGACATAACCTACTTGGTCTATGAATAGCGCCTTGTGTGCTTGACTCGGGTTCCTCAACTCTTGACAATTCGTACCTTCAGGGGCATCAAGGTCCCTTGGTCTCGTACCTTCAGGAAAATTAACGCAACAAAAAGAACATGAAAATCTTTGCATGGTTACTACTCGATAGCGAACTACAAACGCAAGAAAGACTTTGTGTCTTGTGTAACTCTAACCATGCGGAAAATCACGCACACATCTTCTTCCATTGTCCCCTTCACCCGATCCGGGTGTGGAAAGCGGCTTTGGCACAACTACAGATCAATCAGCCGGAGTGAGCGACAAATCATATCAACTTATGGGAAAAGAGCGCAAAACTGGTGTCGGATCCACAAAAGATACTGGAGTGCGTTATGGTTAGCCACGGTTTGGAACATCTGGAAGACCAGGAGCGCGACGATTTTTAACAACACGACTCCCAACGTTATCTCAATAGGGAATACGGCTAGTTTGGACGCCGATGTGTGGGATGTGGGTTACTCATTGCACTTAGTACTTAGTCTAGTCTACGCTACGCTTAGTTAACATAACAAAAAACTTGTAAATAATCCTGTACAGAACTATTTCCCTGATCTTCTTTATTTTGAATATAATCTTTGGTAGGATTACCTAAAACTTCAAAAAAACAACAACAATGGCAACAGTAATAACAATATAATAATAATAATAATAACAATAATAATACTAATAATTTTCAATTTCTTTTGTTCCTAGAAGAATTCTGCGGTGATTTTGAATTTTGCATCCAAACAAATATTTATATATATTCATGTGACTTGATAATAACTAAATTCATTTGGCTTCACAAATACTACAAGAATCAGAAGAAAACAACTGAATATCTGAATGTATATTTTCAAGTGAAGCCTAAAATACGGAGAATATCTGAATATATATAACTTCTTTTCAAAGCAAATACGGAAGATAATTGTCGAAAATATTATTCACGATAGCTTTGTAAGCCTTTTCAGTAGGGTGGAAACTATCCCAAAAAACGTACTTGGACACGTCAGCACAAACATCAGAGGTTACACTGTTACACAGTACTGAGGCCTCGAGTAATCCTGTACCACAGCATCCTTTATGTGATTCCTCAAATCCTGAAAATTAAAAAACTCGCAAAATTAGCAAATATTATATAGAAGAACACAATTAAATGAAATGGATGATTAGCTACCTACCGTGAACACTGGGTCTTTTGATTAGATCCATTAAGAAATCATAAATATCGATATATACTACTTTTGTTCCTTTAAAATTAGGCTTTTTGAGAATCCTATCGATTTCCTTTTGAATTTTGTAGTTGTACAATTGAGCTGCATAGTTTCTTTTCGGTTCACAATCTCTAGTGAGTCCTCCTCCAATTGTTCTTTGCGAAGGGACACATCCTATTGGTGGCATACCAACGAATCCGATTCTTTTAGCTCCCATTGCTTGTAGTTGCTGCCAAAAAGATGAGACATCAAGATAAGAAATTTGCATGTTCTTTTTTAGTTTTTACTAGAACGAACTAATCATTATTTTCTCTCAATAAATTTTCAAAAAACAAAGAAAAAAAGATCTTGAAAATGCGTCCCTGATTGAGTTTTCAGAAGGGTACTTGACATCTATACTTTCGAAAGGACAAATTTGATAGATTTTATGATTTAAAATGATCAGTTTATTTTTCAATTTTAAAGGATAAAATTGATAATTTGTGTTTTATGAAAGAAAAGTTTTCCATAATATATTTTTTAATTTAATCAAATAATCAACATATAATTAATAATTGTACCTCTATGAAACTAGTGGCAACGGAGAGAAGTAAGTCCACGTATGCAGGTATATCATAATCTGATGACCTGAAAGGAGTAGAAAAGTAGGTATTTGCGACATCGTTAGTACCGACACAAACAAGGTAGAACGCTTCCGAAATGATTTTGGCCGCCTTTGTCTCGCCAGCTATCTTCTTCATCTTCTCCTTGTATTCCGCAAACATTTTCAACTGATCATCCATCGATATCACATTCTAGAAAACACAAAAAATCAAAAAATTCAAAATGCTAGTCTTAATTATTATACCAAAATTTGATACATTATTTCAAAATAGTCTCGAAATATTTACCACTATTACTGGGGTGAGAGGGTCCCATCCTGTAGAGCCGGAAGCGAAACTAACACCAGTAAGAATGTCTTGGGGAGATAAATTGTAGCCAACATAAGGAGGTAACAACTCCTTTACACCGAGTCCCGATGCTGAAAAATACACGCATTAAAATGATTTATATGTAAATGTTTGAAGATCACATGCATTACTGGAACTTTTGGTTTCTCATGTACAAATTTGTTTTTTTAATGGCAACAAACAAGCGGTCGCTTATCGTTATTGGTATCTATTTTTTTTTATATGATGCTGATGAGACTCGAATTCAAAACCTCTTCAACGTATGATTATATTGTGTCAAAACACTCAACAACTATGTTACGGGACATCGCCATTTTTGAATATGTGAAATAGTATTTCACTTAAAAATACAGTGATTTTCTGATCCAGTGAGAATACACTGAATTTCACTTAAAAAGATAAAAAAAAAGTTTGCAAATTCTCTTGAGTCTACACTGGATCCAATCCATCTAATAAATGATCTTTCTTTTAATATGTGTTAACAGCCATATACTATTTTTTTTATTGTAATAGATCTTGTCAATAGCAGAATTAACTAACCATATTTGTAGAAATGAAAGTAGGTACAAGAATGTGAAATTTATTTTTTGTTAATGCTTAATAATTGGTTCATTACCAACAAAATCACTAGGTACTTTTCCATTGCAGAACCTTCCAGTGGGTACATGACCATAGAAATTTTGACCGTAAGGCGGGAAATTGCATTTGACAATGGTCTTTATCGGGTTGTTATTTCCAGTATCGACTATCGAGTCTCCGAACACAATCACAGCTGGTACCATCGGTTTCGTCACGTTCCACTGGTAAGCTAGTGTAGTAGATAAATGCGAGATAAGAACAAAAAGATGAGCAACACTGACAAGTAGTGCTTTCTTTCCCTCCATATTCAGTTCTTCTTTGGGACGTTTTGATTGATTGAATTGAAATGAGTGACCTCTATTTATATGTATCGTGGAATTCAGACATAATAAATCTTGTGGGTACTATCCAAAGCCCTTCTGGGACTTCTGGCAGTATGGATGGTTTGCTGCTGAGTCTATGATTATGCTTCGAGTAGTTGGAGGAATTTTAATAGAACAATTTTAGGCATGCTTTTATTGTTAATTTCAATTTTACGATCTAATAAGACCTTTAATTAGCTTGGTAATTAACAACTACATATTATTAATTCACATCTAATATATAATTAACATTCATCTAAATTAATAATTTCTCATTAATATTAACAAGTTTTTGACTATGTTCCTTATAAATTACTTTGTTAATTATGGTGCTAATTAGGATATACAGGGTGAGGTGCTAATTAAAATTTCTTAGAAAAATATTGTCACATGACCAATAGGCAAACTTCTTTTGACGACGAGTTACTTAGAATTTGGATTTCTTTTTACATGTTGCCTTCCAGAAAGTTCACAATTTGTAAGAATAGCTAGTAAATTTTACAATTTGCATATCTAGCTATTTCGTCAGAGGATCTGGAGAAAGAAATTAGTTTTTCGTCAGTTAAAACAAAAAAGTTTTTGGTATATATGGGTTGGTATGTCCTATATGTGCCTTTCGGATATTCTTATCTCATGTGATATAAATATGACGATTCTCTCTTCAGGTTAGACAATTCATTTGAAAACACATCATCAATAGTTGAGAGAGTTCGAAGAAAGAGAGAAAGTGTATTTTTCTCCAATAGAGAACAAAAAAGAATCAAGCAAGTTTGCCGGTGCTTCGTCTAGGCAGTTGCACCCGTGACCGAGAAACTACGACTCATAGCTGACACGGGTAGAGGAGTACTTTGTACCACTTCGTTGTGATAAAACCGGAAACGTTATTAGAGTCGAAACAGTGGGAGAAGTGTGGGCCTGGGACGCACGGCTAGTCACCAACGTGACACCGAAGATAAGAAGGACGTAAGTGATCAACAATTTCACGCCGGTAATCATCTATCCTTCTATGCATAGTGCCCTCTGAAAGGCGGTGAGATCTCGGGTTTTGGTAACCGGACCGGGTCCTTATATCCGTTGCGCGGGTCCGAGGTCGGATCGATTTCTTTCAGTGGTATCAGAGCAATAGCCAATGATTGATGGGTCGAATGATAGTCGTATAAAAGTTATACTTACGGGTTTGCAAAAGTTACATCCGTTTGCATGAAAATTGATGATTGAAATGGAACTTTCGATTAAAATCACAAGTAAATTCACTAGAGATCAGTCATTGGGTGTCTGAGGGTATCTAGGAATGATCGTGAAAGAGTTTCATGATCGATCGTTTTCGAAACGATGAAAACGGAGTTGGAATCAAGGCAGAAAGGCAAACAATGACAAGTCCGTCGTGAAAGACGCACCAGTGCGTCACGACGGACCATGAGGGATGCCACGAGTCTACGGAGACACTATACTCCATCTTGACGCAAGAGTTGTGTCGTTACGGACCACTGTATAAACTTGTACATTGGGGTGCGTCATGACCGAGCTTAGCTTGTGTTATGACGGGCCACTATACAAACTTGTACGTGTGGGGTGCGTCGTGATGGAGCTGGGCTTGCGTCAGACGACCTACTGTACAAAAGTTGTACGAGTAGGTGCATCGTGACGGAGTATAGCTTGCGCCACGATGGATATCTCTCTGGAGATTTTGGGTGTTCGCCCGTCGTGATGGAGGAACCTTGCGTCACGGCGGACTGTATATCAATGGTGTGTAAAGAGTTACACGAGTAGGTCCTTCATGACGGACCTTATGGTGCGTCATGACGGAAGTGTCCCTAGTTGCCATATTTGTTTTTTGACTACACACTTCGAAAATTCGTATTCTTTGCATCGATTTATTTCATATTAATATAGTCATTATTTAGAAGAATTTTAGTCTCCCTAGATAGTGCATATGCATTGGAAAATCTTGTGATAATTATAATGTGATTATGTCAAATACTCAACATGAAAGTCATGATCCATTTTAATATTTAAGTCATAGAAATGCCTTTCATATTCACAGACATCGAGATTGGCATGGCATAATACGTGGTTTCAGGTCCTAGTCGGGCCTGTATTATTGTATGTATCGATGCGGGTGGTAAGCGTTAATTGGGAATTGATGTGGGTTCAGGCCATAGTCGGGCTTGTCAGTAGTTCAATTGAACAATACGTTGGATATGGTTAAGATTTAACCATCCGAGCCAATCTGATTGGAGTTCGAGGCATAGATAGGATGCACACACGGAACTAGGATTGTATATGATACGATTCGATACCGAAATCATATAAAAGATCAAAAGTCGTATTGGATACGATTGGATAAAACCTACCCAAATAATGAGAACCTATTTGTCGGCCATAGTAACTTGTAGGATGATCGTGAAATATGGGTCTTGAGGTGTTATGGACATGGAGTCCCATATCAGTATGAGGGTTATCGGTTCGATAAAATTAACACATTCGTATCATTCATCATATAAGCATATAAGTTAAGTACACAACGCTAGTAAATCAATTCTTACATCAACACCTTATCGATTAGATCGGTATTAGAAAAGGATAAGCTGGTGGGCCGAAAATATTTAGATTGGCACCGAAACCTGAGAATTATTCTTAGGCAAGAGGGTAAGAGAAATGTATTGGGTACGGATCTAGTTGTATTGGCTCATGATGCTTCGGTCGAAGATCAGACCACATACAAAAAAACTTAAGAAAGACTCGAAGTGACGTGCCTTATGATGGCATGCGTGTACGCTAGTCTTCAAAAGTGGTTTGAGGTTGCGGATGCATATTTCATAAACACCATGCTCAAGAAAATGATCCAAGAAAAGGAGCGTATTGAACGGTTCAATACACTCAAAGATCAGTTGGTGAACTGCAAAATGCTGTTAGGGTCTTCGGTGAGCACTCACGTGTTGAAGGTCCAAGCTCTCATAGACCGTCTAGAGAAGCTCGGAGAAAAATTGTCGACGATTATGCAACAATATTTGATCTTGTGTGCTCTTTCACCGATGTTTTCTCCGTTTGTGACGAACTACCATATGCATTCGATGGACATGACAATCCCTGAGCTTCATGGAATGCTCAAGAATTTTGAATCGGAGATTATTAAGACATCCGGGGAGAACAAAGCAAGAGTTGCCAGAAACGTTCTCATGATTCAATCTAAGGATCACAAGATATCAAAGTCTAAGGGCTGTTCGGCAAAGAAAATGTCGATATCAAAGATGTAAGGAAAGGAGAAATCCAAGGATGAGACGTGTTACCATTGTCACAAGGCTGGACATTGGAAATGCAATTGCAAGTCTTATCTCGAGGGGGTGAAGAAGGGAAAGGCTTCGGAATCCGGAGTCTGGGGTATAAACATTATAGAAATTAATCTTTCTACTATGACTAATTGGGTATAAACAATATTTGTCGAAATATGCAGGTTCTACAAAATAGTCCAAGGTTGGAAAGAGGCGAAGAGGATCTACGAGTCGGGAATGGAGCAAGAGTTGTTGCGTTTTTCATAGGAGTAGTTAATTTGACTTTGCCGAGTGCACTTATATTAGTACTAAATAATTGTTATTATTTACCGACTTTATGTAAGACCTCATCGTATGTTGCAACGCACCACTTCCGTCGTGATGGAAGAGTAACTCCGTCGTAACGGACCAGTGTTGAATTCTCATAACAAGACTCAACATATAGTCATGTACGACGCAACTTTGCTCCGTCATAACAGATACACCAATCCGTCGTGACGGAACTCCCTCTTTGGTCCAACGGACACCCTACTTCCGTTGTGACGGAACTTCCTGCGTCACAACGGAACTCCCCCTGGAACTCTATTTTGCCATTTTAAGCTCGTTCTTCAACGCATATACTCCTTGTGGAACGAATTTGCATATTTCTACTATACACACTCAATACCCTACTTGTTGATTGAATCGGTTTCATAAACAACGGCTCAAAGCCCAATTAAACACGTGAAAATTCCGTTCGTCAATGATGAGTGACATCTTACAATGAGGCTATGAAAAGCGAGGATTCCGAAAAATAGCATGTAGCCATGAAATCCGAAATTCAATCCATGTACGATAATCAAGTTTGGAACTTGATTGATCCACCTCCCAAGGTTAGACCCGTGGGATGCAAGTGGGTTTTCAAGAAGAAAACCGACATGAATAGGAATGTTAACACTTATAAAGCGAGGTTTGTGACGAAAAATTTCAAACAAATTCATGGTGTTGACTATGAAGAAACGTTAAATCCATACGGATCTTACTTGTCATCGTCGCGTATTACGACTACGAGGTTTGGCAAATGAATGTCAAAACCGCATTCCTTAACGGGAATTTGCAAGAGGATGTGTATATGACATAGCCCGAGGGTTTTGTCGATCCTAATAGTCCGGAAAAAGTGTGCAAGTTGCAACGATCCATTTATGGTTTGAAGCAAGCTTCTCGGAGTTGGAATATCTGTTTTGATGAAGTTATAAGCGAATATAAATTCGTCAAAATCGTTGAGGAGCCTTGTGTATACAAGAAGGTTAGTGAGAATCTTGTGTTAAGAAGTATTTAAATACTCGTTTCGCTATGAAGGATTTGGGTGAGGCCGCCTATATTTTAGGCGTGAGGATTTATAAAGATACATCCAAGAAGTTACTCGGCTTGAGTCAAAACAAGTACATCGACAAAGTATTGAAACGGTTTTCGATGCATGATTCGAAGAAAGGGTTTCTTCCAATGTCTAGTGGCATACCGTATTCTAAAGCTAAATGTCCGACATGGAGCGATGATAAGAATGCGAATGAGTATTGTTCCATACGCTTCGGCAGCTGGATCAATTATGTATGCCATGATTTGTACGCGCCCCGATGTATCGTATGTTGGGCATTAATATCGCTACCGAGTTCCGCACAGCGGATTGAGAGACCTGGTCCGACCCGATCCCGAGGACACGTTGCCGATCCGAGGGTACAAATCCTAATATACGTGCAACTACTTATATATAACTATTATATATAAAGAAGCATACCACGTGTAATTGATCACGGTGAAGGGTTGACACTTGTAATTGTTGTTCTTTGCTCCGATTCCGGTAATACGTACGTCCCACGTCCGTACGATTCGACACCATCTTCGAAGCTCCGATTTGTCGAATACAACAAGATTGCTTCCGGTTTGTCCTTCGATCATCCTCGAACAAGCTCTCGTTTGATCACAATGAAAGATTCTGTTGAAACTTCTCTACTCGTATCCATCGCGAGCGTCGTCTCTCGGTTACGCATGATTCCCATAAAATCTCCGTAAACTTGCATGAAGCTTTCTCAAATCTCCAATAGTGTTTTCTCTCTTTTTCTTGCCTCACAAGAATGTTTCTTACATCTGGAATGAACTACTGAGAGAGAGAGAGAGATAACCGTTGATCTTATAATCAGGGTACCATTGATTCGAGGATTAATGAGTATCTTAAGAGAAACTGCCAATCCAGAATTTTGATCATAGTCCATCAGGACGCACGAAATGGTGCGTCGTGACGGACGTGTCACGAGTACTGAATTTTCCATTACACTCATGCTCCGTCATGACGGACCAACTTGTTCGTCATGACGCATAAACTAGTGTGTCACGACGCCATACTCACACATTGGTCTACAATTAAATATACTATGGTCCGTCACGACGGACCAAACCATCCATCATGGTGGACTGTATGAATTTTATCAGATTTGCATAATCTTATTAGGCATCCAATCATTTTGACGAACGCGTACGTTCATCTATCCTCACATGTACAATCTACTAGTTGATCTATAACTGTATTTCCTTCCTCGTATGCATTGAGCGTCGTTTCGCGCTACCAATCGAATCCAGGGGATGCGCATTGGACCGCGGTCAAGAACATCCTTAAGTACTTACGAAGGACTAAAGATCAATTTCTAATTTATGGTCGAGAGACAGCGGGGTTGGTCATAACTGCTTATACCGACACCAGTTTCCAAACATGTGTCGATGACTTTCGATCACAAAACGGGTACGTGTTGTGCCTAAATGGTGGTTCGGTCGTGTGGAAAAGTTCCAAACAACCAACGATTGCAGACTCTACAACTGAATCGGAGTATATTGCGGCATTTGAAGCGGCAAGGGAGGCGGTATGGATCAAGAAATTTTTGACCGAACTAGGAGTAGTCCTGAGTATCTCGGAACCCGTGGTAGTTTTTGGGTATCGGCGTCACTACCGAGTCCCGCGCAGCGGATTGAGAGACCGGGTCTTATATATAGAGAATAATACCGCGTGAAATTGATCACGGAGATGGGTTGTTCACGTAGTTGCTGCTTGCTCGCTTCGATCCCGGTAACACACACGTCCCACGTCCGCGCGACTCAACACCTTGCTCGAAGCTTCTTTTGTCGTATACAACCGAATAATATCCGATTCGTCTCCGATCTTGCTCGACCTTGCTCTTGGTTGATCACAATAGAAAATCTCAAGTGAGATTTCTCTACTCGTATCCACCTCAAGCTAACGTCTCTCGGTTGCGACAAATTCTCTTAAAATTGTCACAATCTTGCTCAAATCCCTCAATCTCCAATGGTGTTTCTCTCAACTTGTCTCACAAGCTTTTTCTTTCTTTCTTTCAGATCTAGAATGAACCAGTGAGAGCGAAAGATCAGGTGAATATCATATAATAACCCCTCCATTAATGATGCTTTAATGAGTATTTTAAGAAAACTGCTAATCCAGAATTTGGATCAGAGTCGGTCATGACGCACAATATGATGCAACGTGACGGACGTGTCACGTGTACTGGATCAAGCCGTTACACTTGTGCTCCGTCATGACGGACAGGATAGTCCGACATGACGCACCTCCGTCATTACGCACATAATGGTGCGTCACAACGCTATACTCACAGATTGGTCTGTACAGGATTACACTAGTCTGCGTCATGACGGACCATATGGTGCGTCATGACGGACTATGTAATTTCTGTCAGATTTGCGTAATCTTATTATGCATCCAATCGTTTCGACAAACGCGTACGTTCATCTACCCTCATGTGTACAATCTACTAGTTGATATGTAATTGTATTTCCTTCAATTGTGTATTGCGACAATACTGGCGCAATAGCACAATCCAAGGAACCGAGGGCACATCATCGCTCCAAGTACATACTCAGAAAATTTCACTTGATCTATGAGATTATGCAACGAAAGGATGTGATCATTAGGAAGATTGATACTGACAGGAATGTTGCGGACCCGTTTACTAAGCCACTCTCGCAAGCTAAGCATGACTATCATGTGAAATCTATAAGTTTGTGATACCTAGAGGAGGATGAGAGTTAGTTAGTTATCTAAACGATAGTTTTGTAGGACGAGATTAGTCGGATAGTAGTTGTAAACGTTGTATCACGCCAAACTTATCTTATATTAATGCAATGTCGAGATTTTAAAAATTATTTCATTTGTATTTACCTTATATGAAAATCGTGTGCGGGTTGTGTAATATGATTACATGAACCCTGATTTTAAAAATTATTTCATTTGTATCACGCCAAGCTTGAGTGGACGTCGGCATAATACGTGATTATCTGGAGCGAAACCTGTTGAGGAATATCCCCGACCCCGGGCCCGCGCAGCGGAATGAAGGCCCGGTCCGGTTCCCCGATTCCGGTTCCGCGCAGAGATCACGCCATGACTTCGAGGGTACGATGCAAATAGAAGGACAGATTCATACCGGTGCAAAATTGATTGCACACGAAGGGTTGATCGTTGCCTTCTTTCTCCTGTCACGTTGGTGAAAATCCGCGCGTCCCACACCACGCGTCTTTCACCGCTCGTTGACTTCGCCGATTCGCTTGATTTCGTCTCCGACTCAATCTACTCGTCCGGATCGATCACAACCGTAAGAGCCCCGGATGTTGCTCCTCTACGTGTATCCACCTTGACTCGTAAGACGTCGGTCACGGATGCACCTGCCTAGACGATGCACCGGTGAATTTGCTCGATCGAATTGATTCTCTATCTCTCGAGAAACTCTTTTCTCGATTTCTCTCTCTTCGCACCTTTTCACTTTGAGAAAGATCATATCTGAATTCTCTCTTTTTCTTTGTGTCTTTGGCAGAATGATAACTTAATTCCCTTGTTGGGATGAGAGAGAAAATATCCTATTTATATCTAATAGGATTAGGATTAGCCAAGAGGCATGTATATCCAATATACACCCTTTCACACAGAAAAGTGCATGAACCTGTTCAGTATTCTGTCCAGACGAAATTGATACATTTCTCTGACAGACAATCAACCAACATGAAAGTTGTAGATACTCTTATTATATACACAACCCAATTTGGCCCAGCCCAATTGGAGTTCGTATGCAAAAGTTATGACTGTTTTACTAACTGTATGTCATACTGTTGCACCCTTTCGGTATTTCACAGAAACGACACTGATACTTCGTTCATATGAAATATATTTCTTCATGAAGGTTGTAGATAATCTTATTATCTATCTAACCCAATTTGAATCATTCAAATCGGATTTTCCCACTGAAAGTTATGGCCACGAATGTACGACTACATTCGTTTATCCTTGTGTACACTTTTACGGTTGATCCTGAAACTGTATATCCTTCAAAACCGTCACACTTAAAGTTTTATTTCTAAACATCGCTAGACGCGGATCAGTTTTCTTAAGAGAGAAGCATTTCTATTATCCGATAATAGACTAAACGCGTACACTAGTACGTTAGCCGAGGAGACGATTATGGTTTGCTAATCATAGGACAAGGTGCTTGTCAAATCGGGAACGTAGATATATGCTAGGTGACATATATTGGATATGACCAAAAGGTGCGAGACCATGACATGGTTTAGGCATTATGGATGAACTCGCAACGAGTTGGGTATTGGGTTCTTTATACTTGAGGGGACCATTGATTGTGTTACGTGTGTAACACAATACTTTGATGTGATTTTATACCTGCTGTAAAAAGGGGCCAAAACGGTCATTATTCCGGAACACGAAATTCGATGTGAGTCTCCAAGATAAGAATTGTTTATTCCGAAAGGAAGAGATATCTCTTAGGCACCGCTCGATGAGTTGATTAACGAAAACTACGGCCGTAGTCAATGATATTAACAGTTAATATCAATCGAAATTTGTTAACTCAATTCGGAATCGGAAAATAAGTGTTGTTAATCAAAACATAAGGATGACTATCACCATGCCTTTTGATTAACGGATATCACAAACAAGAGAACGAATAACCACTATTCGAGATAGGCATAATGATCACAATCATTTTTCATTTTAACATGGGTAGCCATGATGAAGTGACTAGATCCCGTTCATGGGCTTGTAATGCTATGGAAAAAGCTTACTGCCATCGTTAAACGAAGCTACAAGGTCACACCACGAGTCGTACTATGTCGGGCTTGACTGCAAGTTTTGGAACATATGATGTGCATGGCCTTGTGTATTTGATACGCGAGCTATATTCTCTATTATCATGTATATATGATATACATGAGTACCTTTTGGTTAGATATGAAACTGAGTGGGGGACTGAAGAAAATACAGTTTTGGATCAACGGTAAAAGAGTACGTAGAAGGACACACGAACATACGCGTTCCAGAAAACGAATACATGCACAATAAGATTGTGCAAATATCAATTCCAATACATAGTCCTTCGTGACAGACCATATGGTCCGTCGTGATGGAGCTAGTGTATAGAGTATGTGGACTTAGCCGATTTTCAGCATATGCAGTGCTCCGTCGTGATGGACCACAAGGTGGGTCATGACAGACATGTCCGTTGCAACGGACTATGGTTCTGTCGTGACGAAAGTATGCGCAGAATCTCCAGGAACTATTTGGCATTGGTCCGCCGTGAAGGACCTTATGGTGCGTCATGATGGACCTCTACTGAAATCTGTTTTTTGGGCAATTTTGGTACACACAAGTTGGTGTGTCCAATATGTGATTTTTGGGTGTCATTTGCAAGATAGTTACAACCGGAAATATTATGGTACACACAATTTCTGTTTTGCGCGAAATACCAAACCCGAACCCCCGAGATAAATTAATTATGATGTAGATCAAGTAATTTGGTCCGTATACTGCAGACGAACTACGAGGACTCAATCTTCCGTAGGATAATGTAGGGTGTGATCTAGAGCCTCCGAATCAGACCCGGCCCATGTGTAAAGCCCAAGAAGCATGGGCTCGGGTCCATTTTTTTTGGGGTCCATTTTTTTTTTAGTATATAAGTATATACATGGAATCCGGGTCCAAACCCAAACCCAAACCCGCTCATCCAGACCCGCTCAGCTAAACATCAGACCCGACCCCTCTTTTCTCTCTCTCTCTCTCTCTCTGGCGACGATTCGAGCAAGCGATTCGATCTAGGGTTTGGCGATTCGAGCGGCTTCGTTTTTCTGCGGTTTGGCGACGATTGGGCGACGATTTGGTGCGGCTTTCTTCGAGTTTCTGTGGTTATTTTCGAATTTCAACGATTTTCTTCGAGTGTGTGCGATTTTCTTCGAGTTTGTGGGGTTTTCTTCGAATTTCTGCTGAATTCCTTGACTGAATCTCTAGGGTTTTGCTGCGGCTCTATCTGGATTGCGTTTTCTCTATCTGAATTTCTAGTGGGCGTTTTCTGGACTGCGTTTTCAACTGAATTTCTTGACGGCGTTTGCTTGACTTCGTTTTCTTCGATTTTCTCTATCTGTGTATATTCTCTCTCTCTCTCTCTCTCTCTCTCTCTCTCTCTCTCTCTCTTAGTTAATTTTTCAATTGAATTTGGGAATAAATCGATTAGGGTTTACATTGATGTGACTTTTGACTTCTGTAAATTGATTGTTGATATTGTTTAGATTGTGTAAATCGATGAGGGTTTACAATCGATTAGGGTTTTCAATTGAATTTTTCAACTGACTTCTGTAAATCGAGTTCTAAATTGATGTGATTTTAAATCGATTAGGGTTTAGATTGTGTTGAAATTATATGGTTGTAAATCGAGTTCTAAATTGATGTGATTTTGAATTTTATATTTGATATTTTTGAGTATGTTCATGAATTTGCGGGTCCAATTTTCAATTTGGCTTCGGGTATTTCAAAACCCCGGGCCGGCCCTGCTCCGAATGGACACGGCAACAAATACAGTTCCCTTCTACCAATTTTATTTTCATTAGGTTTTAAATCTACTTTATCTCTGTTTAATATCAGGATTTAAGTTTCCTAGTCTCACATTTCTAATTTTGTCTTTCAGGACAGTTACTAGATGAGTTTTATGGTTTTCTTTATTTAAAGTATGTCATGTCAGATACTTCAATTGCTTCTCGTTATTGAATGCCTAAGGGACCTTTTCAAAACAAAAACAAAAAAGACTTTTAGGGCAAGGAACATTGGAGATATACAAATATACATCACGATTCCATATTGTATGTATTTTCGTGGTCTTTTAGAATGACAGCAAGTCCCCAATCTCAGCTTCGGTGTATATATGGTCGGTCCCATACATAAAAGAGGGAACCAACCACTAACTAATTTCAGCATTTTTGCTTCAATGAGAACCATTAATCTGAGCCATTTTAATCGAAAATATGAAAAAATAATATTTCTCCTAGCTGTCTATTAATTTGTCTGTAATGCCGTTGGCTCCTCAATAATTTTTGCATTCATGGTGCATAGAAAAATAAAACACATTAGCTCGCACACTGTATAAGATAATACAATCTATACACAACTCTCTTTTTAACTATCCAAAAATCAGCGAGGATTGATGATAAATTGTAATTTTCATATTGCTAATATAACAAATGAATCTCTAATTTCTAACAAAATGTGAACTGATGATTGAACTGGAATAGTCGAATATTTATTATATTTGATCTGCAAATATAATTATGTGAGCTACCAATTTTAAAAAAAATTGATTGATGCTAATATAACTATCTGCTGGTACATTCAATCCATAATTATAAATTTGATGTATGATCTTTCTGACTTTTGATTTCGATTGATAACAACTGCCTTTGTTTACTTAATTAATATATCTCTTAAATCAATTCAAAAATAGTCCATGTCTCTTATATCATCCTAATACACAACGTTTCCTGCAGTAATTTTTCTTTTGCAGTTTTCCGCAGCAATTTTAAATAAATTTATGCAAACACTAAACATTACCCAAACAACCAACAGGGTTGCTCCTTGATTTGTTCATTTAATTATACAAAACCTTCTCAAAGTATTTTTAAATATATTTTGTTTTTCAAGTTGTTACAATTTTATAAAAAATAATTCAAAAAATTGACAATAATATTTTAAATTCTATCTTCAAAAAAGTTGCCAAATTTCTTTTAATGTTTTTTTTTTCAAAATTCTTACAATTTCTTAATATTTTTTTTTTCTAAATTCATACAAAAATATTTTCAGTACTTCAATCAGAATTGTTACAAAAATATTTTGTAATGGTTTTTAAAAAAATCTCAAAAAACATTTTAAATACTTTTTTTTCAAAATTGATACGCCATTATTTTTTAATACTTTTTTAAAAATTCTTACGATTTTTTTATTACTTTTTGGAAAATTCTAACAATATTTATTTTTCAAAATTCTTATAAAAATATTATTTTGATACTTTTTTTTCAAATTCAGTGACGGAATTTTTGTAGTCATACGAGGCTTCCTTTTGGAATAGACATGACTGGGTTTATATATTCTGCTCCCATGACACAAAAAAAAATTTATGAGATGACAAATGATGGTTAAGTGGATTGATTAGTATTGTTAATGGATTCGATTGACGATTTAGTTGATCGTTTAATTGAATTGACACGTCAATTAATATGTACTAGTATAATTTATTGATTAATGATGGATAAACTCGATCCCAAATCTAAAAAACGTTTGTTTGTCGGGTATCCGAAGAAAACAATCGGATACTATTTCTATAGTCCCGTCGAAAATTAGATTTTCGTGGCTCGTAGAGGTATTTTCTTAAAGGATGACTTCATCTCTAAGAGGGCTAGTGGAAGTAAATTATATCTTGAAGAGGTTCGAGACCCGGATATGAACAATGAACCGATGAGTGTTGATCCGAGTCCATCAATGATTGATGAGTCCGAGTCAAACGCACAAGGCGCTCTTCATAGATCTAGTAGGTCACATCATGATCCGGTATGACATGATTTTATCGTATCTAATAACGGTTAAGTCGAACTCATAGTAGATGAATTGACATGGTACGGCTATGAGGGGTGAATATTTCAATACATGGCATGACGCCATGAAATGTGAGATTCCATCTATGTATGATAATCAAGTTTGTAACTTGACGGATCCATCTCGGAGTTAGATTCGTGGGATTCAATTGGATTTTCAAGAAGAAAATCGGCATGGATGATAATGTACATACTTATAAATCGAGGTTAGTTGCGAAAGGTAAACAAATTCATGGTATAAACTAAAGAAACGTTTTCGCTCGTAGCCACACTTAAGTCCATTCGGATTATTGTCATAGCCGCGTATTATGACTATGATATATGAAAAATGATTGTCAAAATCGGCATTTTTTAATGGAAATTTATCCGAGGATGTGTATATGACACAACCTGAAAGTTTTGAAGATTCAAAGAATTCGGGAAAAGTATGCAAGTTGCAATGATCTATTTATGGATTAAAACAAGTTTCTCAGAGTTGGAATATTCGTTTTGACAGTTATAAGCGAGTATAACCTTATCAAGAATGAAGAGAAAAGCCTGGTGTATATAAGAAGGTTAGTGAAAGCCGTATTGTATTTCTTGTGTTATATGTGGACGGCATACTAATTACTGGAAACGACATTTTGGTGTTTACGGAAGTTAAGAATTATTTAAATACTTGTTTCGCTATTTAAGATTTGTGCGAGGCCGCCAATATATTAGGCATGGAGATCGACAGTTATAGATTTAAAAAGCTCATCGGCCTAACTCAGAGCACGTACATCGATAAAGTATGGAAAATATTTCAATGCAGAATTTGAAAAAGGGATTTCTCCCAATGTCGAGTGATGTGTGTGTGTGTGTGTGTGTATATATATATATATACACACACACACACACACACATCACTCGACATTGGGAGAATTTGTTTTTTTGCCAAACGATATATGGGATATGATCAATGGTCAAAAGTCTTGTTCGCCTAACGTCGGCCAACGCGGCCAACAACGTTTATTTTTCAAAATCTATGACTGGAAATTAAATTTCAACCGTATAGATGTGATCAATATCAGTTGAGAATGTTGGAGATTCAATTTCATGAAAAATGACAAATTCTATCATGTCCATCATGATACATACAATTATTAACGGTCAATAATATATACGACATGTTTCATCATGAAATAAATTTTAAAATTCAAATTTTTTGCAATGGATTTAATTTAGATTATGTAGATAGGCTTGGAATAAATTTTTATAATGTTTCGAGTTTTTATTCATGGAAATCCAAAAATTTACCGAATTGGACGGTTGCGAAAATTTGTTATTTGTGTTGTTAGATAGAAAAATGCAAATGATACAAAATTTATTCTACAACATATCTAAATGATATATATCACATCTATACGGTTGAAATTTAATTTTGATTTATATATTTTGAGAAATAAGTGTTGTTGGCCAATGTTGGTCAAGTAAGGTGTTAGCCATTGAGTCTATCCCATATATATATATATATACAGAGAGAGAGAGAGAGAGAGAGAGAGAGAGAGAGAGAGAGAGCCTAACCTACTTAATTAAGTACGAAATTTTGGTACTTAATCATTTTAAACCATTGAATTTGCATTCGGATTGAATGTGCACAAAATTTCATGATCGTCATGAAAAAACACAAATCTCAATGCAAATCTAACGGTAAAAAGCATTAAGTTCCAAAACTTTTGTACTTAATTAAGTAGGTTAGCATATATATATATATATATATATATATATATATATATATATATATATATATATATATATATATATATATATATATATATATATATATATATATGGATAGGATTAATGGCCAACACTCTTGTTTGGCCAACGTCGGCCAACAACGATAATTTTGCCAAATCTAAATATCAAAATAAAATTCCAACCGTATAGATATTGTTTATATCATTTGAGAGTGTTGTAGATTAAATTTCATGAAAAATAAAAAATTCTATCATACTCATCATAATACTGAAAAGAAATTAACGGTCGAAAATATTTACAACATTATTCATCATTAAATAAATTTTGAAATTCAATTTTTTTGTTTGGGATTTAATTTAAATTATATAGATAGGTTTAGGATGAATTTTCACTATGTTTCAAGTTTTCCTTCTTTTAAATCTAAAAAATTACCGAAATGGACGATTGTGAAAATATGTTATCGATTTTGTTATATAGAAAAATAAGAATTTTACAAAATTTATTCTACGTCATATCTAGGTGATATAGATCAAATCTATACGGTTGAAATTTGATTTGATATTTAGATTTAGCAAAATTATCATTGTCGGCCGACGTTGGCCAAACAAGAGTGTTGGCCATTGATCCTCTCCTATATATATATATATATATATATATATATATATATATATATATATATATATATATATATAAGGAGAATCCAAAAAAATAATCTATGCGTGCAAAATATACTAATGAAACTAGCAAAATATATTATTCAAATTAGCAAAATATACTGATGAATCAAATATGTTAACATAGTTAAAATTATAATTTTTTCACTAGTATATTTTGATAAATACAAGAATATATTTTGCTAATTTCGATAATATATTTTGGTCTTTGGATTCTTTTTTGGATTCTTTTTATGGATTCTTGTTAAGTCAACTCGGAATCGAGGAATAAGTATAGTTAATCAAGATATAAGGATGACTATCACCATGCCTTTTGATTAACGGATATCGCTAACAAGAAAACTAGTAACCGCTATTCGAGATAGGCACAATGATCACAATCATTTTTCGTTTTAACATGGGTAGCCATGATGAAGTGATTAGATCCCGCTCATGGGCTTGTAGTGCTTTGGAAACAGCCTACTGCCATCGTTGAACGAACCTACACGGTCACCCAACGAGTCGTACTATGTCGGGCTTGATTACAAGAATTGGCACATAGGATGTGCATGGCTTGGTATATTTGATACGCGAGCTATATTCTCTATGATCGTGCATATTGGATATGCATGAGTACCTTTTAGGTAGATCTAAAATTGAGTGGGAGACTGAAAGAAATGCAGTTTCGGATCAACCGTAAAAGTGTACACACAAGGACACACGAATGTACGCGTTCGAGAAGACGGATGGATGCGCAATGAAATTGTGCAGAATTGGGCAAAATAACACTGTGCGTCATGACGCACCATATGGTGTGTCCTGACGCACCTAGTGTCTTTAGTCTGCAATGGTAGTGGACTTAGCCAAATTCACGAAAATATAGTCGTGCGCCATGACGGACCATGTGGTGAGTCATGACGCTAGGATGCGTATTTTGTCCAGAAACTTTTTGGCATCGTGAGTCATGACGGACCATATGGTGCATCATGACCGACTGTGTTAAAAAGTTGTTTTCTGACAGTTTTTTGGTACACGCGGTTTGGTGTGTCTAAAACGGGTCTTTTGGGTGTCCTTATCCTATTTAGTATAAATAGGATAATTCTCTCTCTCTCTCTTGAACAGTACAGTTAATCCAGATCATTCTATTCCAAAAGAGACACTATTTGATAGAGTGAAAGAGTGCGAAGAAAGAGAGAAAACGAGAAAAATATTTTTCTCGGTTTAGAGAATCAATTCAATCAAGCAAGTTTATCGGTATATCGTCTAGGCAGGTATACCCGTAACCGAGGTGTTACGACTCACGGTGGATACACGTAGAGGAGCGACACTTGTGGCTCTTCGTGGTGATCGAACCGAAGGAGCGAAAACCCTTAACGGAGAGGTGAGACACGTGTGGGCGTGGGACGCGCGTTTTGTCACCAACGTGACAAGGAGAAAGGAGGATAAGCGATCAACCCTTCGAGCGTGATCATTTTCACGCCGGTAATTGACTATCCTATTTTGCATCGTATTCTCGATGTCGAGGCGTGATCTCGGGATTTGGGAACCGGACCGGGCCTTCATATCCGCTGTGCGGGCCCGGGGTCGGATCGATTCCCTTCATCTTCTTCTAGCACACCATTTAAGAATGCTGATTTTACGTCCATTTGATAGATCGGTCACTTGAATTGTGCCGCTTGAGATATGAGAAGTCGAATTGTTTCCATCCTTGCAACCGGGGCAAAGATCTCATCATAGTCCATTCCCGCCGTTTGCTGATATCCTTTAGCGACTAAACGTGTTTTGTACCTCTCAATTTCACATTTAGCGTTCATCTTCTTCTTGTAAATTTATTTCACTCCTATGGGACTATAACCTTCCGGCAACTTCACCAAGTCCCACGTTTTATTTTTCTCAATGAACCTTATTTCCTCATCCATTGCGGTTTTCCATTTCTTATCTCTCGTTGTCTCTTCAAAAGAAATATTCTCGGCATCCGCCAAAAGACATACGAGGTATACCTTGCTTGTTGCATCATACAAGTCTCGCAAGCTCCTCATTCGCAGTTGTCTTGGATCTTCTTCATAAATGGACGATGAGGGGCTAGTCGGTGCAATTAAACGCGTAGAGGTTGACGATTCTCCTTTCTCTACCTCATGCATCATCTCGTTTTGATCAATCCAATCCCATGTGATTTCCTCATGCATCATCTCCTTTTGAAATTGGGTCGAATAGCTTAAAAGCTTTTGTCCTCTCGTCATACCCGATGAATACGTATCTCTTGCTTTTATCATCAAGTTTGGTCATTCTTTGATCAGGTATATGCCACACTTCCAAAAACCTTTAATTGCGATACCGTTGGCTTTTGTCCACTCCAAGCTTTTTGTGGTGTTTTATCCACAACTCTCGTATGTGGGCAGCGGTTTTGTACATAAACGGCACATTGCACGGCTTCTGCCCAAAAATCTTTCGGCATGTCTTTACTCTTCAACATCGATCGAACCTTGTCGTGAATAGTCCGATTCTTCCTCTCGGCTACACAGTTTTGCTGCGGTGAATACGGTGCAGTCAAGAATCTTTTGATTCCGTGTTCTTCGTAATAACTCATGAAGGCAGTTGACATGCATATACTCTCCGAATCTATCGGACCGTAAAGCTTTTATGTAAAACCGGGTCATCTTCTCAACCAAAGTCTTGAACTTTTTGAATACTTCAAACGCCTCGGACTTCTCCTTCAAGAAATAAGCCCATGTCCTTCTTGTGTAATCATCAATGAAAGTGATGAGGTAATTTTTCTCTCCGAGTGACATAGGCGTAATTGGTCCACATATGTATGTATGAACCAACTCGAGGGGTTTTTTGCTCTAAATTCTGCCTTCTTTTGAAATGAGTTCCTCGCATGCTTACCGAGTACACAACCCTCGCAAAACTTGCCAGCGTAATCCATGTTCGGCAGCCCATGTACCATGTCATTCTTTGCTAAACTCCTTTAGAACACCGTAGTGCAAGTGCCCAAACCGTAAGTGCCATAACCAAGCTTTGTCATTCATGTCGACTCGCAAACATGTTTATTTTATGCTTCTCAAGTTCAACTTGAACATGCGGTTCTTGGCCATCTCGACATGTGCAATTAATTGTCCTCTTTTGTCCTTCAAGTGCATCATCCGGTCATTCATGGAAATTGAATATCCTTTTTGTTGGGAATTCTTTCCGTCCCCGGGCCCGCGCAGCGGATATGTAGACCCGGTCCGGTTCCCTTAATCCAAGATCACGCCATGACTTCGAAGGGTACGATGTAAATAAGAAAATTAGATTCATACCAGTGCAAAATTGATTGCACACGACGGGTTGATTACTAGTCTTCTTTCTCCTGTCACGTTGGTGACAATCCGCGCGTCCCACACCACGCGTCTTTCACCGCTCGTTGACCGTCTTCTCTCTCCCTCGAGTTGATCACAACCGAAGAGCCACAAGTGTCGCTCCTCTACTTGTATCCACCGTGAGTCGGAGTTCGTCGATCGCGGGTGCAACTGCCTAGACGATGCACCCTCGCAAAACTCCTTTTCTCGGTTCTCTCTCTTTACACTCTTTCACTCTCTAGAAAGATGTCTCTCTATAATTCTGGAATATACTGAATAATCCGAATGATTGGACTGAATGAATTGGTCTTTAGATAGAGAGAGAAATATCCTATTTATATCATATAGGATTAGGATTGGCCAAAAGACATGTATATCCAATATACATTCTTTCACACAGAAAGTTGCATGAATCTGTCCAGTATTATGTCCATACGAAATTGGTAAATTCCTCTGACAGAAAATCAACCTACACGAAAGTTGTAGATAATCTTATTATCTACTCAGCCCAATTTGGCCTGGCCCAATTGGAGTTCGTATGCAAAAGATATGATTGTTTTACTAACTGTATGTCATACTGTTTCACCCTTTCGGTATTTCATAGAAACGACACTGATACTTCGTTCATATGAAATATATTTCTACATGAAGGTTGTAGATAATCTTATTATATATCTAACCCAATTTGAACCATTTAAATTGGATTTTTCTACTGAAAGATATGACCATGAATGTACGCTTACATTCGTTTATCCTTGTGTACACTTTTACAGTTGATCCTGAAACTGTATTTCCTTCACTTTTTTCCAATAACTGCCCCATGCTAAGGATGTTGCTCTTCAAGTCGGGCACATAATATACATCCTCGATAGAACCTTCTTTATCACCTTTTACAGAAAAACAGATTTTACCTCTGCCTTTCACTTGGACCTTCGACGCATCACCGAACGACAAGTGTCCATCTTCTATTTCTTGCATCTCCACGAAGAGATGTTTGTGTCCGCACATATGATTGGTTGCGCATGTATCGAGATACCATACCATGTCGCTGTCTGAAACGGTACTCTTATAATCCATCATGAGAATGCCATGATTTCTCTCTTCTTCTTTTTCGGCCAGATTCGCATTTTCATCTACTCGTTTCTCGGATCAGCAGTCTTTTGCGTAGTGCCCAGTTTTCCCGCAATTGTAGCACTCGACATTTGCTCGATTTGACCGGCCGCCTCTTCCACGACCACTTCCCCGACCCCGCCAATTCTGTTGATTAGGACGGCTCTTTTCTTCATAATTATTATCACGATGACCGCGGCCTCCCCCGCGACCAAAACCACGACCTCCACGGCCGCGTCCTCTCCCTCAATTATGTTGGACAAACATCGCTTTGTCGTCCTTGATAGTCGAATTGGCTTGTAAGGCCTCCTCGAGCGACTCGTCCTTCTTCTTATTTTTGCATTGTTCGTGTGCCTCCAGAGAACCAACAAGTTCATCGACTGTCATATTTTCCAAATCCTTGGACTCCTCAATGGCGCATACTACGTTCTCGAAATTTTCAGTCAAGAATCGCAAAATCTTCTCGACAACCCTCGCGTCAGTTAGGGTTTCTCCATTGCCATTGAGTTGATTTACGACCGTTTGCACACGCGTGATATAGTCGGACACTCCTTCCGTTTATTTCATCTTCACCGCGTAAGGTTTGAAGTCTCACTTGTTTAACCCGGTCAGCACCTTTGAAAACTATTTGCAAAGTCTCCCAAGGTTCCTTCGAGGTTACCGCACCAGAATTTTTTTGAAAACTCGACTCATCCACTGTTTGAAATAAGAGGTAGAAAGCGGTCTTGTTTTTCATGCGTGTCTCTTTCAATACTTAAAATTGATTTGCCGTCTAGCCAGCGATAGATTCCGGTTCCTCATAACCGTCCTCGATTACTTCCCATGCATCTTGTGTACCGAGCAATGCACGCATTTGGATGCACCAATTCTCGTAGTTCGACTTCGTGAGTCGTGGCAGCCGAATCTGCCCTAGTGACGTGCTATCAGAACCAGCCATTCGCCCTGATACCAATTTGTTAGAATAAACTCACAATATTCAGATTTTAATGGAGGAAGAAAGAAGAATTATTCTCTATAAATTTCAATATTGTTTATATTTCTTTTTCTCTCTTATTTTCTTCATCTTACAAATGAAATGAGATCCTATTTATAGACTAGGTAATTCATACATATATGAATCACATTTCACTCTCACATTAACTTCTCACTAATATCAAGTTCATGAATCATATTCCCTACATGAACTTGACCTTTCACACTCATACATTGAATTTCAATAAACATCAAAATAAACCATAATCTAACGAAATATATTAATTAAGTTTATATTTCAACATAAATAGCTTCTTTTCATAGCAAATATGGAAGATAATTGTCGAAAATATTATTCACGATAGCTTTGTAAGCCTTTTCAGTAGGATGATAGCTATCCCAAAAAACATACTTCGACACGTCAGCACAAACATCAGAGGTGCCACTGTTACACAGTACTGAGACCTCGAGCAATCCTGTACCGCAACATCCTTTATGTGATTCCTCAAATCCTGAAATTAATAAAAAAAAATGAGCTCGCAAATTAGCAAATATTGTATAGAAGAACACAATTAATGAGAAGGATGATTAGCTACCTACCGTGAACACTGGGTCTTTTGATTAGATCCATTAAGAAATCATAAATATTGATATATACTACTTTTGTTCCTTTAAAATTAGGCTCTTTGAGAATTCTATCTATTTCCTTTTGAATTTTGTAGTTGTACAGTTGAGCTGCATAGTTCCTTTTCGGTTCACAATCTCTAGCGAGTCCTCCTCCAAGTGTTCTTTGTGAAGGGACACATCCTATTGGTGGCATACCGACGAATCCGATTCTTTTAGCTCCCATTGCTTGTAGTTTCTGGCAAAAAGATGAGACATCAAGATAAGAAATGTATGCATGTTTCTTTTTACTACAACGAACTCATCATTATTTTATCTGGATAAATTTTCAAAAAAAAAAGAAAAAAAGATCTTGAAAATGCGTCCCTGATTGTGTTTTTGAAAGGGTACTTGACATGTGTAGTTTCGAAGGGACAAATTTGATAGATTTTTAGTATTAAAATGATACATTTATTTTTCAATTTTTAAGGATAAATTTTTTTTTTTTTTTTTTTTTTTTTTGAATGGTATCCGACAAGCGATCGCTTTCGTTACTGATACCTAATTTTTTGATGTCAATGGGGATCGAACTCACAACCTCTCACAACATATGATTTTTTGTGCTTCACACTCAACCAACTAGGCTATGGACGCATTGACTATTAAAGAAGAATGCAACACGAGGACTTCCCAGGAGGTCACCCATCCTAGTACTACTCTCGCCCAAGCACGCTTAACTGCGGAGTTCTGATGGGATCCGGTGCTTTAGTGCTGGTATGATCGCATCCAAGGATAAAATTGATCATTTAAGTTTTATGAAAGTAAAGTTTTCTATAATTTTCTTTTAGTTTAATCCAATAATCAAAATCAAAATATAATTAATAATTGTACCTCTATGAAGCTAGTGGCCCCGGAGAGAAGTAAGTCCACGTATGCAGGTATATCATATTCTGATGCCCTGAAAGGAGTCGTAAAGTAGGTATTTGCGATATCATCGGTACCGACACACACAAGGTAGAACGCTTCAGAAATGATTTTGGCCGCCTTCGTCTCGCCAGCTATCTCCTTCATCTTCTCTTTGTATTCCGCGAACATTTTCAACTGGTCGTCCATCGATATCACATTCTAGAAAACACAAAAAATCAAGAAACTCAAAATGCTAATCTTAATTATTATGCAACAATTTGATAGATTATTTCAACATAGTCTCGAAATATTCTCAAAAAAGAAGTAGACTCGAAATATTTACCACTATTACTGGGGTGAGAGGGTCCCATCCCGTAGCACCGGAAGCGAAACTAACACCAGTGAGAATGTCTTGGGGAGATAGATCGTAGCCAATATAAGGAGGTAACAACTCCTTTACACCGAGTCCCGATGCTGAAAAAGACGCACATTAAAATAATTTATATTAAATGTTTCAAGATCACATGCATTACTGGAATTTTTGGTTTCTCATGTACAAAATGGCAATTTACTGTTTATCTTTTAATATGTTAAATACAGTGATTTTCAAATCCAGTGAGAATACACTGAATTTAACTTTAAAAAAAAAAATTTGCAAATTGTCTTAAGAGTCCATACTGGACCTAACCCGTCTAATAAATGATCTTTTTTTTAATATGTGTTAACAGCCATATACTGTTTTTTCTATTATAATATATCTTATCAATAGCAGAATTAATTACCATATATGTAGAAATGAAAGTAGGTACAAGAATGAGAAATCTAATTTTTGTTAAGGCTTAATAATTGGTTCATTACCAATAAAATCAGTAGGTATTTTTCCATTGCAAAACCTTCCGGTGGGTGCATGGCCGTAGAAATTTTGGCCGTAAGGCGGGAAATTGCATTTGACAATGGTCTTTATCGGGTTGTTATTTCCAGGATCGACTATCGAGTCTCCGAACACAATCACGGCTGGTACCAACGGTTGCGTCGCGTTCCACTGGTACGCTAGTGTAGTAGATAAATGCGAGATAAGAAGAAAAAGATGAGCAACACTGATAATTAGTGCTTTCTTTCCCTCCATATTTAGTTTTTTTTGGTATGTTTTGATTGATTCGATTGAAATGAGTGGCCTCTATTTATATGTATCGTGGAATTATGACAATAAATTTCTGGTACAATTCAAGGCTCTTCTGGGCCTTCTGGCAGTACGGATGGTTTGCCTCTACATTATGCTTTGAGTAGTTGGAGAAATTTTAATACATCAATTTTAGGCATGTTTTTATTGTTAATTTCAATTTTTAGGATCTAATAACATCTTTAATTAACTTGGTAATTAACAAGAGACACATAACTAGTTCACATCTAATCTAATATATAATTAACATTAATCTAAAGTAATAATTCCTAAGTAATATTAACAAGTTGTTGATTATTAGTTCCTTATTAATTACTATGTTAATTAAGGTGCTAATTAAAATATTGAGGGTGTGATGGTGAAGTTTGGGGACGTGCAAAATTTCCCAAAAAATATTGTAACATGACAAAAACCACATGCCCACTAGGCAAAAAAATTTGAAAAACTCTAATTGTCCTCGTTTCCCCACAAGAATCATGATGATTTTATGATTTCTAATTAACACTATAATTAACAAAGTGGATTAGCGATTAATTCATAATTAATAAAAAATAATATGTAGTTAGAATCTTCATCAATTAACAATAAATTATAAATATACAAAAAGTAATAATTATCAATTAATCGTTAATTAGAATTAACAATTAGGATCTAATTATTCATAATGATATCATGATCCTGTCATCATGATTATGGGAAAAATGGAAGGGCAAGTAAAAAGCCTCAAACTTCTTTGATGACGACTTACTTAGAATTTGCCTTGTCAACCTAGATATTTTTTTTTCTAAAGGCACCTTTGGTAGCCAATTAATCGCATCAACCAGCTAAAGCGGCTGTTAAATGAATTAGTTGTTCATGTATTGATGGCCTCGTCCCTCGTACTATTTCTGCCCTGTCGTATGGGCTCCAGTTGAATTTGAGCTATTTGTGCTATTTGTGCTATTTGTGCGAGTCTCGTTTTTGTGATTTATGCCCTGCTAGAGAGGCTTTTCAGATCTTTGATGTGGGATTTATATTCAAATGTGGTTAGATTGTATTTTCCGCAACATGATAAATATAGGATGTCGAAGGGTGCATTAGCATTATTAGTATGTATGATGCTTAATTTTTGGCATTGGTCCTGCAAAATTGCATGATTGAACCAACTGCTTTATGCACATGATAACTGACTTAAATGTGTGATAAGTGGGGATGTCAATGGATCGCATATTACTCGAACCGTATACGAGAAACTACCCGGATTCGACCGGATACGTATCGAGATCCGGGCAATTTTATTCGGAACCGAATCTGATTTTTGGTTTTTGTGTCGGATCCGGATCCGCTTACGGACATTATTCGGATTCAGATATTTTTTCGAATTTTCGGATCCGAAATTAAATAAACATAGATAATTAATGATTCATGAATGATTTAAAAATGAAACCTTAAAATTACGTTTATATGTCGCAAGTCATGATTGTAGTATTATTGTTGTTTAGTAATGTTTAACATTAATCAAATTAAATTGTGTTGAATAAGATGGATTTCGGACATGTTCTTGTAAATGCATTGTAAATGCATGTAATACGTGCTGCATGGATATGAGCCTTATCTGGAGAAATTCGATGGATAGTAGTTATTTGCATGGATATAAATGTCTATTGGCCAAATTTAGGATACATCACTTTTTAATATTTTTACATTAATTAAAATTCTTTTCATTTGTTATTGATTTATTATCTATTTAAACATATATTAAATAGGTAATTTTTTTTTTTTAAATTATCCTTTTTAATTTTTATATGATTTGACATAAATCCACATAATAATTTGTGCCTATCATATTAAATAGCGGCATTGTAGCGTGCTATAACGGATTTTTTAAGGTAAATGTTGCATCGCTTCATATTTTAGATCTGTAGTGTTTTGTCTCATTGCAGCGTTATAGCGGGCTGCTACCTGCTATATCGTGAATCGCACAAATATAGCGGTTTGTAGTGGTGTTATTTTTTTGTTTCTAGTTTAATATGTTTTGTACAGAAAATTCATTATTTTCCATTAATTTCAACTTCCAAAATAAATAACTATTACCGTTCACTCAATTTTATGCTTGTGATTTAGTAAAGTTTTGTGATTTAGTAAAGTTTTCTATGAAACATTTGATTTGTTTTGATTTGTTTGTACTTGTCGTTGCCTTGAGAAATTAATTTTCTTCAATACTTCTATATTTCTACTAATTTCTCATGATTCTTTTTTAAAACAATTCAATTAATAAATCAAATGAAGTGTTATTATTCCAAAATAAACTTTGTGGACACTATTTAAAAAAAATAGTAATTGATGTTTTTTTTTTTGACGGAGGAGGCGATTGCCTCGCTCGAATTTTGCATTAAATAAAGCAGTTCGGAAACATTACAACCAAAATTTTCAAAAAGAAAAAAAAGAAAAAAGAAAAGAGCAAAATAAATTTGCCCCACATCCTACATTCTCATGCTATCGTATTGATACACGTGTGTGTTATCCTAATGACATGATGCATTAAAACTAGGTTGGAAATCAACAATTATCATCCCATTTGATCACATCGTCAGAAATCATCGTTGCTAGAAGGGGAGTCGAGACGGCTTTGAAGGAGAAAATTCTTCTATTTCTTTCCTTCCAAAGATTCCACATTGTCGCCAACCACACCGTGCCCCATTTAGAGTTATGATTCTTGTCTCCTTTCTTTTTGTTGCTCACCCAAAATTGGACGAGGTCCTCAACCGGTCTTAAAGTAGGGAGGTTGAACATATCGGCTACGGCGGTCCAAACTCGAGATGAATATGGGCAAGATAAAAGTAGATGATTAACATCTTCCCTATGTTGCGCACACAAAGAGCACCCCTCGTTATTTGGCCAACCTCTTTTTTCCAAATTAACGGCCGTTAAGATCCTATCGTGAATTGCTAGCCAACCGAAAAAACGTACTTTTCTAGGTGCTTTAATCCTCCATAAATGAATGTTCCTTGAGAATATTATTCCTGGATTTATAAGAAAGTTGTATGCCGATTGAGTCGTAAATTTTCCATGCGTCGTCCAAAACCAAGAGGTACTTGAAGAGATTTGGTTGGAATTTGGGTTAGGTCGGATAGAGATCGTAGCAAAGTGAACGAGACGACGGAGATCTTTGACAAAGAAAGAGATGTGTCTATCAGAGACGGAGTTAAGATCTTGGATAGAGGTTATGCCGTAGAAATCATTAAGTGTGGAGGACCAAATAGAGTCCGAGAGGAAAGGTATTTTTGTAAGCGCCTTCAAGAGCAAGGCATCATTTTGCGTTTTAATATCGTGAATCCCCAACCCCCCGTTTTCTTTTGGCAAACATACCTTATCCCAAGCCATCAAGCAATGACCGCCTTTACAAATTTTATCCCCCCTCCAAAGAAAAGACATCATTATTCTTTGTAATTCCTTTATTAGCCACCACGGGAATACAAAAGCTTGCATGAAATATGTCGGGATTGCCGAAAGAACGGATTGGACCAAAGTGAGTCTACCACCCGATGATAGTAATTTCCCTTTCCACCCGGCCAACCTCGAGTTTATTTTATTGATCAAAGGGAGAAAGTATAGTTTTCTCAGTTTCCTGACCGAAAGCGGGAGACCAAGATATTTAATAGGTAGTGTTTTCTTTGGGCATTGTAAGATGTTACCTATCAAATCGTGGAACTCGTTTGGGATTGAAATAGGGACGAAAGAGCTTTTGAGTTTGTTGATCTCCAAACCCGTAATAGCGAGTGTCGCCTTTTGAGTAATTGATGTTATTCATGCTTGTGTAGTATATTTATTTATTTTTAACTTCCAATTGTATTTTGTAGTAATTGCGAGTGTCGCCTCTTCGAAACTGAAGTCAAAAGATCATGGTATTCTCATATTCAACCTCTTTGAAGACAATCAAATACTGCTCTCACTACTCCGGAACATGATTTGGTGGCAATAAGCTGATGGATGTTAGGTTTTCGGGTAAGCTTATTGCACAACGAAACTTATCCGAATATCTAAACCGAGCGGATTTGTGTGTGCTTATCAGATACAGAGAAAGAGTTTCAATGATTTATATCTCGGATTTGGCTAATCCGGTTGAAGGAAACTCGCAGAGATCGCATCAGGCGAAGTTCCAGATCGGCTCCACCCTATATCAGTGTCCAAACGTGACCTTGATTATTGGACTGGATGTGAAAATCGTCGATGCTAGTCGAATTTCCCCCTCCCTTCAGAAAACAGCGACCGCATGTCAATCTCTTTGTCAAAGAAAATTGTTATCATTTTGTTATCATTTGTGTAGTATCTCATACTTACACCTCTTCATATTCAATCTCGATTTTTTGTGTCCAATCCAAACATGCATTTGTGTGTGACCATATAAGTTTATGTAATGTTGGCAACATATTAAATCTCCATTTAACTATCTAAATCATAAGTGGCATCTAACAAGACATTATGACTATCCAAATTAAATAAATGATTCGTGATCATAATCTATTTATCAAACAGATAGATAACTAGTTCTTTTGTTCTCTCGATATATGTTGATCAAAGGCATAAAAATTGCCACCCTTTCTAAATCAACTGAACACTTTCCCGATCTAGAATTAGATTGAATATTCAATTTGGTATTAACAATATATGTTAATCCTATTGAGTATGGCCACGCATTTCCCTCAATCCTAATTCATCAGGGGGTCATGAGAGATATCGATTTCATCATGTGAAATTGAAAGGAACAAATTTCATCTTAATTATTCACATATTCCATCATGCTTCATGTAATACCCAATAATGATCTTGCAATCATCCGATTAAAGATAACTAAGAATCAAATCTAAACATCATAATTCACATATAAGGAATCTAGTGATAACTCCAGGTCCAAAAACTAGAACTCTATTTGTTATGAAAATATATGTAATGACGATACCATTATATTCTCATAAGTTGGTAAGTCCAATTTGCAATCTCGAATACATATTTCAATTCTATATTTAACATATTCCTGTCCATAATCAGCAAAACATGATCATCTCATATGCAAATATATTGGAGTACATTATATATAGTCTATTACCTAGACATGTCTATCTTCATAGACATCATGTATATGACTAGAGACATTTAAAATTGTATTACTTTCATATTTATAATTTTACTATCATAATCACATATTATGATGATGTATAAACTAGTTATAAAATTCATGGTTTATTTAAATATATTCATAAATATGTTAAATAACCAGTTATACTATTAAATGAATTTTAATCAAATATAATATTATGTTAACATAAACATAAATAATAACTGATATAATTGTTTACATACATGCTAAATTGTTTAGTCTAGGACATTATTTCTTTCAATAGATTGAGTACCTTCAACCTCAACCTTATCTAATGACTTTTGGACTTTCTTTTTGGTCAGACGGAAATCGAGATCCCCTCACTGGCCTTCGTGGTGATTTTGCATATTTAAGACTATATGGGGGAGGTATAAGTCGGGTAAAGTTACATCTAGTTAGGACTAAAATGTCCAAATTTTTTTTTTTAAGTAGTCTAGTCATCCATTTATGAATTATATATTTTTGGATGATTTTATTTGAGACTTGGAGTTTATGTTATTTTGAAGTTTGGATAACTAAAAGAAGTTTTTAAGTACTATGTTAACCCATTCGATGAATTATGTAAAACTTATGTTATGATACATTTAGTATTTTTTTTTTATTTTCAATCATATTTAGATGCTAAATTATATTTATACTGCATCTTGTAACACTATAAAAGGAATAATTTTGATAAAAGTCCATTGTGATGGTGAAGCGGCATTATATCGCCCGATTTACGTTAATCACTAAATTAAACATTAAAACGCTACGTTAAATAACGTCACGCGTCGCTACATGCTATTTAAAACATTTGTGTCAATTATATGCTATTTAAAACATTTGTGTCGATTATATAAAGAAAAAAAATTCAATAACCCCTGACTTTTCTAAATATTATTGAACCCCTCTCACATTTCAAATTCCTTCAAGAACTCTTTAAAAACATTTTGAATTAATCGTTTACTTCTAATCGAATAACTTAATTATTTCAATTAATATTACACTTTCTTTTCGCCAAAATACCCTCTTTACATTTTCTCTTTCCTTTTATTCAACTGACAGTAATAAATAAAGGAAGAAGTAATATTTATGACGTAATAGTAGTTTGATAATATTTTATGATATACACAATTTAATTTCATACAATATATTATAGCAACAAAAAAATTATATATATTTTATGTAAATCATAATATTATTTTGCATAAAATATCATTTTCTATTTTTAATATTTATTTATATTTAATTATAATTTATCTATATTTCATGCAAAATAATATTTCCATATTTATTTATTATTTTAAATTGAGTTTTATTTTACTGTCTTTTTTGTCAATATTATATTCAAAATATTTATGAATAAAATATTCAATTAAAAAAATGAAGATAATATGTTAGATGAGGTATAGACAAATAATAAGTAACTAAAAAATGATATTTCATAAAAAAAAATAGTGTATCCTAGCTAATATTATTATGTGAAAATTATTTTTTTGTTTATTTATTTCAAATGTACTAAAGAAAAAATAGAAAGCATAATGGGAGTAATTTGGTTAACACATATTATATAGATGGATTGAATAATATACCACTCATTTGAGCTCTACCCAATGTCCAAGAGATAAAGCACTACACAAGAACTTGTCATTTTCCCGTCCACAATTCGCCATATTATCTATTCAGGAAAGCTCCAAAACAAAGACAATTTATTTCATAGTCCCAACATTAGCTTACACCGGGAAAGAAGATTCAGAAGACGTCATATTGTCTGAGAAGGTACTTACGATACAATAATTTACAACTCAGACAGAGAGCAGTCAGAGAGCAGTTGCAACTCAAACAGAGAGCAACTACAGAGCATTTCTAACTCACAACCTAATTAGGCAAGATGTTGCTCCTAACAAATCGAATGTTAAACATCAGATTCGGAAACAGAAAAAAGAACATGTATGGGATAAACTTCAAGAAGTTATGCAGGCGCATCCGGTATTATTGAATAGAGCACCTACTTTGCATAGACTGGGCATATTGGCTTTCCAACCCAGTTTAGTTTGAATACGTGCTATCTTTCTAGGGATGTCAATGGGTCGGGTTCTGGTCGGATATAGGCTCGTCCATATCCTTACCCATCTTAATCGGGTACTATCCATACCCGATCCGTCAACTAACCGGGTAATTTTTACCCGCCCCGTTTAGTACCCGCGAGTTTTCGAATTACCACGGGAAATTTTACCCATACCTAAAATATATACAAAAGTATTGAAATATACTAACGAAAAATATATATTTTCAAATTAAAATAACACCACATAACATAATAATATTATAAAATACACAATAATATTTTTAGGTAAAAATGTATTATGAAACTAAAATTGGTAGAAACGTGAAATAACAGTACAAAAACAAATAAATAAACGTAAATCTAGAGACTTATTTATTTTAATTTTTCTTTACTAGATAAATAAAAAATAGTACAAAAATAGATTAAAATCATTAAAAACAAAAATATGTATATCTCATATAGTACAAAAAATATGTATATCTCCAATGTAACAAAAAATAGATTAAAATCATTAAAAATAGTACAAAAAATAGTACAAGAAACATCATATTTATATCATATATGATAAGGATGGGTCAAAAGGTATGTATATCTCATATACACATTTTCAGACAGAAAACTGCAGACACCATTTCAGTATTCGGTCGAAACGAAAATATTAAATCCTTCCAACCGACTTTAAACCTTGATGAAAGTTGTAGATAATCTTATTATATTTCCAACCCAATTTGTCCTGGCCCAATTGGAGTTCGGATGCGAAAGTTACGGACGTTTTACTAACTGTTTGTCAAACGGTCGCATCCTTTCGGTATTTCATTAAAACGACACTGATACGTCGTTCAAATGAAACATATTTCTACATGAAAGTTCTAGATAATCTCATTAACTATCTAACCAAATTTGAACCATTACAATTGGATTTTCTTACTGAAAGTTATGACCACGAATGTACGCTTACATTCGTTTATCCTTGTATACACTTTTACGGTTGATCCGAAACTGTATTTCCTTCAGTCTCCCACTCAATTTCAGATCTACCTAAAAGGTACTCATGCATATCCAATATGCACAACTTTAGAGAATATAGCTTGCGTATCAAATACCAAGCTACGCACATCTTATGTGCCAACTTTATAATCAAGCCCGATTTAGTACGACTCGTTGTGTGACCATGTAGGTTCGGTTAACGATGGCAGTAGGCTGTTTCCAAAGCACTACAAGTCCATGAGCGGGATCTAGTCACTCCATCATGGCTACCCATGTTAACACGAATAATGATTATGATCATTGTGCCTATCTCGAATAGCGGTTATTAGTTCTCTTGTTAGCGATATTCGTTAATCAAAAGGCATGGTGGTAGTCATCCTTATATTTTAATTAACTATACTTATTCCTCGTTTCCGAACTGATTTAACAATTTCAATCGATATTAACCATTAATATCATTGACCGTGGCCACGGTTTTCGTTAATCAATTTATCGAGTGGCCTAAGAGATATCTCTTCTTTTCGGAATAAACAATTCCTATCTTGGAGACTCATATTGAATTCCGTGTTTCGGACAATACCCAATGATGACCGTTTTGGCTCCCTGTTACGGTGAGGGTAAGGTCATATCAAAGTATTGTGTTATGCACGTAACGCAATCGATGGTCCCCTCAAGTATGAAGAGCCTAATACCCTACTCGTCGCGAGTCCATCCATAATGACTAAACCATGTCATGCTCTCGCGGCTTCGGTTATATCCAATATATGTCACCTAGCATATATCTACGTTCCCGATTCGACAAACACCTTTGTCCTATGATTAGCAAAACATAATCATCTCCTCGGCTAACGTACTAGTGTACACGTTCAGTCTATTATCTGATAATAGAAGCTTCTCTCTTAAGCAAACTGAATCGCGACTAGGGATGTTTAGAAATGAAACTTTATGTGTGACGGTTTCGCTGCACATAATCACGTATTATGCCGACGTCCGCACAAGTTCAAATCAGGGTTCATGTAATCAAATTATACAAACCGCACACAATTTTCATATAAGGTGAATGCATATTAATTTAAGTAAACAAACAATTTAAAGTGATGCATTCATATGGATTAAGTATTTGGGTGATACAACGTTTACCTATGGGTATCTCCATACCCACAACCTGCGAGGACTATCGTATTTAGATAACTACACTCTACTCTCTTCTTCCTCTTCTAGGTATCTCCATACCCATAGTCATCGCATGACAGTCACGCACGACTAGAGAGAGCGGTTTTGTAAACGGGTCCGCACGTTGCTGCTAGTGTTAATCTTCTTAAGGTTTGGAACATTTTCAATACCTATGATCACATCTTTCACAAAATTTCATGGATCAAATGAAATTTTCAAAGTATTGGCTAGAAGTGGTTGTGACCTCGGCATTTTTGGCTTGTATTATTGCGTTTCACGCAATACACAACCATAAATCCGATAACTCGTGACTACTCGAGTTTGGTCATGTATCCTTGATCCACACCGCTTCCTTTTGCGATTAATAATCACAATATACTCACCTCCGTAAATATAATCATTAATTATTGGTCATGTGGAACCTTTCCACATAACCATGTTTTCGTTTAAGCAAATCATGTACACACTTTGTGATCAAAAGTCGTGCTACATATTTGGACGTGCCATATTTGGAAATTGTTGTTGTTATAACTCTTCATAACCAACACGTCCTCCACACCATTATGGATAAAATAAAATCCTAAATTCTTTTGCAAAGTATTCAAGGATAACATTCACCGCTATCAATACAAATCCCGATGGGTTTAAAGATACATAACCATTATGTATATATATGTATAACCATTATACATTCACAAGAGTTAGTCTCATGTAATCGCATTACATTTAAACTCGTGTGATTCCCATGGATTTTATTGATGGTGAACTAGACGCTATATGTGTACGACGTATAGCCCCATACATATCATGACAGATATAATAGATCCTCACATCAAATGTAAAGCATCATATTATTATTTTCCGCCCTACTTGATGTCTCACATCGAGCCGTAGAAAATTTCTATCATTTGACATTTCGATTTAACTCCGCCAAGGAGTTATATGTTGAAAACCATTTTCAACAATATGTCGATATACATGCTATAATATAGAACGAGGAACTTCTTAGATCTATCCTATAGATCTTCACGCTTAATTCATAAGCGGTCTCGCCTAAATTTTGGGTCGTTACAAGAAATATAACGCGGCTCCCACTAACCTTCATGTATACACAAAATTTCCATTCGTTTCGACAATGTTATAACAGTTTATAACTTCGTCAAAACGAATATTCCAATTCCGAGAAGCTTTTTCTAATCCATCATATGGATCGTTAAAGCGTACATATCCTATCCCCGATTCTTATGAATCGACAAAACCGTAAGGTTGTGTCAAGTACACATCCTTTTATAAAAAATTTGTCAAGAAATTCGGTTTTGACATCCATGTTGCCACATCACATAGTCATAATACGCGACAATGGAAAGCAGAATTTTTAGAATGTGAAAAGCATGGCAACATGCGAAAATGTTTCTTCATAGTCCAACTATGAATTACTTGAAACTCTTCGCGACGAGCCTCGCTTTGCATATATGCAAATTCCTATCCATGTAGGTTCTTCACATTGAAAACACATTCACATTTCACGGGTCTAAACATGAAAGTAATGAAATCAAGTTCTAAACTTGATAATTTACACGGATCGAATCTCAGATTTCATGACACCTTGCCATGTGGAACCGTTAATTTTCATAGCATCCTTGTAAGATATCGAATCACCATATGATTTTGATCTATCATCATTAGCAACGATAAATCCGTATTTACCGGCTTATGATATAGCCTACTTGATCTACGAAAAATTATTTTGTGTGTTCGACTCGTATTCATCAACTCTTGATGAAGTCGTGTCAAGTTTGATCGGTACAATGTTCATTTTCCAGATCTCGAACTCTTTCGAGATTTATTCTACTCCCACTAGCCCGCATAGAGATAAGCGACATCAAGTTCCAAACTTGTGCGCATTCGGTCCTTCTCTAAGAAGACATCTCTTCGAGCCACGAAAATCTCATTTTCGTCGGGACGTTAGAACTAATACCCTTTAATTTCCTTTAGGATATATGATAAACGAACAATTTTCAGATTTGAGATTGAGTTTAATCGAAACAAATTTCGAAATATACTCACATCCTCAAATATGTACACATGACAACTTCGGAACCATTCCGATCCATATCTCATATGGCATCTTTTATACCGATTAGAAGGTTTATGGTCCATATCATATATGCAACCATGCATTAGTGCCGCTGTCTCAAAGGTGTATCCCCAAAACATTTTTGGGAGATGCGTTTGATTTATCATTTATCGAACCATGTCCAACATGCGTTCATTTCCTCTTTTCGGACACATCTCAATGTTTCGAATAGAGGTAATCGTGAAACGATTCCACAATGATAAATGATCATCAATACTCATAACTCAAATATTCGCCTTCTCGATCCTATCGAAATGCGTAGCTCAAATACTCGCATCCTCGATCCTATCAAAGGGCTTTGATTTTCTTGCCAAGTTGATTTTATATTTTGTTTTGAAACTCTTTGAACCTTTCAAAAGTCTCCGTTTCGGCACGCATTAAACATATATTACCGTATCTCTTTTAACCGTTTGTAAACGTAACAAAATACTGATAGCCTGCTTTTGCCTCGGAACTTATCAGAACATTTACATCTTAATGTAATTTCCAATAATTCGTTGGATCTTTCTCCAACCTTTGGAGAATGACGCCCTTTGTCGTCTTGCCTAATAAATAAGTATCGCATTAATCAATCGAATCTAATTCGAATGATTCTAGCAATCCATCATATGGCCAAGACGGCAATGCCAAAAGAAGCAATCAACTTCTAGGTTTAATCCTCCTCAGATTTCACCATTTTTTTTTTGAGTCATTAGTTTGGATAACTCCTTGTCCGAACTTTCTGTTTGGAAAACAATTTCCCAAAATACCCTTAGACATTTATTTCTTTCGATCCCGCCTTTGAATTTCAAGGACATCCACGCATCTCAATGCTCTGGATTCCTCGGATACTCCAAGCATCTCCTATTCAAATTTACATCGCATCGCATCTCATGCAATTCCGGGGTCGACTTATCTATCAAATGCATATGATATTCGGTCACGAAGATTAAATCTCGTACCATCAACACATGAGTGTTAATCAAAGACCCATAAGGCGTCTCAAAATTAACCTACTCTTTGAGCCGTATTGAACCATTCAACGCGCTCTAGATCTGGAAACTATTTCTTGAGCTTTGCGTTTTTCTTTGATATACACTCGAATTCTCAAAACAATTTTGAGAAATTTGCGTCTATTCATGTCACCACAAGGCACGTAATATTGTTCGATTCCTTCTTAAAGTGTATTGAACCCGACTTTCTCTAAAGCCAAAGCCTCCAGCCCCGAATCTACTATTTTCCGTGTTCAACACGTTCCTTTAAGTCTAAGAACTATTCTTTGACTATCAAGGTTAATTATGGTAATTCTAGCCCAAAAGACATCTATCATATCGATCTCATCAATATATTTGGTGTTGCTTGAAAAACATAATTCTAAACAGATGATGAAGATTAAGCTTCTAACCGTGCGTACTTAATCTATATGCTTACATGATGAATATATGAATGTGTTATTTTTATCGAATCGATAACCCTCATACCGATACGGGACTCCAAGTCCATAACACTCCAGACCCATATATCACAATCCTCCCACAAGTTGCTTTGGCAGACGAGTGGGATCTCGCTATTTAGGTAGGATTATATCCAATCGCATCATATGCGACTCTTGAACCTTTATAGGATTTCGGTGATGGATCGTATCATATACAATCCCATTTCCGTGTGTGCATCCTATCTATGCCCCGAACTTCCAATCAAGTCGTCTTTGGCCTTAACCCTTACTGGCTTGAACGGTTAAGTCACAACCATACTCAACATATCGTTCAAATAAACTACTAATAAGTCGGTTTTGGCCATAACCCTTATCAGTCCCTATTTAACGCTTGCCACCCCGTCGATGACTACAATAACCCATGTCGGCTTTGGCCTTAACCCATGTGAGACGTAGTACCGAACATAGTGGTTGTGAATATGGAAGGCATTTCCATGACTTAAATATTACGAGGGATCATGACATTCATGTTTCTTTATTCGTGACATAATCATATTATATCACTATCACAAGATTTCTAAATGCATATGATTTATTTAGGGAGACTAATTATTCTAAATAATTAATTATCTAATATGCTAGAATGATTGATGCCGATCATATCGATATAAATAACTCAAAATTCCGAGTTGTGTAGCCAAAGTTATCACGAAAACAAAATCCGCAAACATAAACTAGTCCTTTGTAACGCACCATGGTCCGTTACAATGGAAACCCTGTTTCCTTCACTCCGATACAACGGAACTCTAGTCCGTTACAACGCTATTTATTCCGGAGTTTGGCCAAATTTGTCAGAAACATGTCCGTTATAACGCAACCTAGGGTCCGTTACAACGGACTATCTCGTGAACAAACTCCGTTACGACGGATATCATCCGTTACAACGGACTCCAAAAGACACCATAGGCATCCCTGCATCCTCGTATCATATACAAGGTCCGTTACAACGGAACCTATGTCCGTTATAACGGACTATGCATTTATTCACAGTCCTCCTCACATCCATGTATCATATACAGGGTCCGTTACAACAGAACTCCAAGTCCGTTACAACGGATTATGTAATTTTCGCAGAAATTCCCAATTCTCTGTATCTCATACAGTGTCCGTTACAACGGATCAACCAGTCCGTTATAACGGATTATACGATTTTTCTGCTGTTTCGTCTATTTTCGCTCGTTTCAAAAACGATTATTCATGAAACCTTTTCACGATCATTCCTAGATACTCTCAACCAACTTTTGATCGATCTCTAGCGAATTCTACTTGTGATTTTAACGGAATTTGACTTTCTCTATATGTAACATCATGCAAACCGGTACGAACTTTGATAACCCGTGCGTATATCATATATACGACTATGATTCGACCCTCGAATCGATGGCGATCGCTCTGATGTTGGGAATTCGTCCCGTCCCCGGGCCCGCGCAGCGGATATGAAGGCCCGGTCCGGTTCCCACAATCCAAGATCACGCCATGACTTCGAGGGTACGATGCAATAGAAGGATAGACGAATACCAGCGTGAAATTGATCACGCACGACGGGTTGATCGCTCGCATCCTTTCCTTCTCTGGTGTCACGTTGGTGACTAGCCCGTGCGTCCCATACCACACGTCTCCCACCGTCTTGACATGCCTCCGGTTGTCTTTCGTGCGTCCCACGTCCACACTCTTTAACAGCCAACAGTTTTGCTCCTTCGGTTTGATCACAATCGAAGAGCCACAAGTGTCGCTCCTCTACTTGTATCCACCGTGAGTCGGAGTTCGTCAGTTGCGGGTGCAACTGCCTAGACGCTGCACCGGCGAACTTGCTTGATTAGATCGATTTTCTACATCGAGAAAAACTCTTTTTTTCTCGATTTTCTCTCTTCGCACTCTTTCGCTCTTAGAAAGAAGACTCTCAATATTCTGGATTAATCTTATTAATTCCACAGGTTGGACTGAATGAATTGGTCAGAGAGAAAGAGAAACATCCTATTTATATCATATAGGATAAGGATGGGCCAAAAGGTATGTATATCTCATATACACCTTTTTCTGACAGAAAACTGCAGACACCTTTTCAGTATTCTGTTGAAACGAAAATATTAAATCGTTCCAACCGACTTTAAACCTTCACGAAAGTTGTAGATAATCTTATTATATTTCCAACCCAATTTGTCATGTCCAAATTGGTGTTCGGATACGAAAGTTACGGACGTTTTACTAACTGTATGTCAAACGGTCGCACCCTTTCGGTATTTCATTAAAACGACACTGATACGTCGTTCAAATGAAACATATTTCTACATGAAAGTTTTAGATAATCTCATTATCTATCTAACCCAATTTTAACCATTCCAATTGGATTTTTATAATGAAAGTTATGACCACGAATGTACGCTTACATTCGTTTATCCTTGTGTATACTTTTACGGTTGATCCGAAACTCTATTTACTTCACATTCAAAAGATTTACTACGTAAATTTCTTGTGGAACAATAATGCGGTGAATAATGTCGAACGTGGCCCGAATACTTGGGTACAAAAAATTGGGAGTCATATACTCTCCGCCTCTAATTACATGCCTCATTATTTTTCGCTCTTCATGTAACAGAATACTAGAACTACGAAGGGAACTCACAGTACCGGCATATTCCTCCTCTCCTAAATCTACTAACATGAACAAATCCACTAACAAGTCTTGGGACACCATGATTCCATTTCCAAACAAGTAAGAGGTGAAATTCCCATCAACATCCAAGTTCTCGTTCGCATAGAACAAACGCACTACGATTCCGTAGTATGGATCATTGACATGTATGACGTCATTAAGATTCCAATGATTAAGACATGGTTGCAATTCCGAAGTGATAAAATTTATGTGTGAATTAGGTGGTTCCGGTGGAGTAAAATGGAAACAGGAAATGACATCACAATCTTTGAAAAAACGATTATATCGGATTCCAGCCATGTTATCACGAAACAAATATCGATTTGTAATGTCCTCCACATTATAATGGTCCGATCCCATGATTATACAGAAATAAGATGAAATGAGAATATAAAGAAGAAACAAGAACTACAAGGAGAAGATGAACAAGAATAATATTATTTACAAGATGAACAAGTTTGCTACCCCTTTAATAGTACTAAATTTTTTACCTATTTATCATATGTATCCTAAAGTCCGGATACTATGACTACTTTACTGAACCCCCCTTTAGTACAATTTTTTGTTTTTTTTGGACAGTGCAAGATCTTGTCAATTTTAACTTTTCAGAAAAATAATTGATTCTATTGTCTATTCAATCAATTCTGACCACTAGCATCTTCAAACAGTATTTTTGGATTTGTTTCTATTTACCATTCAAAACTATTATTCATTCTTTTTTGTATTAACATAATTTAATTATGAACACAACTAATCTAATAACATATATTACACTCATCAAATTAATATAATTTAATTAACATACAATAAATCAAACAAATTAAATACTTCATTAAATAAAATATATCTTCACAAATTAAATAAATAAGAAATGGCGGAGTGAGGGAATCCGCCAAATCTTAAATGGCGGTGTGGTGGACTTCACCAAATGATGAAGCAAAAAAACAACGTTAACAACAACTAAGATGTAATTAATTTGGCGGAGTGGTGGACTCTGCCATTTTTCATTTTGGCGAAGTGGTGTACTCTGCACTTGGTTATTTCTGAAATTAAGTTATTTGGTTGGTTATTTTGGGAATATTTTAATTGGGTTGGTTATTTTAAGAAATCCTTCTAAAATGTATTCTCTTCTGGTGGGAATAAAAAAAATCATTAATTTTCGGGGTAATCAAATTTCCACCAATTATTTCCTAAGGACTTGAATATTCCTTTACTTTATTATCTAATATACAAATTAAACATCCAAATGGAATTCATGATGAAATATGCCCATGCATCTTAATTCCAAAGAACGGACCAAACGACCCCTTTGTGCATTACATGTTAAATGAAGATGATTGATGCTAATATAATTATCTTTTGGAGCATTCATTCCATGATTATAAATTTGATGTGTGATCTTTTTGACTTTTTTATTTCGATCGATAACAACTGTCTTTGTTTACTTTAATTAACATGTCTCTTATATCAACCTAATGCGTAATGTTTTAATTTCATTTACATATTGTTTCAGGCTCCGCGCAGCGGGGAAAGAAAGTACTGAGTAAACTCGGGTTAAGAGCATTTCATGACGATTTCACAGTTCTTGGCATCAATATTTTCACTCGTACAAAATAATGTGAGTCCCGGAAGCACAGGTGGTCCGAAGATTTTTAGGATCCGGGACCATCAATAAAACGATGTCTATAAAAACCATTTTGAAAGATAACAAATTATTAATGGAGACCAACGTATTTAATCACATATGATTGTGTAGATTAGAGAATAAGGTTTTAGAGTTCTCTTATAGAATCAAAATTCAAATTTCCACTAAATCATATTTCTCATATTTTCATTGTAGTTTGGAAAAAAATATATATATTATAGTTTGTAAGATTTTGAACTCATGATCTTTTACAAAAGAGATAATTGTTCTACCGATAAACCACAATATGATATTTAGTAGTTTTTTATAATTATACTTATTTTGAACTGAATAATTCATTTTCTCAAAAAAAATTAACCTCTGAAAATTTTGGATCCGAACCCCGTATTTCTCGGGTTGCTAAGGCCAACCCTACCCGATGTTCCAACCTTGGTACGTATTTTAAGCAAACACCAAAAGTCAATATATCGATTGCTCCTTGATTTGTTTATTTAATTTTATAAAACTTTTCAAAGTTTTAACCAAAAAAAATTCAAAATTCTTACATATTTTTTTATATTTTTTCAAAAGAAATTCAACGCATTTTAAATTGTACTTTCAAAAAATATAACAAATTCTTTTTAATGTTTTTTAAAATTCATACAATTTGAACACTTTTCTCAAAATTCATTCAATTTTTTAATACTTCATTCAAAATTGTTACAAAAATATTTGTAATGTTTTTTTTGTAGAAAAATCGTAAAAAATATTTTAAATACTTTTTTCAAAATTTATACACCATTATTTTTTAATATTTTTTGTCAAAATTCTTACAATTTTATTTTAATACTTTGAACTCTTACAAAAATGGGATAGCCTCAATGGTCAATCATCTTGTATGGTCAATACGGTCGACGGAGCTAATTTCTCTAAATCTAAACATCAAAATTAGATTTCAACCATATAGATTGGAGGCATTCCATTTCCTAATATATCTTGGGGGTGGAGAGGGGTGCGACCGATATTTTATAGAAGGAGAGTAACTTTCGGAGGTCGTTTATGAAGTAAGAGGATATGTATGTCGTAATCTTCATTTATGAGTTCATATCCGATACTACATAAAGTTTCCTACAATAGATGGATCATAGATTACTTGGTTCATTGTCTAGTTTCCATGATAGTTTAATCAAGATAGTCCAATTCGTCGTTTCTAGGTTAAGGATCCTCAAACCTCCATTTTACTTCAGGAGTGTGATTGTGCTTCAATTTATAAGACATTTTCCGGCCGAAAGTTTGTCTTTGCCGTTCCATAGAAAAATTTTCATTAGTTTTTCTAATTCTTTTGTCATATCTTTTGGGAGTTGAAGTACTTGCATGTAATAGTTGGGACATGCCAATGGTCCCATAACCTAGATTGTTGAGTGCTCAGCACAATAAACCCTCATGTTGTAGAGGTTGTGGGTTCGAATCCCGGCGGCATAAATATAAAAAAAAGAAACCTATAATGGCCACGATTCGTGGTCTAGGATTCTCTTCAAAAAAAAATAAGAATATTGTCTTATATATTCTCCCCAAATTCTCTCTTTCGTTTCACTTCTTTGATCTAATATATTCGAGGTCTCGACACATTGTCAAACCTCCTTCAAAAAAAAATAGTTGGGACATGTCTAAATTATTAAAATAAGTTCTGTTTTACATTGCAAAAATGACCTTGTAATATCAAATAATATTTGCCAAAAGAAACGCATTATTAATAAATTCCAAAAAGAAAACTCAATCCTTAAAAAAAAAGATCCCATATTAGTTTACAATTAACAAACAATTAAACCTGTTAATTTGCAATTAGTGGAGTCAACTTTTTTTTTTTTCTTTCTTGGAGAAACTAGTGAAAAAAAAAAATTGAAAGTGAGTCTGGAATACGAAACATGTTTTTTTGACACATTTTGTATTAATAAGACGAGATTACATATTACTAAGACGAGATTACATATTACAATGATCTCAAATAAATGCATGAAAATAGATAAATAAAGCTAACTAGATTTAGTCATGAATTAAAAAAAAGTAATGACATTTTTCCTTTGTGATTGAAGATTCTTATTTTACGCTCTTTCCGAATCAGGCAAACAGAAACCGCCATTGTATCTTTGAAATGTCTTCCAAGACCTGGAGATCTGGAAATTTATGCAACTTTTACAAAGAGAATGAATCCCCGTGGTTCTTAAATGCACATGATTTCTCGAAATTTGAAATTTAAGATAATTTCTTCTGATAGTATCGGCATTCTCAGGTTTTATGCCCCAAGAAAATTGTTGAACACTAATTCCTATAATTTTTGTTAATATATGAATTTCAGGATATGAGTGTTATATCTAATCTGGGTTTTTTTTTTTAAGTGATGTCTTAATCTGGATTTAGCATTTTAACATAGAATTGCAATGATACCCATACAAAGATAAAAAAATATTTGTTAGCATCACCAATAATGTTGAGAACGTGAAAATTTTAATTGTGAAATGTAATAACTAATAAGCATGATATTTTTTATTATTTTTGACGTTTTACAAATGCAGACATGAAATTATGCCTTTACTTTAATGGTGCTACGAATTGTCTTGTAATGTTATATGTATATTCTTACAAATTCAGTATTTGCCAAATACAACAAGAATCATTTCTCTTTAGAGGAAACTAGCAATAGTCCGCTCAATAATTGTCCGAGACATCATACTCTTTTTTTTATCTTTTTTGTATAATTTGTTTAATAGAATTTGCACGGATACGTTTAAACTCAATTATATAATCATGACATGTTTGCGAATATATTGATGTCAATAAATACATCATAATTAATAAGAGTCCATGAAATTGATTCATCATTATAAAAATCAAACAAAATAAATAAAACATAACATGTTATAATTCAAACAAAATTAAAGTTTCAAAATAAATAAAAGAAAATCGTGAATAATACACATAAAATCGAAATATATATTTAAATGTTATCCATTAGCATAAAAACTATTTTTTTTTTTTTTTAAAAAAAAACACAATTGTAAATTATACCATAAGAAATGAAAAATTGAGTCATAGTTTCAAACGGGGATTATATATGCAGTCCACAATACCACAAAAATAACATCCTTGATGAATCGGCAAGAGATGATTAAGTTAGGTTGATTAATATTATTGATTGATCGTTTAATTAAATTGGTACATCAATCAACATTTACTAATACTAACATATTATAAATTATTGATGTGTTAATGAAATGCGTCAATTAACATTTAATCGAGTCAATTAAAAATGTTAGTCAGTTCATTTTGTCACCTCATCAAGGATATTGTGATGAGTTTGGGGAACAATTATATTTTTCTACATACATGGATAAAATTTGAGTTGCAATAGAAATAAAAAAAAAATAAAAAAAATGAGGACACGTGTCTTGATGTGGTGTTATGTTTAGAAATATATATATTGAAAGAAAATTAAAGTTTCAAAATAAATAAAAGAAAATCGTGAATAATACACATAAAACCGAAATATATATTTAAAATGTTATTCGTTAACATAAAAAATATTATTTTAATTTTTTTTAAAAAACACAATTGTAAATTATACCATAAGAAATGAAAAATTGAGCCATATTTTCATACGGTGATTATATATGCAGCCCACAATAACACAAAAATAATATCATTGACGAAGCAGCAAGAGAGGATTAAGTAGGTTGATTAATATTATTGATTGACTCAATTAAAAATATTATTTTTGATTGACCGTTTAATTAAATTGGCACATCAATCAACATTTACTAATACTAACTTATTATAAACTATTGATGTGTTAATGAAATGTGTCAATTAACATTTAATCGAGTCAATTAAAAATGTTAATCGATTCATTTTGTCACCTCATCTAGGATATTGTGATGAGTTTGGAGAACAATTATATTTTCTCCGTACATTAGTAAAATTTGGGTTGCAATAGAAATTAAAATAAAAGTAAAAAAAAAAATGGGGACACGTGTCTTGATGTGGTGTTACATTTAGAAATATATATATATTGAAAGATTATAACCGTGCAATTAGGTGAAGGTCATTAATAATCAACTACTCGTGCATTGAAGAAAAGAAGGCTAATAATACCAAGTACTTTTTATATCAAAGTTTTAATTAGAAATATTCTATCTATGTGCGATATTGCTTTATTTGATAAAAAGGATTGTTCGACTCTTTTTGATGAAAAATACTGGATTTTGTGTTCGCAAATTTATTAAGATTAACTCAAAAAAATAACTTTTAGTGGCTTAATGCCCACTGAATTGATCAAACCATCAGATCAAATTAATCCAATATATCCTGAATCAATTTCAGTAAAAACATAAGAGAAAAACTAACCCTCACAAGTCACATGCAAAGAAAAATATTTTCCGCAAAAAAAAAATTTTGCACTCCACTGAAATACACTCCAAATTACACTCCAAATGACCGTCCGTGGTCCACTATCCGGAGAATTGCACTCCATAAATGCCTATTATCCGGTGTCTTCTCACCCCACGTTAGCCCTAACATCTCTTATACTTTTTTATATCTTTTTATATCTTTTTCTACACTATATCATTAAAAATAAGTTTTATACCGTTTTTATTATTGTTAATACTATTTTTCTATTATTTTATTATTTTTGTATACTACAGATTACAGGCCTGTTATTATTTATATATATTTACTATGATTTATACCTTTTTCTATAATTGAGATTAAAAATATATTGTTATTTATATTTTTTTACTATACTTTTTATATCATGGATTAAATATTTGTTGTTTATTTATGTTTTTGTAATATTATTTATATATTTTTCTATACTTGGTAAAAAAAATGTTATTTATATATTTTTTAATATATTATGGATTAAAGATATGATGTTATTTATATTTTTTACTATTATTTGTATCTTTTCCTATACTATGAAAAAGGTATGTTGTTAATTGTTATTTATACTTTTCTCATTGTAATAATGTTTAAATATGAAGGTGAGATGTATAAAAACAACTACCTAAATATTTATATCTTTTTCTATATTATGAATATAATTTTGTTGTTATTTATACCTTTTTCATTATAAAAATATATAAATATAAAATAGAAAGGTATAAATATGAAGTTTAAATGTTTAAAAATAATTACCCGAAAAAACGACCGCTCAACTATTTTTGTGTCCGCGTCTTTTTTTAAACATGTATTTTTTGTCACGTGACTCTATGTGGTTAAATTGGGCGGTTGAGGGTTCAATAAGGATGGAGTGCAAGTCCCATTTCCGCAACTAATTAATAGCCGCGTAAATGTCGTTCATCCATTTTATTTTATTTTATTTTATATCAATTCAGTATACTTATATGTACAATTATTATATTGTTTCGGATGTACATTACTATTTTTTTACATCTTCATGTTTGTTGTACATATTTGTAATGTTCATTTCACATTTCTGAACACTATTTTTTCTTTATTTTTCTTTTGTATGTATTACATTTGTGAACACTATTTTTTCTTTATTTTTCTTTTGTATGTACTAGGACAATAGCCCGCGCTTCGCTGCGGGGCATTTTGATGTAGTTGTTTTAATATAGATTAATACATGATTAATTCTTATGACATATCAACTAATATACAACTTGTATTTCTCAAAAAAGCTCAAACATTAATAAACCCTAAACATAATGTATATGCAAGGAAAAATAACATAAGAATTAATGATTTAAGGTTACATTCTTAAGATGATAGACAAGGCAAACATGTCCATCACTATTTTAATGAATAGAAATTAAGAACAAATAAACAAATAAAAATAAATTTATATCATATATATCCATCAATTTCTTATTTCAAATCAATTCATTAATACTATCCATTAATACAAAAATAAAAGTAATACCATACAAAACAAATGTCTATGATTACTACATGATTTCTTCAAGGACATTCTGATGCAGAAATATAATATTACAACATATTATTAAAAAAAGAGTAAATAACATAGGAATAGTTAAGTGATGTGTGCAAAAGTACCACATAAATAGTCATAAGAATAGTATGGCTATACATGATTTTTTCAATGACACTTTCACGTAGAAAAATATTATTTAAAGAATTAGTCAACAAAAAGAAAAAAAAATACTTCCGTGAGTGAAGTGATGTGTGCAAAAGTACCTTAGAAATATGTATAGAAATGAATATGGCCAGTACATTATTAGAAAAGAAGAAGAGTGCAAATTGTAGCGTGTGTGTGCAGAGAGTTACAACTTACCACATGAATTGCTATCGCTGGTATCTGATTTCTTTTAAAAAAAGACACATAGGACCAATCAAGATTTCTTATATTAATATACAAGAATAAACCCTAATAAGATTAGCATAAACAAATATCAAAATTTATATCAAAAATTAATTTTTTACCGTCCTGACATTTATGTCAATTTAACAATTTGCTCAATCCTGATAGTACATCATTTGACGCTCGATAACCTAAATAAATATAGAATTCAACTATACTAATACAATTTTTTTTTTTTTTTTTTTTTAATTTATTTGACCTGAAAGCGGAGTTGCTCGAGTGGAGAATCACCATGAACAAATTATGCTGAAATAATAGAAGCAAAAACCATGGACTGATTTCGATATATTGAATTCATTATATTGTATTCATTAACAAAAATAATTAGGTTGTATTGTTACCTGAAAACCTGTTCAATCCTTTCGAAATCGATGTCTTTGTGACAAATAAACATTTTGGGAGCGCTATATCAACTTATATAATACATGACTTATATTAATGCACTTTACTTTACATACCTGTCGGCCGGAGGCATTAACAAGACTTGATCGATCCAAACGGACCTTCTTTTTAGTTGTCAACTGGAGGCGTCCATTTGTGTTGAACCACTCGCTACCATTTCGAGGTGCACCTTTGTCCAGTTCGGCACGATAGAAGAAGATGATCTCCATGATCAAACCATCACATATATATCAGATCAAATTAACACATTAATTTACATAATATTATTAGTAGAAATAACATATTGTTAATTTATTTATTTACCTAATGTTAGTGTAAGCCAGATTTTGCATCCCATCAGAACTTGTCAGAGAAGCAGAAATATTTATCGAGTCTAATGATTGAACATAAAGTATCAGCATATTATCCTTTTCCATCTTCAATATTCTGAAATTTATTAAATGAAAATCGGAACATAACATATCATGACCCAATACCCAGGATTTTAAATCCTGGCTCGACCAGAAAGGCATGTGGCGCCATCACAATTAACATCAATTATCATGGGGGTTGAATTCCTCTTGAACATACTGGTACGTTCGGTACGAAAGAACTGTCTTGTCTCCAATTACAGAAAAACCTGAAGACTGTTTTGGTTTGGCCTCCTGCCTCGACCCTAGAGAGATAGTGCATTAGAGAAAGATTATAAATAAATTATGCATAATTCGGTTCGACTATGAAAGCAAAATGTGCACCTTTATTGTTGACAAGTTCCGCTCGTAATCCACCAGCTCCGGCATTGTTAATCTCATGTAATTTTTATTTTTTCATAGGACTTAACTACAAATATACAAATTGGTAACATAAATCAAATATAAAAATGCATAATTTTAATTTATCTCAAAAAATATACCGCAATGGGTGCTGGGAATAGTTAAACTTACATAAATCAAATTCAAATTGAGAGTGCATTAGAGAATGATTACCTTGTTGAGTCAATATAACAAACACCTTGTATGCACATGGATGAAAACCTTCTTTTCTTGGCGCTAAGATCAACTTTTTCCAGGAAAAATTGTACCCTTTCAAAAAGATGTTGTAAGCAACAAAAATAACAAAATATATATCTCCAAACTCAAGTAAAGAAGGATAGTTAAACTTAAATACTAAAATTAGCTTACTCAAATGAATTAACTCGTTGAAGCATTCTAACAAACACCTTGTTGTATGCACCCGGATGCTTCCTTTCTCGGCGCTAAGATCATCTTTTTCTCATTGGCATCGAATCTGTGTCGTAACTCTACTTATTTCATGTTCGTGTGTGTCTGACTTGGACAGTTGGGACGGAAGTGCATGAAGATCAGCGATTCTATTTTCTTTAGCGAGAGGGGGCTGGAAATAAGAGGGAGAGGGCACCCGATCTAAAGATCTAAAGGGAGCATGAAAGAAGGGAGATGAGAAAAGAGCGAGAGGGGAGGTGTACGGAAAGGCATGGAGGCAGCATGGTCCCCCTCTCTCTCTCTCTCTCTCGGCAAGGAGGTTTAGGCAACCATGTCTCGGTGAAATAAATGAGGGTGGAAAAACGAGGGTGAAAAAAACGAGCGTCTCAGATTTGTTTGCTTCGATCGAACGGTTAACAGACGGTGAGGAACAGTAAATATCGACGTGGCTTCTCGTAAGCTCTAGTATCGGCTCTTTAATGGGAGGGGAGAATTACATTTGTGAACACTATTTTTTCCTTCTTTTTCTTTTGTATGTATTATATTTTCGGAGGTAATGCCTCTATACAGGCGACTTTAAACCTGTAGTTGATATTAAACGCGAAATACTTAAATCTGTAAATCAAACAAATACAATTGTCACTCCATTTAGGGATGCTGAAGGAGAACTAATTCTCTAAATTATAAAGATTTGTTTTTTATACTAGTATTTTCTTCATTTAAATCTACCCAACTACAACAATATTTTATTTGAAACATATATAGGAAATCACAAGCCCCGTATTCACGAAATATAAGGAAAAAACACACACAAGTATGCATACAAGAAAAAAAAACATAAAACAAAAATACATTAAAAATAACATAAATTCATTCATTTGCCATCATAGTGAGAACTACCCTCACTCAAAAACGGAGGTTTAAACAAGTCGCACAACCATCCAATCCAAACAAAAAAATAAAAATAACGAATAATAAAAAAAGTCGGTATCAAAAAAGCGGTAGACAAATTTGTAAAACCCTAACAACAAAACAACATAATTAATTAAGGCAATACAACATTTCTACCACATTAAATGCATCAAAAATCATACTATCATTCGTTTCACCTCCTCTCTCTCTCTCTCCTTGCCTTCTCTCTCAACTAATCATTCTCCTTCATCGGTCCCCCAATTTTTCAAGAAACAAAAAACTCGACTCAATTATCTCCCTTTTGGATAATAGGATCATTATCAAGATTATTTTCAGGTGAAAATTCGTTAATTTTAGACGAGCCCTCTATAGAGACATTTTGTAATTTACTAGATAAATTATCTGGTTCAATTTTTTGTGGACGAAGAATCCAATTCATCCAATCGTTCCTTCTTCTTATCTTATCACCCTGCATTTCAATACAAAATGTATTTCATACACACATTTTTTTTAATATTGAGAAAAAAAGGGGGTTTTTTAAAAAAAGATTTACCTGTACTTCAACTAGAATGGAAATACGAAGAGTGTCTAATATAAATGGTATATTAGTTGTTATTTGTTTCACCTGCAAAAAAAAAATCAAATAAAAAAAAAATCAAATTCTGATAGGAGTATATTTATAAATTATTAGGGTTTAGGGTTTTAAGAAAGTGACCTTATTGAAATTAGCAATGAGGGAAATAGGAACCCAACCCTGCTCATCCATTTGACTCCTCAGCCATGTATCTTTACATAAATTATCACCACTGCATTTATAAAAAACAAAACAAAAATAGTAACCTCCTATTTTATTCATATCAGGGATAAATTTGATATGATTTTTGTTGTTTATCATTTGTTGATTAATTAAACCTGAAATAATAATCTATTTGTTTCAAGAGAGCGGTTCTTTGAGGATCAAGTGGCGGGAAAAAGACCGGCCCGCCAGGTGGCCCAAAAGGCTGCGGTACATAGTACACTGGAGATGGTGGCATTTCTCCTATTTAAAAAAAAACAAAAAAAAAATCACTCGTATAATTCCAAATATCAAAATTACCCTTTTAATATTCCATACCAGGATAAACCATGGGAGCTCCGTAGGGAGGAGGTCTGACAGGGACAGCTGGCGGCGCCCCGATGAACGGAGCCGCCACAGGCAAAGGAGGCGGCGGTGGCGGCCTAACGTACACCGGCGGGACATTATACCCGTGCTGTGGGATCACTGGTGGGCCGTTCATATTACGATATTGCCCTTGTCCCCTATTATTATTATTAATATTATTATTATTGTTATTATTGTGCCCTCCTCTGCCGCCGGTATTATTATTGATGTTTCCTCCTCTTCTATTGTTGGGGTTATTACCGTTATACCCTCCTCTCGATCGGATGTTGGGTTGGCGATTTGCATGGGAGTTTTGTTCGGGGTTTTCGAGGACGAATTTGTCATTTTCGAGATTGGGGTTTGGAGTGGGGGAAGAGGAGGAGGAGTTGGAGGGGAGGATGGGGATGGTGATGACGCGTTTCGAGGGTTTGGAGCGGGATGGAGAATTAGGGTTTGAGGAATTCGGGTTTGGGTTTGGGTTTGTGAATTGGAGCTTCGATGATGAGGAGGTTGACGAAGCTGGAGTCGATCCCTGCAATTATATAAAACATATTTATTTATTCGATGAGTATATGAGAAAACAGAATCGAGAACTAATAAGATTTTCTCTATCGATACAATAAAAATAAATTTAATGTCACGAGAAAACTACACGAACTACAAAGAAAGACTACTGATTTTGTGTCCCAACTGAAGTAAAGACTTGAACTTTGAGATTTCATATTATAATAAAACAAAAAAAAGGAAAACTAGATTAGTTTTTTTTACTGATTAACAATGTGAGAGCAAAACTTTTTTAGATTCTTCAATCTTAGTCATACAAGTATTCAAAAGGGGAAAACCCCAAATTAAAACAATAAAAAAAGGTAAAAATAGCAAAATATCAAAATAGAGATCTCACAATAGCAGATCCATCAGAGACTTTGAAAGGAGCTTTGGCAGATTCAGAGAGAGCAGGCCAAGAACTCTCATCAATAACAGGTTTGCCCGTCTCAATCGGACCATTCAAAGCAGTCGGAATATTCCAAGCAGGTTTCTTCACGGCCACAGCAGCCACGCCAACCTCAGACCTTGGCGGCGGCGATGTAGCCGGGTCAGGCACCGACTCCATTAGTCTTGAGTTAACTTAGGGTTAGGGTTAGGGTTTTGGAGGCGATGAAAACGGAGAAGGCGTGAGAGAGAGAGAGAGAGAGAGAAGAGAAGAAGGGGCTTTTCTGTCTTTTCTCTTTTCCTTTTTTTTGTTCTCTCTCTCAGGGTTTAGGTTTGTTCCTGTCTTTTCATTTCCCTCTTTCTTTATTCTCTCTCTCTCTCTCTTAAACTATATAAATATATACATATATAATATAATATACATAAATAAATATTAAGTTATTTACATATTATATTATTATATTGAAAATAAAGAAAGGAAAATAATATTTTTGGTAATGTTGCTTATGATATATATAAATAAGTATTTTTTATGATATGGTGATGTGAATATGTTAATTATATGTTCGAATAATGTTTTATTCGGGTTAATACGATTCGTCGAATAAAATTTTGGAAATATTTGTTTCAGGATATTTCATGTATGATTTATGCTGATGTAATGTGAATTTTAGGTATGGTGAAATTTAAAAAAAAAATCCTTCAAAAAAAGAAATAAATATTTTTTGGGTGGATTTTGGGTGATTTAATATGGGATTCAGTGAATCTGAGTAGAATATTTTGAGTTATACATATCTTGTGTGGAAACTTGTATTGTATAATTAAAATGAGAAGATTTCATAGGTTGTATCTTTCATTTAAAAGGAAAGATATGCAAAATCTAACTATTTATGTCAAAAATATCCTCAAAATAGACCATGTTTATATTATGATCGTTTGTACTTTTTGCTGCATCAAGTCCTTTTCAGGCCAGGCCCAGGCCCAGGCACAATTCACCTAAGAAATAAAATATCATATTTATCCTTTTGCAAATTTGAAATATTTTTCTCAAAATCAAGATTCATCTTTTTCTTTTTAAATGTTAAATTAAAAGTAAATGTGATATTTTCATTTTCCCTAAATAGTGAATAGAAAAAAATTCTACTTGCCAATATCTAGCTCATACAAACCAAAAATAAATTATACTCAATTTGATTTGAGTCACAAAAGGTAAAAAATAGCAAGCTAAGAATCTTCAACCTACTTGCCAACTACTTCTCATTCATACTTTTCTTGCTCCTTAACTACAATAATACCATTTACTTATCCTTTCTTTTTTTCAATAATTCTTGACTGCATATCCAAAATTCAAGCCTATAAAACCCCTCTAATCCATGTAATGTAGGCATTATTAATTACCTAAATCTGTAAACTCTCTTTTTCACATATTTTCTTATTAAAAGGTTCGAATTATCGATGGAAAACATGCGCGATAATACCAACTTCTTTGTTTCTGAACAAAATGCTGCAATATTAGCTCTTGGAAAAGCTTTCCCTCAACAATTGGTGATGCAAGACTACCTCGTTGACGGGTTCTTCAAGAGCACCAATTGCGACGATCTCGAACTCAAAGAAAAGCTAACTCGACTTTGTATGTAATTAATGCCATTTTACAAATTTAATTCTTACTAATAACACATCATTCATTTCAATCTTATTAATTTTTCTTTCTCACGTAGGCAAAACTACAACTGTCAAAACAAGATATGTGGTAATGTCTGAGGAAATACTCAAAAACAACCCTGAATTAGCTCAAGAAGGACTCCCAACAATGAAACAAAGATTAGATATCTCCAACAAAGCTGTGACCAAAATGGCCATCGATGCTTCACTCTCATGCATCGAAGCTTGGGGGAGGCCAATATCCTTGATCACGCACCTCGTTTACGTGTCTTCGAGCGAGGCACGCTTTCCAGGCGGAGACTTACACTTGGCACGTGGTTTGGGTCTTAATCCAGACGTGCGACGAGTCATGCTAGCTTTTACCGGTTGTTCTGGTGGAGTTGCGGGTTTACGAGTGGCGAAGGATCTAGCGGAGAATAATCCGGGAAGTAGAGTATTGCTTGCCACGTCAGAGACCACCATTGTTGGCTTCAGGCCGCCGAGTGCTCAGAGACCTTACGATCTCGTCGGTGTTGCGCTTTTTGGAGATGGCGCCGGTGCAGTGATACTAGGAAGTAATCCTGAACCTGGTTTGGAGAAACCGTTGTTTGAGTTATGTTCTGCAATGCAACAATTCTTGCCGGACACGGAGAAGACCATTGATGGCAGGCTCACGGAGGAAGGGATCAAGTTCCAACTAGGACGAGAACTACCGCAGGTAATAATCACTCGGTATAAAACTAAAAGAAATTTTGATCACTTATCAATTAATTGGATATAACATTAGTTGTTAATTAAAAAATGTGAAATTTACTTAACTAATAAATACTCAAAATATTTTTTTAATTTGAATAATCTAAATCTAATCTATTGTGGGAGTTAAAAGATTACATGCAATAAATTTTCTAAATCACTTAACTTACGTTTATGCTAATCGATCGAGATATTTTATAAGAGTAATCAACGCTCAGAATGATTTGATCATAGGTGATTGAGACACATGTTGAGGATTTTTGTAAGAAATTGCTCAAGGACGCTACGTGCAAAGATACTGAGTATAACGACTTGTTTTGGGCGGTGCATCCAGGCGGACCGGCAATATTAAGCAAGGTGGAGGGGAAATTGCAATTGCGTTCAGAAAAACTGAGCGCAAGTAAAGGTGCTCTTCGAGATTTTGGCAACGCAAGTAGCAACACGATTGTGTATGTTTTGGAATATATGGTGGAGGAGAGCAAGAAGAAGATAGAGAAAGGAGAGGAAGATTGTGAATGGGGGTTGATTTTAGCCTTTGGACCTGGAATCACTTTTGAAGGCATTCTAGCAAGGAATTTGGTTTGTTCGAAAAATTAACATTATGAGTTGGTACAATCCAATGACCATTTGCCATGTCAGCAAAGTATATGATAGGTAGTGGTCTCTTTGGGTGGGTCACAGTGAATATGCATATCTAATATTTTCTCTGTTGAAAGGGAGAGCGAGATTAATTTGTGCTTCAAATTTGTAATTTTTGTTTGAAATACTAACAAAACAAGTTAAATGGCAATCATATGATTTTTACTAAAGAGTATGTTGCAGGGTTGTAGGAATGTCAATGGATTGGATAATATTCGTATCCGATGGGTATCCGATCCGCGGATCAGACATTATCCGATTAAAAATACCCGGCACGAATACGGATAGAATATGGGTGAGACCATATCCGTTCCGAACTCGATTCTTAATAATTCTAATCACTACTAGAAACTGCACTTTCACCGGCGGTATGATACCGCCGCTGAAAGTCCAAAAACCGCCGCTGATACTATCAGCGGCGGTCAACCGCCGCTAAAAAACCGCCATTGATATCCCGACGCTAAAAATGAGTTTTAGTGGCGGTACCGCGGTTAACTACTTTTCAGCGGCAGTTATATACTTTCAGTGGCGATGCCAAAAACAGAACTTTTACCGGCGGTTTTATTTTCACCGAGGGTACCCCCACTGAAACTTTTTTCCAATTTTTTTTTTTTATTATTCCATACATAATTTTTTTTTAAAACCATACATAAAATTTTCCAAACATAATAATAAATAACATAATCAACAATAATATTATCTAAATCATACATAATCAACAATATTTTTTCTAAATCATTTTAAACATACTACAATATGTGAAATCAAACCACAACCTACATAACATATGTAGGGGAATATCCCCGGCCCCGGGCCCGCGCAGCGGATATGTAGGCCCGGTCCGGTTCCCCGATTCCCGAGATCACGCCACGACTTCGAGGGTACGATGCAAATAGAAGGTTAGATCTTTACCGGTGCAAAATTGATTGCACACGAAGGGTTGATCGCTGCCTTCTTTCTCCTGTCACGTTGGTGACAATACGCGCGTCCCACACCACGCGTCTTTCACCGCTCGTTGACTTCGCCGATTCGCTTGATTTCGTCTCCGACTCAATCTACTCGTCCGAATCGATCACAATCGTGAGAGCCTCAGTTGTTGCTCCTCTACGTGTATCCACCTTGAATCGCAAGACGTCGGTCACGGATGCACCTGCCTAGACGATGCACCGGTGAACTTGCTTAATCGAATTGATTCTCTAAACCGTAAAACACCTTTTCACGGTTTCTCTCTTTTACACCTTTTCACTCTCTAGAAATTTGTCTCACAATTTTCTGGATAATTCTGAATGAATTGCTTAGTTAAGATGAGAGAGAAAATCCTATTTATATATAATAGGATCAGGATTAGCCAAAAGGCATGTATATCCAATATACACCCTCTCACACAGAAAACTGCATGAACCTGGTCAGTATTCTGTCCAGACGAAATTGATAAATTTCTCTGACAGAAAATCAACCAACACGAAAGTTGTAGATAATCTCATTATCTACACGACCCAACTTGGCCCAGCCCAATTGGATTTCGTATGCAAAAGTTATGACTGTTTTACTAACTGTATGTCATACTGTTGCACCCTTTCGGTATTTCATAGAAACGACACTTATACTTCGTTCATATGAAATATATTTCTACATGAAGGTTATAGATAATCTAATTATCTATCTTACCCAATTTGAACCATTCAAATCGGATTTTCCTACTGAAAGATATGGCTACGAATGTACGACTACATTCGTTTATCCTTGTGTACACTTTTACGGTTGATCCTGAAACTGTATTTCCTTCAACATATTCAATAATAAATGTACCTACATAAATGTTTCTTTTTTTACAAATTTCATAATTTAGAGGGACTAAATTGCAAAATTTTCATTTTTGAATACCAACCCTAATAATACCCTTCTCGGAAGTAAAACTCGGTTCCAACTGGGCCCTCCATGCATTTAGACTCATCAGCACCGCCATTAGACAAAATTGCCAAATTCAAAGGCCCGATATTCTGATTGAGTCCGTACTCACCCACGGCCTTGTAAGCCATATCGGTAGCCCGTTTAATATCGTCGAGAGCTCCGGTGGAAACCCAACCAGAATACGAAACTTCCTCCGCAGCCCTGCCACCCAAAAGAGTCACCAATCTCCCTCTTAATTCGTCGATGAATAGTAAATATATGTCCTGTTTTTTTCTAAGGATTTCAATTTTAGTTTAGGAATGCATTCAGGATTTTTTTTTTCTTCTGTGTTTTGTTTTGTGGGTTGTTTTTATTTTTGTGAAATATTAGTATAAGGGACTATGCTAAAGATGACAATTCCATTAATGGAGTTCTTATCTTATAGTAATTGTAAATTTTTTAATGAAAAGGCAAATAGATGGGGGACTTATGAGCCCTCTCTATTATTCTAAAAAAAATCCAACTATTTCACATAAAACTTAGATTATTCGAATTTAATTGTAATATTTGTTTCTAAAAATGCGAGAAAATAATTTATATTATAATTATAATAATTATTAGTTATTGTATGATATACTTTTTGTAAATTCATTTGGATTTGAGAAAAATTGTTTTTATATTTCTGAAGTCTCGTATTAAGATTTACTTTAGATCACCTAAAACGTAGGACCGGCTTTGAAAACGACAAATATATGAAACACTGTCCGAATATCAGAATATCAGACGTTACCCTAAGAAAACGACCGTTTATTTATTTTATGTCAGCGTATTTTTTTAGACCTGTGTATTTGTCACGTGACGTCGAAAGTAAAATGAAGATGAAAATTAAAAGTACTAGCAATCCTCGTTATAAAGATGAGTGGAAATTATCATGCAACTTCGAGCTAACAGCAATCTTTGCCATGTGTCCGTACGACCTAATTCTCTTATACTAATCTCCAAATGGGCTGTTAGCACGTGCCGAGAGCAACTTCTTGATCCAACAACAATTGGTGTGCAATATACTATACTCTGCAATATTAATAACTCTGTTGGCTAGTCTTCATATTTTTCAGTCATTATTAAATTTGATCACATCTATTTTTAAGATTTTTAATTTGTTAATTTCATTAGAATTTTGGATCTAGTTTTAAGATTTTCATGTAGCTAATTGTAGCTTTTAAATGGACATTTAAGATTTTCATGTAGATAATTGTAGCTTTTTAATAGACATCACATGATGTAAATTTTACAATTTAGTTATATCAAATATATATTTGACAAGAGCAGCTAAAAAAAGGTCAAATTCAGACATCAAACCAAAGCAGCAATCATATAACTGTAAAACAATATATTTCACTTAGTTTAAAAATGTATTTTACTACATTAACAGAAATGGAACGTGACATGTTGTGCAATATATATGTCACAAATAAGAAGTGTTGCAACAAGTTCTCACATTATTTTCGGTTAAGTGCATTTTATAGTATGAAGCAACATCCTTTTGTATTATTTTCACTTATGGCCAAATTTCATGTACCCTACAAAGCCCCATAATTTTACGTATACCCTGTTAAACATGAAACATCATGAATACTCCTACAAAACTACTAAAATTTCGCGTATGTCATTTTTGTTAGATTTCGATTAACTATTTCTTAAAATTACCGTTAATTGGTGCATTTTCGATTTTGCCAACATAAATATTATTCCATATTTACATAGGGACTAAAATCGGAAAAACAAAAATTAGTGATAATCTTAACGAATAGCTAACCGAAATCTAATAAAAAAGCATCCATGAAATTGTAGTAGTTTTGTAGGGGTATTCATGATATTTCACGTGTTGCAGGAATATACGTAAAATTATGGGATTTTGTAAGGGTACATATGAAATTTGGCCTTCACTTATTATAGATGAAATCATAATAATAATCATCTACTTACTTAATTTCCTCGTTTGCAAAAAGTAATATTACAAATTGCGATTTATAGCGATTGGATTGTAAGTTATACGTGATGACCGTTATTGCGCACTATATCAACGATATATCGCCGTTATTTAGTACATTGTGGACATTGATATTGCATTTAGGAAAAATCTATAATATACGTATAAAAAGTATGATACATCGGAAAATGTATAAATTTGGAATATAGATGATGTGCGTTTTGAAGTACGCACGAAGAGCACAAAAATGCGGTTAAAGTTCAAAAAATATCAAACCGTCAACGTGCCGCTTCCCGAACATGCCCAATTTTGAAGTGCATAATTTTGCATAATTTGTTCTTATTAAAAATTAATATTTTACTTATGGGTTCGTATTTAGATAAAATTTTGCTTGTATTAGAGTTTATCTTTGTCCATTTTATAATGTATTATTATGCAAACAAATAAAATCACTGAATATCACCAACGATAAACACAAAACAAATTGTCAAACAAATAGATCTACAACTAGCTTGCTTGATGAAGATCACACGACGAGCTCATAACATGTTGGGATACAATTTTGTTCACATTAGAATTTATCAGTGTTTTAAATAACGGCGCTTCTGCGGCGCTATAGCGCGCTATGGCGGATTTTAGGAGGTAACGCTGCATCGCTTCGGAATTTAGCTCTGTACCGTTTTGTTCCGCTGCAACGCCATATCGGACTGCTATAGCATGAAACATTCAAATATAGCGGCCGTAGCGGTGCTATAGCGTCATTATTATTATTATTATTATTATTATTATTATTATTATTATTATTATTATTATGTTAAAACTAATAATAACAATATTAATAATAAAAAAAATAAAAAAATAATGATAGTAATAATAATAATAGTAGTAGTAATAATAATAATAATAATAATAATTATTATTATTATTATTATTATTATTATTATTGTTATAATTATTTGTTATTAAATAATAATAACAATAATAATAATCATTATTATCATTACACAGTAGTAATAATTGTTATTAAATAATAATAATAATAATAATAATAATAATAATAATAATAATAATAATAATAATAATAATTATTATTATTATTATTATTATTGTTATTATTATTATTATTATTATTGGTATTAAATAATAACAACAACAATAATAATAATTAATATTATTCTTATACAATAATAATTATTGTTATTAAATAATAATAATAATAACAACAATAGTAATAATAATTATTATTAATATTAATATTATTATTATTATTGTTATTATTATTATTATTATAGGAAGAATAAGATCAACAACAACTATTGTTAGCATTATTATAATTACAATAATATAATAATAAAAAAATAAAAAAAATAAAAAAAAATAATAATAATAATAATAATAATAATATATTATTAGCATTACTATTATTAGAATTTATGTTAGTTTGTGAAGTTGATATAAATAAGCATTTGATATAATTTTATTTATAATATTGGGCCGCTAAATTATATTTATATGTATATAGTAGTATTATAAAAACAATAATTTTGATCAAAATTCGATGCGATGGTGAAGCGGCGCTATATCGCCCGCTAATGCTAACCGCTAAATTAAACGTCAAAAACGCTGCGTGCCGCTACACGCTATTTAAAACATTGGAATTTATTCATGTTTACTTTATTATATAATGTCATATTTCCATTCACTATAGATAAATGTTGACGAAGTGTTTATTAAATATAAATAAGGGGAATTTTACAAAAACTTCTTACAAGTTTTCGAGATTTATTAAAAAAAACCTAACTTTCAGATTACTTCAAAACCTCCTTTAAAATTTGAATTGAATTTCATTTTACCCCTACAAAAGTTAATTTTAACATTCCATCCAATTTTCTTTTTTTAGACAAAAATATTCTTATTACTTTTCTTTCTAAATTCGTTTATTGAATATAAATTAATAAATATATAAATAAATAAAATATTTCACGTTATTATATTTAAAAATAGATAATAATAATATTTTACTAATCGTTATTTTATTTTACTATTTATGATGTATATAAACTACTATTTTATTAAATAAATACTATTTCATATTACATTTTTAATTTTTTACATAAAATAATTTTATGTAAAAGACCATATAATAAATATCATAATATAATATTATGAAAATATTATGTTGTAAAATATTATTTATTTATTAGTTTATAGAATAAATTCAAATATAAAATAAATTGTGAGGATATTTTCGTCCAAAAAAGATTAATTTGGATGAAAAGTTCAAAATAACACAAGTAGGTGGGTAAAAAAATTCAGCTCAATTTCTGGGGGGGAGGGTTGGATCGAAGTAAACTAAAAGTTAGGTCTTTTTTTTTGAAGAATTCTCCAATAAATAATGATTAACGGAACGAATCGGTCGAATGCTGTTAAAGTAATTTGCCGATTAACAACAAATAATCAGTTAAATGACGATCATCATAATCGGTAATAGTTTATCATATATAATACTATTATATCGAAATTATAATAAATCAAAATTCAAGAATAAAACAAACAAAAATATCATAAATCAAATATTAAAGTCGAAATAAAATATCAAAATGCGATACTAGAATCTAATACATAATATACCAAAGTATAAACGGATATAACATAGTACATCAGAGTCGAAACAAACATAACATACAAAATCCAAATAAAACATGGCAAATGAGCGTCTATAATAGCGATAAGTATATCATCATAATAAACATACACCGAAACATAAAATTATTATAATCAATCGATGCTAAATTCGTTGAATTTGATTCCTTGTTGATGTCAAAATCAACATCGACCTCCGTTTTCTCACCCGAATTAATCGAATTGAATTTTTCATAATGGATCTCCCTTGTCTCAAAAGTATCATACTCATTATCAAAGTCGAGTCGTAACCAGTGTTGAATCTTTGCATAATAGAAATTTATCATCGACCGTGACACACTTAAATTTTTTCTTTCGAGATTCTATTAACTTCACGTTGAATTAAACATACACCAATTGACTTGAATTTTTCGATGTTAACCTATTTCATTTTTTGAAATGAATCTATTGCCATATAAGAAACAATAACTTTTTCGATATTAATTATTTCTTTTTTTCTCATATGCATCGTCTAAACTCTATTTTCTAAACTCCCTCCGGTACCTTGCCGGCCTTGCCTCACTCGCTTCCAAGCTACATGAGAGAAACTGAGTCCTGAAGTGTAGCAACAGCCGATAGGTGAGAGAAGAAAGAGGGATATTTGAATTGGTCAATTTTTTTTTTTTCGGGGCTCAAATTAAAATATTTTATCCGGGCTCAAAGAATCATATGAAAAAGCGATAATAATAACACATTTTAATTAGTATAATCCTATACTTTTCCCTGCCTCCTGGTGCAGCCACGTCACCAGGGGCTTTTTTGTAAAAAAAATTTTTTTTTACATTTTGGTCCTTTTTTATTTACAAGTTGGTCCTTTTTTTTTAAAAAAAAATTACACTTTGGTTCTTTTTTTTTACATTTTGGTCCTTCGAACTTTTAAAATTTACATTTAGATCCAGGGGCCTCAAATTGGTCCTTTTTTTAAAAAAATTTACATTTTGGTCCTTTTTTTCACATTTTGGTCCTTTATATTTGCATTTTGGTCCTTCGAATTTTTAAATTTTACATTTTGGTCCAGGGTCCTCTTTGTACAAAAAAAATTATTCACATTTTGGTCCTTTTTAATTTACATTTTGGTCCTTTTTATTTCGAAAAATTACATTTTGGTCCTTTTTTATTTACATTTTGGTCCTCTAAGTTAAAAAAAAACATTTTGGTCCAGGGGCCTCTTTGTCAAAAAAAATTAAATTTACATATTGGTCCTTTTTTCATTACATTTTGGTCCTTTTTAGTTGAAAAAACTATATTTTGGTCTTTTTTATTTTTTGTTTTGGTCCTTTCAAGTTTAAAATATTACATTTTGGTACTTCATATTTACATCTTGATCCTCTTTTATTTACACATTTTAATTCGAAAAAAAAAATTAATTCACATTTTTGTACTTTTTAATTTACATTTTGGTCCTTTTCAGTTTGAAAAATTACATTTCAGTCCTTCTCAGTTTGAAAAATCCACAACACCACACAAATCGAATCACTGACCAATACAACGTTGCCGAAAAATAAATACAGAAAAAGCACAAATCATAAAAGAAAACAAATCAACGTGCCCCGCGCAATTGCGCGGGGTTATAGCTAGTTATGAACATTTTAACGCATAAAATAACAGTCAAATATGATAAAAAAAACATTTGACTGTTTTTAAAATCGTGAAAACAAAAGCGTAATGTTAACTTATAGTTAATTGGTTTTTTGGACCATTAAATATTTGTTTTACCCAATTATGAACGCGCTAGGACCAACTTCAAAAAAAAAAAAAAATCTTTTTTTTACAACACCACATCAAATGTCACAAAAAATCGTCCAAACGAGAAGTTGTTGAAAAAAGTTTTTTTTTTTTTTTTTTGGTATTTCTGATGGTATTTAATTAGTACTTGACATTAATAAACACAAAATATATCCATGACACTGAATCTCTTCTGATGGTATTTAATTAGTACACCTGAATGCATATCCTATCTTTATTTTTTTGTAATTAAATCATTAATAAGTTTTTTGGAAATTCAGCTCCAAAAGATTTTAAAACTTTTTTAATCCTATAATTTATTGCGCAGAACAATGCATCATAATTTAATATTGTAATATACTAATTCTTACTTCCATCAAACTTGGTAAATCGATTTTTGCAGACATTTTTCTATGAAACAACATCAAAAATTGCATTCGATGTAAACAATTATAGAGTAATCCTTCCTCACCACCCTTTTTTATTGAATTCATTATCTTGATATTATTATAAAACTGGTAAATTGGATCCGATCCACCATAGATCTGAATGCGCATGCATGAGAACGTTGTCGTGTTTTATTAGCATGATGCCACACTCTTTCTCTGTCATTAGTGGCTTGACGCCATTTACATCTTACCCACCACCTTTATTAAATTTAATCTTACACTCAGCGAATGTACTAATTTTCATTATTTATTCTCACAAATACATTCAGATTTGAGTGAAAGAGAGTGAGAGAAAAGAGGCACAAAGGTGATGGGAAAGGTGAGTTCTTGTCGCTCTCCTTTTGATTGAATTTCATCATTTTTAGATCATTTCTTCATGTGAATTTTATTTATTTTGATTGAATTTGGGTCACTAATCAGAGTTTATATGTTTTGCTCTGTTTTCTCGAATTGTTTTAGAAGAAAGGAAAAAGAGCGGAGAAAAAGGAGGAGGAAACTACAGGTAAACCGGAGGAGACAAAGGTGGAAGAAAAGAAAGAAATAACTGAGGAGAAAAAGGTGGAGGAGAAAGAAAAAACAGAGGAGGCAAAGAAAGAATCAACTGAGGAGAAGAAAGGAGAAGAAGAAAAAGAAATTATTGAGGAGAAAAAAGAGGAGAAGAAAGAGAAGAAGAAAGAAGAAGGAAACAATAATGAGGTTGTGTTGAAGGTAGAATTGCATTGCGAGGGTTGCGTCATGAAATTGAAGAAAGCCATTAGAGCTGTCAAAGGTATACACACTCCTTTTGAAAAGTTCAATCTTAATGCAGTATATTTGTTAAGCAAGATCTGTATCTGTTTTAAAATGAATAGTGATTTGGACATGAACATTATTTATGAATTAATTTTTTTATAAAATAAATAAAAAAGAAAATCAATTTCATGCCACCATGACAAATATTCTTGTTTAAAATTAGTGTATATTTATGTGTCCAGAATATTAAATCACAAATTTTGTAAAGAAGTATGACATAAACCTCAATATGTAATTTCACACCAATCGCGAGACAATAAATACAGTTTTATTTTTTTTTTAAATCCGAACTTTATATTAATTTGATTTCGGAAACTTGTTTTTTTTTGGAAATAGGTGTTGTAGCAATTTCAATTGATTACTCGAATAACCAAATAACGGTGAAAGGAGATGTCGATCCGTGGGAGTTGAAGGGAATTACAGAATCGAAAACAAAGAAGAGCGTAGAGATTATTTCTCCTAAAAATCCTCCTATGAAAAAACCCAGAGAGGAGAAGAAATCTATCGATAATGACGCCAAGGACGTGAAAAAGAAAATCGAAGACAAAAAACCCGAAGAGGTATGGAACATTATTCTAAGCTTTATTTCCTCTAAATTGTGTTTGATAATTTTGATATTTCATGATTTAGCATTGATTTTGCACGATTGGTCTAAATGTAATTTGGTACCTAGGTATCGGAAACTACCGCGGATCTTAAAATGCGTCTCCATTGTGAAGGTTGTATTGACAAGATCAGAAGAACTATTTGCAGAATCAAAGGTACCAGTTTTGTTTTCTCAACATGATTCCTTTTTTTAACATAATCGACGTCATGCGTAGATTGATCAAAATAATTTGGAAATATTTTGATGCCATGCAAAAAACCACTTTGGTCTTTGTGACTACAAATAATAACAGGGTAGTCCAATTTTTGTTATGATTTTGAAAATGACTATTATACCTTTTTTCATAATTGTATTCTACAAATATTCATAATTTAATAAATAATAAATTGATATTAAAATATAAAAAGTAAATAATACATGGATATTAAAATATTATAATAAATAATACATAAATATTAAAATACTATTATAAATAATACATATATATTATAATAAATAATACATAGATATTAAAATATTATTTTTCAAATTTTCCAACATATTTGTAATTTTTTTTTTTAAAACAATTATTGCTAAAATAATTTTTATTTCCACGATTTATTCCATTAGGATAATACAAATTAAAATCAAGATTTTAATTTACAATTTTCAATGATTTGAAATAAGATATTGATACTAACAATATTATATAGAAATACATAAAACATATAATAATTGTTGAAAAAGAGATAACAATAGTATTCAAAAATATATATTAAATTTAATTTCAAAAAGATATAATAATTGTTGAAAAAATTATAATAATTGTTTAAAATGATATTTTAATATCAATGTATTAGTTTTTATAATATTTTAATATCTATGTATTATTTATTATAATATTTTAATATCTATGTATTATTTATTTTTTAACATTTTTTTTTAATATTTCAATTTCTATTTATGATTTATTAAAGGGAAATTTTACTCTTCTCCCCACTTTGCCCCCACACCTTGCCGATAATGGTTAATTAATCACTAATCACCATCTCAATTAACACAAATAAACTCTATTAACAGTTAATAACTATTAATTATTAAAAGTTAATACATATGTACCTTAATTATATATTAATTAATTATTAATTCATATTTCCTTTGTTAATTAAGATGGTGATTAACCACTAATGGGCCATATGGGCAAGGTGTGGGGAAATAGTAAATGGGCTCTTTATTAAATTATAAGACTTGTAAAATAAAATTATGGGAAGTGGTATAATGGCCATTTTGAAAACATAACAAAAATGTAGGGATTTTTTGAGAAAATCTAAAAATGTTAGAGAATTTTTGGAGGAAGCAAAAAATATACGAGATTTTTGAGGAAATCTAAACTGATACGGGGTTTTTCAGAATTTCCAGAACAATGGCCTTTTTTTTATTAAACGGAGAAAATTCTTTGTTCTCTATTAATTATTCATTATTACACTCAGTCACTTAAATTATGATCTCTTTGACGTTTTTGTTTCTTCTTTTCATTTTGTCTTTCGTTTTTTTTTTTTAATTTTCCATTCAACGTAGGCTAGTATAATTAGATGTTTCCTATTTTATAGTTTTAACTAAGTTAATTGGGACAAACATCCAGTAGAAAAAGAAGTGCAAGAACAATGTTTTTGTTTTTTGCTTTTTATGTTTTCTCTCAAAATTCATTTTACATACTCTCCCTTTCCTGGAAATAAATAAACAAAAATAAAAACAAATTGTGTGGCCCTTGATTTTGAAAGGCCTTAGGCCCCCATCTCTCGGGCCGAAGGCCAGGAACATCCATGATAATGACCCTTTTTAATTTTGGAACAATCTGTTTATTAGGGGTGAAGGAGGTGATGGTTGACGAGGCAAAGGACGTGGTTACCGTGAAAGGCACAATGGATGTGAAATCTCTTCCAAAATTTCTTCAAGAAAAACTTAACCGCAATGTCGAGTTTGTTCCGTCACAGAAAACTGAGGATAATCAAGGTTCTGCGGACACCGATAAGGAAAAAAATGGTGATAACGAACAAAAAGTCAAAGAAATCGCTCATAAGAAAGATGAGAAGAAGGGGAAGAAAGCTCATATGAAAGAAGAGGAGAAGGAAAAAAATGAGGATGAGAAAGAAAAAGAAGCCGGAGATCAAAATGAGGGGAACAAAGGTGATAAACCAAAAATAGAGTCTGCGAGTGCGAAATCTCCTAACGATTCAAGTGAAATGATCAGTAAATTTGATTTTTTTGCACCATCATACGAGTATCGTGGCCCTGTAATAATGGACGCACCACGGATCTTTAGCGATGAAAATCCTAATGCTTGTGTCGTGATGTGATATATATATAAAACCAATTAGTATGCGATTAATAAATTAAATAGTGTATTGAGTTCATATCCAGCATAACGCCAGAACTTTAGTTTATATTCATCATAATCACACTTAAACTGATGCGAGTCATACATCTGAGTTGGATCAGCATATTCAATCGATCAGAATTCGAAACCCGATAACCCGTGTTCACCCTAATATGATAATATTAAATTCTAATCACAGTCTTCTCTCTTAACTCGATCGAACCCAAATATTATCTTTGTCGAGCGAGGAGCAAATAAGCAGCCATTCAAGGCCCAATCACCAGCTTTGGAATACTCTCGTCGCTTCAACAGCCGCGCCGTGCCATCAGCCGTCCACACTCGAGGAGGTGAAAACCCACTGGATTGGAGATCTCCAGTACTGGATGGACGACGACTATCTCTGCAACTGCTTCGGACATTCTGACGGTTACAGATTCATCGAATTCATCACGCACGAAGCTCCATAGATGGTTCGATTAACTTATTATGTATTGGCCAATAATGCCGATCACAGAGCACCCATTCCAATTAAACTGGGACTTGTTCAGTTCAGGCGATATAAGCGCTCTAGCCGTACCCGATCACTCCATTTTTGTCGGTGATTTAGCTCCAGATGTCACCGATTTCATCATACAGGTAATCAAACATCCCTGAAATATTGGGTTTGGCTTGAATTTCTTTAGGAATATTGTTTCGTTTGGTTATATTTTATTTAAATTTCCTGCAATGCAATGTTTGCATGCTGTAGTTCTTGGATGAAATTGATAGTATCATTTAATAGTATGGGGGTATTTTCTGTTATATTTGAAATATAGTATTTTTTATTCCACATACCTTGATATCATCTTGTTAAGTGATATTTTATGTTACTTTATGTATTGGATTGTCATGTTTTATCTTGCTTACAAAAGTCAATGCTCACATAATTATTTCATTAAAATATGCATGATATTTATATATTCCATTTCATTTCTTATGTTAGTATTTTTGAAAGGATCCGCAAAATATACATGATAATTAGTAGCTTTTAGCTTAAAATATAAAAATATCAATGTTTTAAATAACTATGTAGAAATTGTAGAAACACAGAGAAAATTTTCTTTTCGATTCACAATAATTTTTTTACGATTTGAAGAATTCAAATAACTTATTTTTAGATCATATATATTGTATTTTTTATTACATGACTTTTCACCAAATTTTACAGACACTAAAAAATATTTGTTTTTCGATTCAAAACAATCTTTTAAGGTTATGAGGAATTCGAATAACGTGTTTTTGAGATGGTTTGAATCGAAATCTTTGACTACGTAAATTTTCACCAAATTGTACAAACATTAAGAAAATTTTCTTTTATATTGATAACATTTTTTTTACACTTTTAGGAGTTCAAATGTTTTGCAATGAATTGTGAAGGCAGACGATACTATAGTGTGCTTTAGCTTTGTAGAGGGCGTGCACTGTGACTGCGATATAACATTTATGACAACACATATTAATATGAACAAATAAAGATAAAAAAGATCAAATACTATCATTTATTTTGTCTGACCATCTTCCTCTACATTCTCACTCACAAACTCGGGACTCCAATTTCCAGCACGGATGATCAAGATAAATCAAATTTATCAACCTCTAAATCAACAATCATTTTTATTTTCATTTTTTTTTATTTGAAGATCAATATTTTGAAGATAAATAACTTTGATTCATTTTAAAATAACATTCATAATGATAATTATTGAATTGTTGACTTGTCAAAGTTAGGAGCAATATTTCCTATATCCATTCATTGTTGGTTTTAACTAGAATGGTTTAATTTTCTGTACATGTTTCTTATCCATTCATTACTACTAAATACTAAATCATACAATTAAACTTTGTAAATACTACATTATTTAATTATCAAAAAACAATCTCGTTTTTTTCTTTCTTTTTTGTTTGCACTTATATTATCACAATAAAAAAATTAAATGTTGGAGTATATTAATTGATTTCTCTGCTAGTGTCATCGTTTACATTAGTGCCAATGTGATCAGAACTCACAATATCTCATTAGTCATTGCATATGATTTCTTGTGTCTCACACTCAATCATTGGGTCATCAGTGCATTTGTTGGTTGTACTGTTTTATTGTAAGAGTTATATAATTTAACATACTCTTGAGGCTAAAAGCTCTGAAATATAGATTTTGAATTCATAGTTTTATTTCATTGAATAAATATTCGAAATATTAACATAATGCACATTAAGTTATGTATGTAGTCAATCAAATTGTATATGTAATTTTATTATAATCAATTCATTAATTACATTAATTACTCTCAGCTTTACATTTTCATATTTTTTGATAACATCTTAAATTAATAATGTTCTTGAATCGAACTATAAAAAACTGGATCTATAAAAAACTATTTAGAAATTATATGGGCTTGTTTGAAACATGACCAATAGTATGTCCTTTTCTTTTTCTTTCTTTCTTTCTTTGATGAATTTGCACTTTTGTACAGGTAATAAGTGTAAAGATAATACGAAAGAAGCTAATAGTGCTTCCTCAAATTCATCGAATTCATCAAGCACGAAGTTGCGATAAAAGCGTACAATCATATGTGTAAAATATTACATACGATGACTAGGCATTATAATTAGGCGGATTTATATATTTATCCTTTTTAAACATGAGATTATATATTTACCCTTCTTAAAATAAAAATATCATATTTTATCCATTCATAAATCTAAATTATCACATTTACCCATATATTAACATAAAATTTCTCTGTTAAAACTAACGGTCAACAATTAAAATTATTATTTTGACTTTCTAAAAACCCAAAATATCGTATTTATCCTCATAAGAATATGTGAGTGTACAGCTTAAAATTTGTTTCGGATAAACTCAATCCCAAATCTGAAAATCTGTTACTTCGTGTGTGCCGAACAACTACATTGTGTATTGTATTTTTAGTGTTACTTAAAGTGTATATATAATGAGGACATATATTGAGTCCCACATAAGTGGGATAAAAGTCCTTGAGGATGTCATCAGGCTCATTGAATTAATGATTAATAGAGTTAAAATATTTATTTTAATTAAATATGATGATACATACCAAATAACAAATAGAGAAATTAACAAAATAACTAATTTTAATTAAAATTATGGTAGATTCGGACGAATTAACACCATCGTGACGATGTTATCGATGATGTTTATCCTATTTTTTTAGAAAAATAATATATATTTTCATATATAAGTTTGCTTAGTTCATTAGATATTAAAAGAGAATTATATATACTAGGACAATATCCCGCGGTTCGCTGCGGGGTATATTATTTGATAAGAAATAATATAATAAGCAAAAGTAATAATTTTATATATTATTTGATATATTTAGAATCGGTACGACTCAAAAATATTATAATAAGCACAAAAAACGCAACTTGGTACCAATCAAAACTGTTATAATAAGCCAAAAAATAATAATAATACCAGCTCAGGCTAACAAAAAGTATTTGTGTGAATAGTATTTTGTTAACAGTAAAATTATAGTATACAAATTATTTTTATTAATACGATGAAAAATTCAAATATTTTATTTAGAACACAAGACATATGTCAATTATATTTATTAATACGATGAAAAATTCAAATATTTTATTTAGAACACAAGACATATGTCAATTATATTTATTAATACGATGAAAAATTCAAATATTTTATTTAGAACACAAGACATATGTCAATTATATTTATTAATACGATGAAAAATTCAAATATTTTATTTAGAACACAAGACATATGTCAAATAAAATAAAATTCAAAAAAAAAAAAAAAATGAACAGTACCTGGGTAAACAGTAACTGAATGAACAGTACCGATGAACAGTGATATCGATGAACAGTATCAGGGTGATGTGTCCTCACCTTATCTCTAATATCCAAAAATTAATGGGAGGGGAGAATTACACGAAAAAAAGAGTCTAAATACAACAAAACCCAAATTTTCTCACGCTAGTGGCCCTTACAGTAAGGAAATTTATGGTATTGTACTCTCTTTTCACCGAATTTTTCTTGATGAGTCAAAAAGTAAAGTTGAATGAAAAATATTTTCAATATTTTGGATCCTAATGTTCTTTCAATTAAATTTGTAATTTGAATTTGATTTTTTTAATTAAAATTTAATTAATTAAACTATTGATTAGTTCAATTATAAGTTCATTCATTAAAAAATAATTAAAATTAACCCACCCCCTTATTTTGCACCTATCTTTGAGCCTCCTCATGAAGCCACATCATCATTTTTATCTTGATTATTTAATCATTAGATTGTGTGATGTGGTTTCATCATATCTATTAATATGATATTTGATAATTTTATACATTCATTTTGTATTATTATTTTTAAGTATTAATTTCAACAATTAGATGTAGTGATGTGGTTTAATCTCAATCATTAATTTTTTGTTATATTTTTTGAAGATCATATTTTGTGTAGTCATTTATGTGTTATTATTTTACACCATCTTTTAAACATTCTTAGAAAGCCACATCATCATACATTAATGATGTGGCATTTTATTATTGGTTGTAATCATATTAGACCAAGTCTAATCAATTGTTTAACATTTCACATAAGATTATATGATCAAATGTGAATGCAATGGAATATGAAAAACTTATATATAAAATACTAATAATTTCATATGTAATATTATAAAAAATACAACATACATTAGTATTATTTTGGAAATTTAATTTTATAAACCCATCAAATATATTCATTTTATTTTTCTCTTTATTTTGACATCCATATTAACATATTTTATACATATAAATTTTCATAATTTCAATTTGTAAAGATATTATGTAAGAAAATACAATGCAAAAAATACACATGTACATAATATATTTTTAAGAATTTTATTTTGTGTAGTCATTTATGTGTTATTATTTTACACCATCTTTTAAGCATTCTTAGAAAGCCACATCATCATACATTAATGATGTGGCATGTTATTATTGGTTGTAATCATATTAGACCAAGTCTAATCAATTGTTTAACATTTCACATAAGATTATATGATCAAATGTGAATGGAATGGAATATGAAAAGATTATATATAAAATATTAATAATTTCATATGTAATATTATAAAAAATACAAGATACATTAGTATTATTTTGGAAATTTAATTTTATAAACCCATCAAATATATTCATTTTATTTTTCTCTTTATTTTGACATCATATTAGCATATTTTATACATATAATTTTTCATAATTTCAATTTGTAAAGATATTATGTAAGAAAATACAATGCAAAAAATACACATGTACATAATATATTTTTAAGAATTTTATTTGCATTATAGGATTTTAAAATATTATTATTTATTTTTTAGATAATTATAGCAATAAGAATCTCATATAATACTACCTAGATTATTGTGTTTTAAGCAAACACATTTTGTTCAAAAATAATAGAACTAAAATTGTTTTATCATCTAAATAACTTTTTTTAACTTATAAACACCTATCAAATTGTATTGTTATTTTGCAAAATGTAAAATAAAAAAAATCATGTGATATAAAATAATTTTTATTTATGTTTATTATAAATTAACTTTTGATATTATTTATTAAATTACTTCCCTATTAAATTTTATATTATTTTATATTTGAATCAATAAAAATTATTACTATATATAATTAATAATGTGTTACTACATATGTTGTATGATTCATTATTTTAATACTTCATATTGTACGAAATATTGTGATCAATGATATAATATTTGTTGTTACGTTTTCTCGTAAAATTGTATTATATATTATTTTTATATATTATTATATAATGACACTAATATGTGTATTATTATTTTATTACAAAAATGAGATTTTTTGTCATCATAATGTAGAATAATTGTAAAACATATGAATAATCATAGATAAATGAATTCAAATAACTTTGTTTTAAGATGATATTATTAATATTATCATAAAAATATATAATTATATTAGAATGAAAAACATAATTTACATGTTCGTTGCGTAGCGCGAGTATTCTCCTAGTTATTATTAATTGGAAGTAATTTTTGGGTACAAATAGGTGAAATGGGAAGCACGTTTGTGCCTTACAATAGGAGAATGTTGTATGCCCCCTATTTTCCTCTCACACTCTTGATGTGTTGGCATACATGTTAAACCATAGGAGCACTGTTAAACCTTACCCACCCTGACATATGACAGTTATATCGTCTGACAGTGACAACGTCTGACTGCTACAGTGTTTGACAGTGACAACATCTGACATGTCTTTGATAGCGAAAACCTAGCACTAATAATGATTTTTTATGACATTTAATATTTGTTAACAAAAATATTACATAATATTTAGGAAAAAGTCTGTTTTTGGTCCCTAACAAATACCGAAATGTTCAACTTGCCCCCTGACTTTTTTTTTGTTCATTTTGCTCCCTAAACTTGCTATTTTTTTGTTCGGTTTGCCCCCTCCGTCCAATAACTCGTGCCCCCCAGTTAAATGGCTGTTAAATATGCTGACGTGGCATTATTTTATGCTGACGTGGCATTTTTATGTTGACGTGGCATTATTTTATGCTGACGTGATTGTATAAAATAATGCCACGTCAGCATATTTAACAGCCATTTAACTGAGGGGCACGAGTTCTTGGACGGAGGGGGCAAACCGAACAAAAATAACAAGTTTAGGAGGCAAAATGAACAAAAAAAAAAGTCAGGGGGCAAGTTGAACATTTCGGTATTTGTTAGGGACCAAAAACAGACTTTTTTCCTAATATTTAACATCTGATATAACTTTTGTTAACAAAAATATTACATAAGATTTAACATTTGATATAATATTTGTTAACAAATATTAAACATGAAATTTAACATCTAAATTTGACTATATTTGACACAAAAAATTAATATGTTTATCTATATGATTGAATGACATATGTACAGTGTCAAACGATGGAGTGTACAGTGTTAAACCATAAATACCAAAACTGTGGTGTTCAACCTTAGACCCATAAATACCGAATTCCTTAATAGGGCAGACGAAAATTGGGCCATATGATTTAACATACCACCTTTACAACTGGAGAAAAAAAATGGTGGATGTCTATCACGACTCCTTACAATAATGGCATGATGCCCCCATCGCCCCATTGGCATCCCTAGCGCAGATGCAGATTAGTATAGTATAATTCACGTTTGTGCCTCATTCTTTACCTCGTTCTGACCTCTACTCCGAGGTATATTTCACGTTTGTGCCTCATTTACTACCTCGTTCTTGTCGCTCTTCTTCTCTGAACAAAACATGTTACCCGTTTGAGCTGTACTGAAATTAAGCTTTACTGAATTGGATTCGGTTCTTTTTGTCAGGCCAATGCCCCGTCTGAGATCCTGTGCATGCTCTCGGCCATTGATAGCCTCAGTCGTCTCTGCAGCACTCCTCATTTCTGGAGTCCATCTGTTTCTCGCACCCGATTTCTTCGCTCAATCATTTTCCAAGACTAATTCTTTATTGGATTCGGAGCTTAAATCAATATTTCCACCCGATTCACATGGAGCAGTAACATACCGTGGTGCTCCTTGGAGAGCTGAGATTGGCAGATGGCTTTTGGGATGCGAATCAAGCTCAACCACAGTTGATATTATCGAGGTATTTTACTATCTTTCATGGTTAATTATGTAATAGAAGCTTGCATAATTGAACTTACGAGATTCATGAATGTCACAGAATATAAGTAACAAGAGATGTGAGAGTGACTGCAGTGGAAAAGGAATTTGTAATCATGACATGGGAGAATGCAGATGCTTTCACGGTTTTGCTGGTTAGTGATTTCTTTCATTGTTTTACTATTTTTCTTTATTTTTTTTGGATGAGGAATAAACTGCGAATACAATTACTGATTTTCATGTAGGGAAAGGATGTGAAAAGAAATTGCAATTAGAATGTAATTTACCAGCATCAAAAGATAAGCCATTTGGGCCATGGATCCTTTCCATTTGCTCTGCTCGTTGTGACAAATCCAGAGCAATGTGTTTTTGTGGACAGGGCACAAAATACCCAAATCGCCCCGCACCAGAACATTGTGGCTTCGAAATAATGTAACCAAAATTTTTCTCTTGATATTTTGTGCTTTTAAAAACATTTAACCTTTTTTTGAAATTAGACGGCCAACAAAGGGTCCACCAATAACGAATTGGTCCCAGGCCGATTTGGAGAATATTTTCACAACAAACATTAGCAAGCCTGGTTGGTGCAATGTGGATCCTCAAGACGGTTATTCACACAAAACAAAGTTCAAGGGGGAGTGTGATTGTAGTAGGTTGGATTGTTTGGAGGGGCGTTTTTGCGAAATTCCGGTGACTTGTACCTGCATCAATCAGTGCTCTGGTCATGGACATTGTCGCGGTGGTTTTTGTGAGGTAAATATCAAATAGTATGTCAATTTTGTAAGGGTAAAATTGATATTTTTTTTATTTTTTTCAATGGCAGTGTGAGAGAGGATATTATGGGATAGATTGCAGTATTCCAAGTACAGTATCATATATGCAAGAATGGCCGAGTTTTCTGAGACCTTCTACTGTTGAGATCCCTCCAGTTAAAAATATAACTGGTGAGGATAAAGATAATGATAATACTAACACCATTGTTAGGAAAAAACGGCCTCTTATTTATGTCTATGATCTTCCTCCAGAGTTCAATAGCCAGCTCCTCGAAGTAATTTCTCTTATTTATGTTATTTTACATTGAACTCTTTAATTAAAAGTCAACTATAATTATATGAAATTTTTTTATTTTATTTTAATAATTATATGAAATTATATTTAGGATTTTTTGTATTGTTATTATTTTCTAGGGGAGGCATTTTAAGCGAGATTGTGTAAATAGAATTTACAATATAAAAAACCGTACTGTGTGGTTACCACAATTATATGGTGCACAGGTAATTTCTGTGGGCATATTTTTGATATTTTGTGATTTTGAAGGGTACATATTAAATTGAGTTTATTTCATTTTTTGGTTGGTAGATGGCTCTTTATGAGAGTATTCTTGCAAGTCCATATAGAACATTAAATGGCGAAGAAGCAGATTATTTTTACGTACCAGTTTTCGATTCATGTATTATAACTCGAGCAGGTCATGCTCCTCATCTAAGTACGCGGGTATGTATTTTGTTTAGTTCAAAATTTCGCGTATGCCCTTTAAAACTCAAAAATATCAAATTCACCCTCATCCAAACTGCAAAAAAATTATATCCAAATCATCTTTGAAAAGGGTAAATTTGATATTACGAGTTTTAAAGGGTAATTTCTCTATAAATTTGAATTCGTGCTGGCCATTTTGATATATTTTGTTTGTGAACCAGAAGACTGAATTTCACAGACAACTTTCCAGAAACTAAAAATGTCAAATTTGCCATTCTAAATCGCAAAATATATTTCAGGAATATGGAGGTTTAAGAAGCCAAATGACACTGGATAACTACAAAAACACATACAACCACATCGTTAAAAACTACCCATTTTGGAACCGCTCTTCTGGACGAGACCACATTTGGGTAATAAATCAATGAAAACATTAAAAAACACAAATGAATTATCGAAAAAACTCCCTTTTTTTTAACGAGGACAGTCAGTTTCCCTATTAAGTGGAAAGTTCACATAAACTGAGACTTATAAATTACAATTTTGACAAAAATACCCTTAAGAAGGATAAAAGAGAGTTAAAGAGGGGGAGAGCTTCGTGGTATTAATGGAATCTAATTGGTCTCGCGCAGCCCCATTAACAGTGCTTGATCCACGAGAGGGCCTCCTGCCATGCAACCGAGAAGATGAAGGCTGGAGTGGTCGTTTTATTTGCAAATACTCTCCAACTGCGTTCCTTCCACACTGCCTGGGCTATTGCAGCAAAGATTGCGTGCCATTATCTCGCTTGTTCCTTTTTCCGTGTACGATGGATTAACCGATTAACTATTAAGCCTCCAAGCTTCGTCAATTGGTTGGACACGCCTCGGTACTACAACCCGTGTCCTGGACCATACTTGACATGTGAAAGTGAATTGTATTAGGAAGTGGCTCGTTGTTTCTTGGTTCCGGACACAGAGGGGGCAAGTACCTGTTGGGATTTAATTGAGATAGAAAGAAAGGGGATCACAAGGAGAGAGAAATTTTTCTTTAACTCACAGACGCACACACACGAAGGAGATGGAAAGATTTTTCTTTTATTATATTCCCTGTTCGCTACAGTACAACAAGAGTCTTTAAATAGTAATTATACACATCTCCAAAGAGATACCTTATCCTTCATCCAATAGACACATCCTAACTACATACACCCTTTTATTAATATACATCTTTTAATTTAATAGACACCCCCCCTTAATAATATTCTAGATACTTCTATTTATTTAACTTAATTATCCGGCCCAAAATATTAATAATATTATTATTTAAAATATTAAAGCATTAATTTTAATACTCTCCCTTAATGCTTTTGCCCGTCATGCCCATCGATTCTCGAAAGCGAATAAACTTCTCGATCGGAAGTGCCTTGGTGAAAATATCCGCCAATTGATTTTCGGATTTGATATGCTTGACGATAAGTTCGTCATCTCCAACCACCTCTCGAATAAAGTGATGTCGTAGCTTGATATGCTTCGTTCGACTATGGAAGATGGAATCCTTTGACATGGCTATCGCGGATTGATTATCGCAATAAATAACCGTTGCGGTTTCTTGTTTCTCCCCCATGTCTTCTAACACCTTTCTCAACCATTCAACTTGTTTCGCGGCTTCATTTGCCGACACGTATTCCGCCTCCGCCGTAGAAAGCGCGACTCGTTCTTGCTTCTTTGGTACCTTGTATGTATCGCAACAATCGCTATCACAAAATCCAACCGGATGTGCTTCGCATGTCATCCACACTACCGGCCCAATCGCTATCACAAAATCCAACCGGATGTGCTTCATATTAAAGCATTATCTATGAAGTGATGCAATGGAGGTGTCATTATCCATTTGGGCCAACCTATGAGTCTAACTTTCTTAAATTCAGATTTAGAACTAGATCTTTAGCTAGCCTTAGATTGAAGTATTTTTTTAGAACATTATCTTTATCCACTCGAGATTGTTTGTTTTTGTTTTGAGGAGTTTGTTAAACAAATTTTGGGCCAATGAGATATAGTTGGGTGTGGAGTTCCAAGCGTTGGTGACTAATTATTTGGCCTCTTCATAAGCCAGCAAACACTACAACACATATGGACTATTGCGGCAGCCAAAACTGACCCAAAAAAACCTCAAAACCGTCCCTATAGGTTATTGGGTCGGTCAGGCGACCCTAATTGGGTGTCCCTAAAACCTGCGTTCTTGTCAGGGGCGGGCCGACCCTATAAGGGTTTTGGGGCGGGTGTTAAAGGGGCGGGCCGATCCTATAAGGGGCAGTGTACGAAGTGGCAATGTACGATTGGCAGGTGGTTAATGGGGCGGGCCGACCCTACCACTCTCATCCATATTGGGGCAGGCCGACCCAAGATCTCATCATATTTTATAATTATATTAATTATATATTATTTAAAATTATATATAATATTAATAATATAGAATATTAATTATATATTATTTATAATTATATATAATATTAATAATATAGAATATTAATTATATATTATTTATAATTATATAATTATTCGAAATATTATAATTATATAATAAATAATTATATATAATATTAATTATATAATAAATAATAAATAATTATATAATTATATAATTATTAATTACATAAGTATTAATTATTAATTATATATAATATTAATTATTAATTATATAGTTAATAATTAATAATTATATAATTATTAATTATTAATTATTAATTTATATATTTATATAATTATTAATTATATAAATATTAATTATTAAATACACAAACACACAAATTCAACATGGAAAGAGATAAATCCTACGCACAAATTGAACGACAATCTCAAATCCTAGAAAATACACAAACATACAACTTTAACAAACAAACATAGATCCTACGCATAAAATCACCAACAAAAGAGAACACGGAAACACACAAATTCACAAACGACCAAATCATAGTTCTATAAATTCATATCATCATCGTCATCGAGCGGGTAAAACTGACCCCCCAACATGTCCTAAAAAATACGAAGACATTAAAGGGCGACCCAACAGCATTGTAGGGGCGGTTTTGAGCAGTTGGGGCGGGCGGACCCAAAAATTCAAATAATCAGGGTCGGACTGACCCTGTATTGACCGACCCAAAAAGCTTATTGGGGCTGGCTGACCCAATAATGAGCAAATTTTAGGGGCGGCCCGACCCTAAAAATCATATGTGTTTTAGTGAAAATGTAAATTTTTTATGGAATGTTGGATTTGTGTGCTCTTTTGTATGATGTAGAGAATTGTTGTTGAGAAAATGAGTGAAAAAGAAAGACTATATCTAGTTTTGATAAAGAGGTCGTTAGGCGTTTCTTTGACCATGTGTAGGATCGTCTACTATGTAAATCTCTATTACTAGTAACTGATTCAAAGTATCATAGAAGTCAATTAACTTTTTTGGATATAAATGTTATCTGATGTGGGGTCATTTGTGGCCCTAAGAAGTGTAGAATTCCCCATTAGGATGCATGCTAGATTATTTTTGAGAAATTTTTAGCAACTCTTACAAGAGAATCTGTTTGGATCGTAGAAGTCACATTGAGTTCGTTATTGGCGGGATCGTAGAAGTTAGAAAAAAGAAAAGAGAATCTGTTGGGACATTTGAGTGTTACATTGAGTAAGAACGATAGAACATAGTGGTTAACCATGGTGATGAAATCGTGTAAGATGTTCGTTGGCGTCCTTTAGAACCTGCATAATTTTTCTTTTTGATAGAGGAGACAATAGCCATCACTCGGTATATTAACAAAAATAAAAGTTATAATTACAACAGAGTAGTTCAAGGATAGAAAGAGTCAACTGTCATATTTAGAATAAGAGCGCTACATGACGAAAAACTAAATATTGGACTGAACTCGAGCCATACTTTAGTAGTGTTAAATCCATTGTCATGCATTGGTTTTAATCATGAGTACAAGGTTGGAAATGGACATGGTCTTGGAGGAAAAGACACATATATTGCACTCTTTCCATAGGTGCCATATAGTAGAAAACCACATACGACTCCATCTGTTGTTGTGTTCTTCATTTCCTTTCCAGTAGTTGTCGAGTCAAATGGACAACACTTTAGTGGGTGATGTTATGTTGATTTCGTTGTAGACGTGATTCCAAATCGTTAGTTTGACCACATAAAAAGCACCCTTCAAGATCCGGTCATCTCTTTTTTCGAGGTTGTCTGTCATTAGAATGTGGTCATTTAAAACTAAGCATGCAAATAAACATACTTTTATGAGAATTTGGCATTTCCACAAACGAGTGTTCCAACTATATCTCGTATGGTTTGGTACGCCGATTTAGTTCAGAATATGTTGTTATTGGTTGAAGACCATGTCATATCGGAACTCGAGGATGGTCCCCTTGTTGAAGAATTGTAGAATTTTACAAGTGTAAATTTTTTATTAGCTCTTGAAAAAAAGAGAAAACACTCAGATTAGTCGCATATAACTCTCTAGTATTTGAAATATTATAGAGTCCTCGGAATGTATTCATCCATAATGTGAGGCTGTATGTTGAGCTTATGTAGTGATTTGGTGAGTAAAGCTTGGTTTTGAGTTTGTATATGAAATAACCATAATTCTCCATTTCCCGACAAGCAAACCCATTGCCAATTCATCAAACAGTGATCTCCATTGCAATTCTTCTCCTATCCAAAGAAAACACGCATGCGTGATTTCATTTCATGTATAAGACTTATGGACAACGCAAAAAAATTGCATGTAATATTAGGAATTGTGTTATGTACGGACTTTACATGAGTAAGTCGTCCATCCCTTGATAATATTCTACCTTCCAAGAAGTAATACAATGCATTTTTATGAGAGGTAGAAAGTGGGTGCCATCTTAGCTTCTTGAATGATAACGAAAAACCTAAATATTTGATCGGTAATGCTCGTTTTGGGCACTCCAAAATAGCCGTGATTGTTTTAATGATATTCTTTGGGGACGACAATTGGTCCAGAAATACTTTTACTTTTGTTTATGGAGAGGGCCAAGATATGAGAGAAAAGGTCTAGGACATGTTCCAACACTTTCAGATTTTTCGAATTGCCTCCACAAAGATGATTGTATCATCAACATGCAAGTACCGCATAGTCAGAGAAGAGGGGGATAAATTTGCAAAGAATATTTAGAGTACATCGACAATAATGGTTTGGATATTTCCTTAGTTTCTCGTATTTCATTACAACATACCCATGACAAGTTGTGATTGTGGTAAAAAAAATTTTAGGAGTATTCAAATGACATGTCGATTATGGTTCTTGACGAGGTAACCATCGAGAAACACTGCTCGTCTCCATAAAGCAATCTTTGCCAATTACTTGACAATTTGTTCAATGAAAACTTTGGTTTTCTCTAGTCTATTCTCCGCGAGATGAGTCCAGGGCCATTATTTGGTTTATAGGACCGAACATGTGGACCGTGAAGCATTGACGCATCAGCATGTTGGTGAGGCCCACGTATGACGGACCATTATTTGGTCGTGTGGCTTTTTCTTATACTGATAATTCATTCATACTTCTTACACCATGTTTTTGGTGGGTGTGCGTGTTAAAGATATTTGCATCACTTATATGTCCAATGCGTGTTGGGTGGCCAGAATTCCCGTTTAATAGGGGTGGGGTTGCCTGCCTTAACGACGTCTTAAATCTTGGTCCGTTCATTGTCTCTGGCATAGTGCCTTACATCTTTTTGGAATTAGGACATTCGGCTTTCTCTAGTTTGAAGGTGGAGTGTGGCATTGACTGGCTGGAAGAACGAGTGGGTGGTGAGTGGTCATGCCAGCAATATGACATGTCAACATAAATGTATGTCTGAGTGGAAGTGGTTGGACGGGAGGAGCGGTGTAGAGAGGTTTAAATAACTTTAGTGCGGTCGTCTTGGAGGAGGGAGAGGGTCTGTTGCGACAGTCTTGCCTTATGCCCTATTGTCATTATTCTTTGTTACAAGTGGTGGATACCTTGGGGTGAGTGGTTGATGTAAAGGGTGACTAGTGAAAGGGGATTTTATGTAGGTTTGTGGTAGTGCGGTTAATTGTAAAAAGGTTTTAAGTGTTGTAGGTAATCTCAACCATTTTTATTATGCACCATCCAATTTCAACCTTTGCATTTCTCAATTGCCCTTTTTCATCTCTTCTTCCCTTGTTCGATATACAATCTTAGTAATCTAGCTCCGTAATTTATAATGTATAGTTCTTTTCGTGGGACGAAGGGGCATGTTGCGCGCCGAAAGAAATATGGGCAAGCATGATGCTAGTTCACTGGGGCAACACCAACACGAAGCACAAGAATTCCACCGCCGCATGGTGGGTTGACAAGTGGGATCACATTCCTCTAAAGAAACGAGGGAGTCATCCTTGCTTCGATCCGCACAAAGATTTGGTTATGCCCGCTTGGAAAATCCCCAATGCTGGTACTTTTTGGCTCAAACTTTGGTCCAGGTAACCTTTCATAAAACCACCCAATAAATTCTTCAAAATTACAAAAAAACCCTCCCTTGTTTTATAAATGATTATATTATACAGGCCAAAAAAGGACCGAAAATATCTGTTTTATTTCAATGGAAATCTCGGATCCGCATATCAAAATGGTCGAGGTGACGAGAGGTGTGTACATTTATTCCTCAAAAGTACATTTATATTTTTTGTCGGATCCGCCTATTTAATTTTTCTTCAAATGCACATTAATATATTTAATGAATAAAATTTGGTTAATTTTGATGTGTTAATTCTGTGATGACAGTTATAGTATGGGGATAAGACAAAAATTGGGAGAGGAATTCGGTTCAACGCCTAACAAGGAGGGTAAATTAGGAAAACAACATAAAGATAACGTTATCGTGACTAATTTAAGATCCAATAGATATTTTGAAGAAATTTCATCGTCAATTTTTTGCGGGGTTTTACCTGGCCAAGGATGGAGCGGTCGCATGGAAGACAGTATTCTTAATGACTGCATTCCTGTAATTATTCAGGTATTATAATTTAAATTAGAATAAATGCATTATTTTTTGAATTAATTTTGATTTACGTGTTTTTTTAGGATGGGATTTTTTTGCCTTATGAGAATGTGTTGAATTATAAGAGTTTTGCGGTCCGAATATTGGAAGACGATATTCCGAGTTTAATTACTATTCTTCAGGTCTGCATTTTTTTAATTTATTTTAAGTTACATGATATTGACATTTTTGAAATTTTGCGTTAAAGGGATATACTGAAAAGGAAATAGATCACATGTTGAGTAATGTGAGGAGTATTTGGCAGAGATTTTTGTATAAAGACTCGATTTTGCTCGAAGCAAATAGACAGAGAAAATTATTAGGTCACACTGGAGATTGGGCTCTTGAATTCTCTAAACTTCGTGACGAAGACGACGTTTTTGCAACGTTCATACAGGTATTGTAAATATGGTTCATGCTAATATTCGTGACACTATTTTAGTATTAAATTTTTTTTTTGCTCAGGTATTACATTATAAATTGCACAATGACCCTTGGAGAAAAAGTTTTTTACGGAAATATGATTCTGGTTTTCCAAATATATGTTCAGAAACTCGCTGATGTATCAGTGGTAGAAAAAGAAGTTAGGTTTTTTTTTTTAATTATATGTGTTTTGAATTTATTTTTTTATTCTGTTTTTATCTGTGGTTTTCTTGTACTTTATATTTCAGGTTCTTGGCATCGACCTTTTCTGAAAAATATTTTTGTTCGCTTTTTGTTTCTTGTTAGTACTCGAAAAGTGTTATCATCTTTGAATTCGGTATTATTTCGGTGGATTATATATGTGATTATATTATTTTTGAAAAAATAATTAATAATGCATACTCTTTACATTTGCTCGTTTTTTTGTTGCATAATCATTAAAGTGTAATGAATTTTTTTGTATAATGGGGGAGAACCCGGCCGGTTTAGGGTTTAGGGTTTCTATATATAATGGGGGAGGACATTGAAAAATCGAACAAAACTAATACTAACAACAAAGTTACACCGTCTTTCGTTTACATTTAAAGACAGGTTGTACATTTTTTTTGGTGAGAAACTCTACATATATTTTTGTGATTATATTCATATTCATAGTTATTGTTGTTTTGCTTTCTTTTTTGTTTTTGGATTTGCCACTTTCTTTGGTATCCGTGTTCATATTTGAATTTCGCATTTCCATTCCATGATCATATTTTTGTATACTTGTATTTCAATTTAATCCGTGAATTATATTTTTTTATGTACACATTAGTCATCTTAATGCGTAATTCATATTGTATTGATTCATGTTTTTTAGTTCGTGGTTCATAAGGGTGTTAGTACTCGTTGATTTGTTCATAGTTATATTTTGTGTTTGCATTTCGCCCGTGTTCAAACTTTCCAATCGTATTTTTTATTGAATTATCTCACAATTCCCGTGACCGTGCGTATTGTATTTAAAATATAAAAGAAAGGAAATATCACATGATTTATATTGCCATATAAATGAACCACCATTGATGGAATCCTGCAAACGATTTTTGTTCTACTCTTTCAACACATTTTTTATATTGGACATGTTTGATTTGGACTACAATAAATCCCTCAAATCAAACATGCCCTTTGAAAATAGCATAAAAGTGGCAAAATTCACATGTATCCAGGGGTGCCAAAAGTTCGAATCTGGTTCGGTCAGTGACTATACCAGATCGATATCCATATATTTTTATACACGGATCGGGATTCGGAACTATAAAGATCTGGATATGATTAGGATATTTAAACAGATAGGTTTGGATATTGTGGAATACAAAGATTTTTCCGGATATTTAAACGAATATTATGATATGATAAAATAATATATTTATTAATTTAATTATATTTATACATAATCTGTAATATTAACAATCTAAACAATTATGTGTAGACGTAATTTATTGTTGTGAGTTTAAATCGTATCAAATATGATATATAAAAAATATATAATGTTTAGATTAGAAATTGGAAAAATATTCAGATCCGGTTCCGACACTAAAACTGAATATCGAATACGGACTCGTTCGAATAAAAATATCCGGATCTCGATATTTTTTTGGATCCAGATTTCTTCTTGCTATGATTCAGGTCGACTTGGGCAAATATCCGACCCATCCCCTGCATATACTCCTACAAAACTTGTATGTATACCTATGGAAAACATGAAATTGCGTCCTTGGTGGTGTTACTAAAAAAATAGTCATATATGTAAAATGGACAAATAAATACTTTCAAAGAATGTTTTGTATAAATATTGCAGAGAAGATAATAGACCAACCAAATTGAAGACAAAACCTAATATAATACAATTATTTGAACATTACAAAGCTGGTAGGAAGCATTATTATAAAAAAATATCACCAAGGTTAACATAAACACTTCCTATTCAATTTTGGTTATTTTCTTTAAAATTCTTCCATTGATCTAGAATCTCTCTCGAATGGTATAATTTTCTCTCCAAACCTGGAACACAGGTCAAGTGAAACGTACACAGTATTGTGAAGTTAACTTTATATTGACACATCCCTCCAATATAGCTCGTATCCAGAAATCGTATCTTAACTTGATTCCGAGTCGATAATTCATACTTTACTAAGTCGAAAACATCTTGGTCGTGTTTGCCAGTGTAATTCAATCTTGCCTCATACCAGTCCTTGAAGAACGCAATTGTTCTATTCGTAGATTTTGCGTACAAAAACCCTCCATTTGCGTTGTTACTCCATAAATCATCTGGGACTCCTTGAAACCAGTTGCTAGAAATAGTTATCTGAGCTATCACCGAAATATGTTGAAATGGGTTTCTGAACCACATTATATCGGTGTCCTGTGAAAAAAAAATGATAACAAATTAATTCTTAATGCTCGAAATCTCTTGTTTTTTAGCAAGATAGGTGTAATTATTAATTATCAAATACCGTGGAAAGAAAGTTGTAACCCAATTCTAGAATCCTTCTTTGCAACCTATTTCTGGTCCACATCATTGTGAGATAATCCTTCGATTTGTAACCTTTCTCGCCGGAAAAATCTACACCGTCAACGTTAAAGCGGTAGCAATGAGGATGCACGGATTTGCATTTATCGAAAGCTTTTTCATCGGTTGCTACTACTATCATATGATTTAGAAGATGTTCGATTTGATCTCCTACATGAAAACTCTCGAGAAAGAGATCAAAGAGAGAATTCGGTTCTGACCATGCAGCATTGATCTCGGTCATTATGATTGTTTTATCGTCCATAGCCGCCTTTTGAAGTAATTCTAACAATTCAAGATCTATATCTGTCTGCAATGTGATAGAAATAAAAATATATATTAGTACAATAAAAATGTTGACCAAATATTTTTGTTCAAAAAAGGAAGTAAAACAAAAAATCAAGAATGTAATGTGTGCCCCGAGATACAGACCTTTATTGGCTCTACTTCTTGAGAAAGACTGAATTCGTGGAGAACTTTTATGGGAACTTCATTAGCAGAAGAATTAATCTCCGAAAAACAAGCTTGCATTACTTCATTACATGAATAGTAGAAAACCATTAGTGCAATAGTTACACCTACACCACACAAGAATGTAACAGGACGCTCCAACATCTTGGCTGTACTTTTCATCTGTGTGTGGGAGAGAGAGAGAGAGAGAGAGTGCAGTTATATAAATGTTTTAACTAAAAGCATGTATGCGCCATAACATCAAACATGCGAACAAGTTAGAGCCATGATTGTAATATATATTAGGGAAATTATACTTTACCCCCAGATTGCACCATCACATCCTCTGTATCCAAATTAACACACTTAATTAATTAACAAAAAAAACATACAATTAACATTAACTGATTGAAAATTGTTAATTCATATGTATATTAATTATAGACGGTTTTCCATATATAACCAAATTATATATGTTTATTCCAAAAATAATCAAGCGTTGAAGTTAATTCCACAAATAACCAAGGGCGGAGTTGGAAAGTCCGCCAAATTCTTAACTGGCGGAGTTAGAGAGTCCGCCAAATACTAATCACGAATTAGTTGTTCCATTTTTATTAATTGAAATAATTGGCGGACATGGGGAGTCCGCCAATTCTCAGGCCCACTAAAAAAATTTTATATTGTTTTAATATTAAATGCAACTAGCTATAACCCCGCGCTATTGCGCGGGGCACGTTGATTTGTTTTTTTTATGATTTGTGCTTTTTCTGTATTTATTTTTCGGCAGCGTTGTATTGGCCAGTGATTCGATTTGTGTGGTGTTGTGGAATTTTCAAACTGAGAAGGACCGAAATGTAATTTTTCAAACTGAAAAGGACCAAAATGTAAATTAAAAAAGACCAAAATGTGAATTAAATTTTTTTTTTCGAATTAAAATGTGTAAATAAAAGAGGATCAAGATGTAAATATGAAGTACCAAAATGTAATATTTTAAACTTGAAAGGACCAAAACAAAAATAAAAAGGACCAAAATATAGTTTTTTCAACTAAAAAGGACCAAAATGTAATAAAAAAAGGCCAATATGTAAATTAAAAAATTTCTTACAAAGAGGCCCCTGGACCAAAATGTATTTTTTTAAACTCGGAGGACCAAAATGTAAATAAAAAAGGACCAAAGTGTAATTTTTCGAAATAAAAAGGACCAAAATGTAAATTAAATTTTTTTTTTTACAAAAATGCCCCTGATGACGTGGCTCAACCAGGAGCCAGGGAAAAGTATATTATTATACTAATTATAATGTGCAATGTATACATGCCATATATTATAATTTTATTTTTTTGAATATTTTATTCGTATTCGTATTCGATATCGTATTCGTATGTGTATTCGTATTCGAAATGAAATATCGAATATCGTAGTCATATCCGTATTCGAAATTGGATACTGTATTTTGTATCGGATATCTTGTTCGTATTCAAAATCGGATATCCGGATACCGTATTCGTATTCGAAAACAAATATTGATTATCGGATTACGGTAGCCGATATCCGATAACCGATATTCGATTTCGAATACGAATACGGTATCCCGATATCCGATTTCGAATACGAACAAGATATCTGATACAAATACAGTATCCAATTTCGAATACGGATACGACTACGATATTCGAAATTTCATTTCGAATACGAATACACATACGAATACAATATCGAATGCGAATACGAATAAAATATTCAAAAAAATAAAATTATAATATATGGCATGTATACATTGCACATTGCTTTTAATATTAAAACAATATAAATTTTTTTTAGTGGGCCTGAGAATTGGCGGACTCTCCAAATCCGCCAATTATTCCAATTAATAAAAATGAACAGTTAATTCGTGATTAGTATTTGGAGGACTCTCTAACTCCGCCAGTTAAGAATCTGACGGACTTTCCAACTCCGCCCTTGGTTATTTGTGGAATTAACTTCAACACTTGATTATTTTTTGAATAAACATATATAACTTGGTTATATATGGAAAACCGTCTTAATTATATATTAATTAATCATCCTTATTAATTGTATGTTCTTTGTTAATTACCATGTTAATCCTTATTATAAAAAAAAGTGGTGGCATCAATTGTTTTACTATCACGAGTTCGTTTTGTTTGAAAAAAAAATCAGCACGACTTGCCAACAATCTCGCATATTTAACTTGGAAAAAACATCGATTATCATCATATCGTATATGATTTATGATTAGACAAATCCAAGCTGATTACGTGAAGAGCTTGAGGTCGTATTAATAGTTATGGCAACCCACTTTTCCCTCAAGTTGACTTGGACTATGACACCCTATATTACGCCGATACTTCAAAAGTACAGAAGTATCCTGAGGATACGCGTATTCGATACGGATACGGGTGCGATACGGCTCGGATACGTATCGGATACGCCACGTGGCGTATCCGAATATTTTAATATTTATTTTTTTCGGATACGGCGGGGATACGGCAGGTTACGGCAGGATACGGCTGAGGATACGTCCAGGATATGGCCGGGATACTCCATTTAGGATACTTCGGCCCATTATATATTTTGGCCTATAATATTTTTAAATAAATTATATAGGATACTTCTCTAGATTAGTTCTAAAATATTTCTAGAACAACTTTATGATAGTTTTATGATACTCGTATTGTTTGATTGATATTATTTATTGTCATGATATTTAATTTAAAAATATTATTAATTTATTATTTAATTTATTACTTATTTATTAATTATATATAATATAAATATATTAAATTAATAATTATATAGCAGTATCCGTATCCGTGATTTTTTGAAAATTGCCGTATCGCCGTATCCGTATCGTATCGGATACGCTACCCGTATCCGTATCCGTGCAACATAGATGACACCCCCTTGATTGTGATCAATTTGTAGTTAAAAGAAGTCCTGATTTCTTGATGAAATATACGTGGTGTCTCCAGTTGAAACAAGCATTAATTACAATGGATACCTCCAGTGTATAAGATTGTCAGCATTTTGGAATATTCTTCAGTTAGTTAGCGACTCATTTTGTTCTTGAAGCAATTCATTCACTATATATATACACAGTATGTAAACAGTCACGAATATAATATAAAAACGATAAAAATATTTTATCTCTCTCTCTCTTAATATGTTCATCATAGTATCAGAACAATAAGCCAACGCTTTTCTCTGAAATCATCATTATAATGACCACCATGGATGGAACTCCACCCACCACCCAAAACTTCTCTGAATTGAGTCGAAAGACTCAGTTCGATGATCGTAGTGACAGGATCAATATCTTCAACTCTCAAGTTCCAATCAAATTAGACAGGAACAATTTTCTTTTATGGAAAGCCCAGATCCTACCAAGCCTGTGCTAATACGACCTACTTGGTCATCTGGACAGCTCTTTTCCGAAACCACCCCCAGTCACTCGTGATGGCGGCACGATCGCAGTCAATCCAGAGTATCACCGCTGGCATCGACAAGATCAGCATATTCTAGGCTGGATCATGGGATATTTAAGTGAATCGGTCATATCTCGAGTTGTAAACTGCACCACATCGGCTGAGATGTGGCGGATGCTAAAACCAGACCTATCGATCCCTAAATATGGCGAGTATTATGGAGCAGAAAACTCTTCTTCATACACTGAAGAAAGAAGGTATGTCCTGCAGTGACTATGTCGATAAAATGCAATCAATTGCATATCGCCTGGCATCAGTTGGGTGCCCCGTCTCTGATCTCGATCTGACTGTGGCGATTCTCCTTGGTCTTGGTTTTGAATATAACTCATTCGTTGTGTCTGTTGCCACCAGGAAAGATCCAATGAATCCAACCGAATTAATCGGTTATCTCCCCAGCCATGAAAAAAGACTTGAGACCCAGATTATCCCTCCTCTTCTTGCAAATGTGGCCCAAAACTCTTCTCAACCCACATACCAACACAAGCATGGGCCTCATTGGACGAACAATAATTTCAAATATGGCCCAAGTAATAATCAAAACCAACCTTTTTTACTCAGTATCAAGGTGGAAGATCCAATGGTAGAGGACGCGGATAGGGATGTCAACGGGGCGGGTCGGATTCGGGTAAGCCTCCCCCATATCCGAACCCGAATTTTTGGGTATTATCCGAACCTGAACCAAAAATATCTGCGGGTAAAAAATCATACCCAAACCCGAACCCGTTACCTAAATATTATTAATAAAAGATCTAAAAAATTAAAAAATTAAAAAATTATTATACAAATACGTAAATTTACCAACAATTTTAAATACATAATCTAAACAACTTGTACAAATACATTAAAAATCCAAATTTTACAAATAATTAATCCATAAAACATCCAAAATTTTCATATTATTGGATATTTTCGGGTATTTTTCGGGGATTTTTCGGGTTCGGGTTCGGGTTCGGGTTAGGGTAACGGGGATACCCGCGGGTAAAACAATTCCTCCGTACCCGAACCCGAACCTGGAGCGGGTATTTTTTAGGGTATTACCTGACCCGCGGGTATTTTTTCGGGTATTACTCTCCCCGTTCGGGTCGGGTACCCGCGGGTTCGGATTTTTACCCGACTCATTATCATTCCTTGGCGCGGAAGATCTCGGAATCACGCATCTAATCTCGCTTTCCTTAGTTTGGTGGGAAAATTCTCTGTCAAATTTGTGGTAAACCGAACCACACAGCTGAACGATACTGGGATCGGTTTGATCAAACCATGAACTGTCCGCAAAACCTTCAAGCCAACCTCGCTGCAGCTCCCATTGCTCCGACTGAGGACTGGTTCCTCGATTCTAGTGCGTCCCATCACATTACTCCGGATCTTTGGACCCATGATTCACTAATATCCTTATCCTGGGTCGGAGCAGGTTCGGTTTGGAAATGGCGAAGGCCTGCCAATCTCAAACTTTGGTTATTCATCTCTCTCCTCCTCTCTTAGAAACATTACCCTTAATAAAATTCTTCATGTTCCGAGTGTTACCAAAAATCTGTTCAGTATGTCACAACTAACCAATGATAATAATCTAATAGTGGAATTTCACCCTCATTTTTGTTTAATAAATGATCGAACGAGTCTGGAGGTTCTCCTTGAAGGCACTCTAAATAATGGACTCCACACGCTCAGCTCTTCCACTGTATCTTCCACCCTTCGCGCTTTTTATGTTTCTCTAGATCTCTGACATCGAAGACTGGGTCACTCAAGCAGCCCGGTTCTTCATCGCATGCTGCAAAATAAGCTCATCTTTACTTCCTCGAATAAACAAGTCTTTTGTTGGGATTGCTGCAAAGGGAAGTCTCATAAACTACCCTTTCTCAAATCTTCCTCAAAGGCAGTAGCTCCATTGGACCTCATTCACACAGATACAGGGGGTCCTTGCTCGGTTTGCTCAGTGTAAGGGTCTCGCTACTATGTAATGTTTACGGATGATTACTCTAGATTTTCATGGATTTTCTTTGTAGCAACAAAAAATCAAATAGCAACTATCTTTAATAGTTTCAAACTTCATGTATAGTAAAACTATTAAAGCTATACATACTGATGGTGGAAGTGAGTCTTATCAAATTTTCGAACAACATCCGCATATCCTTGCCCATGTTTCATGTCCACACACCCAAAGACAAAATAGTGTGGTTGAATGAAAACACAGACATGTTGTTGAGCTGAGCCTCTCAACTATGTCTACAGCCTCCATTCGTTTCAAATACTGGCAGGACATATTTTCGAGCATTGTCTTCAAAATCACTTGTATACCTTCTTTTTTTTTTTTTTTTTGATTACATTGTATACCTTCTTCAAACACACCTCATTCCTCTCCCTTTCACTTACTCTTCAATAAGCCTCCGGATTACACGATTTTTGGGATCTTGGGATGCTTGTGTTATCCCTACACAACGCCCTATAATACTCAAAAGTTTCAATACAAAACGGTTCCATGCGTGTTTCTAGGATACTCTAATGTATATGTGGGATATAAATGCCTTCATATTACTTTCGGCATGTTCAATTTAATGAAGATCACTTCCCATTTGCAGACCAATCTTCCGCTTCAGCCTCAGTACTGTCACACGATACCGCTATCCTACCTATCATTCATAGTCCGCAGAGATCCAGTGATTCGAATCCAGGTTTTTCTTCCATTTTAGAACCTCAAGTCCCTGTTCAATCTCCTCAGAACTGTAATTCCGAGATTTCAATTCCTGATTTGATCCGAATTACAGATCCGGTCTCGCTTCAGAGTCCGGAATCCCCCTTTCTCGAGCAGCAATCTGAGTTTCCCAGTTCTCAGTCTATCGGGAATCCAAATCACTCCAGCTCACCGGTGGATGGAAACTCCGTTCCAACTCTACCAAATACAACGATTCTGCTTGTTCCTCCTCGCCACATCCTTCAGAAAATTCTCCTCCCATCTCCACTTCAACACACCCAATGGTTACACGATTGAGAGATAATACATGCAAAGCTCGCATCTTCTCTGATTATGAAGTTTACTCTGCTGATCTCGAACCCACCTGTTACACACAAGCCCAGAAATCAGCTCATTGGCGAGAGGCAATGCCTTCTGAGCTGAACGCCTTGCTCACAAATCAGACGTGGGTCTTAGTACCGTCACCACCAAATAGAAGAATCGTAAGCTCAAAGTGGGTCTTCAAGGTGAAGAGGAAATCAAATGGTGATATTGAGCGTTATAAAGCTCGATTAGTCGCAAAAGAGTATAATCAGGTCGAAGGAATAGATTATGCAGAAACTTTTAGCCCCGTCATTAAACTGACAACAGTTCGCGTAATTCTTACCCTTGATCTCTCGAAGAATTGGCCTATTCGACAGTTAGACGTGAATAACGCCTTTCTACATGGTGACCTCGAAGAACATGTCTATATATCACAACCGCCTGGATTTGCTGACTCCCGATTTCTCAACCATGTTTGTCTACTTCGAAAGGCTCTCTATGGCCGCAAGCAGGCCCTCGCACCTGGTTTCACAAATTGAAACAATCTCTACTGGAATTTGGGTTCATCTGCTCGGAATTCGACAACTCACTGTTCATCTTTTCCTCCCAGGAAACCACAATGTATCTTCTTGTGTACGTAGATGACATCCTGATCACATGATCCAATTCCATGGATCTTCAGAGTCTGATTAGCTCGTTCAATTCTCGTTTTTCTCTCAAAGATCTTGGAAATCTGAGATATTTTCTCGGAATTCAAGGTATTCCCACCACCAAAGGGTTACTACGCTCTCAATCTCAGTATGTGCAAACCATTCTCTCAAAGACAAAAATGTCTGACGCTCACCCAGTTACATCCCCAATTGCAGCTAATGAACCACTCGAAAAATTTGGTGGCTCTCCATTTTCAGAACCAGAGTTGTACAGAAGCACAGTTGGTGCACTGCAGTATCTCACGATTATGCGACATGATATTGCCTTCTCTGTCAATAAGGTCTCGCATTTTATGCATAACCCCACTGAAATCCACTGGTCAGCAGTAAAACGGATATTGCGCGAGCAGTCAATAAGGTCTCCAATTGAAACAAGTATTAATCACAATGGATACCTCCAGTGTATAGGACTGTAAGGATTTTTGAATATTTTCTAGTTAGTTAGTGACTCATCTTGTTATAGAAGCAAATTCATTCACTATATATATACAGTATGTAAACAGTCATGAATATAATATAGAAAGGATATTTTATCTCTCTCTCTCTCTTAATACGTTCATCATTTCTAAATCAATAATAATAATGAATTTATGATTTTTCCGAGAATATCATGAAATTTATTTTTTGCTTCGTAATTGTAAAAATGGAGACGGTGTAGATTTCAAGTGTGGATATAACTTTTAACATTTTAGTGTAAAAACACTTGATGACGTGGGGCATGATTGTTGTTGCCCCTAAAGCGTTTTTTCACAACACTTGATGATGTAGATATAACTTAACATTTTAATTACTAGGTTCGACATTTTAATGAATTACTAAATTATAATCTAACATAGTTAAATTATACATTACAATGTTTAATCATGAATATAAATGTTAAATTAGAAAATGTTAAATCATGAATATAAATGTAATTCATGAATGTATTTGTTTTTGCCATTGTATTCATGATTATATTTTGTGTCTTTATTTCTTACTTGTGTTCGTGCTTTGTACGTGCACTACTAGAAACTGCACTTTCACCGACGGTATGATACCGCCGCTGAAAATCCAAAAACCGTCACTGATACAATCAGCGGCGGTCAACCGCCGCTAAAAAACCGCCATTGATATCCCGACGCTAAAAATGAGTTTTAGTGGCGGTACCGCCGCTGAAAACCTTCACCGGCGGTGTGTATTGTTTTCACCGGCGGTAGTATTCCCGCCACTGAAATAAGCTAACCGGGCCGATACATAATTTTCACCGGCGGTACTTTTACCGGCGGTTAACTACTTTTCAGCGGCAGTTATATACTTTCAGTGGCGATGCCAAAAACAGAACTTTTACCGGCGGTTTTATTTTCACCGAGGGTACCCCCACTGAAAAAAATTTCCAACTTTTTTTTTTTTATTATTCCATACATAATTTTTTTTTTAAAACCATACATAAAATTTTCCAAACATAATAATAAATAACATAATCAACAATAATATTATCTAAATCATACATAATCAACAATATTTTTTCTAAATCATTTTAAACATACTACAATATGTGAAAATTGGCTCGTCCTCGAGCGAAAAGATCAATTCTAGTAAAAATTAAGGGAGAGAGATGGAGAAATACGACCTTTTGAAGCGTGGGTTGCCTCCCCGCAAGCGCCCTTCGTTTAACGTCGTTTGAGCTCGACGTTTTCCAAGGTTATCCCGCCTCGAAGTGGAATGAATCGCTTATGTGCGTTGCGGCTTTTCGACCACCTTGGAGCGTTCTTTTTTAGAGAGAAAGGAGAAGAGTGCTTGTTTTGTTGACTATGCGCGGAATTTCGTTTCTAGCACGTGTCGAGATTGTCGTCAAAATCTTTCCTCGGTCCTTCACGAATGAATTTGCACTTGGCACTTGTTGAATCGGCGTGGTAATCGGTGTGAGCGCTTCGAATGTGTTTGACCTTTTCGATTTATCTACAAAAAATAAACCATTTTTTTCATGAGAAGTATCGATGTTCTTAATAATTGAATTTGATACGAATTTAATTGGAATTGAATGACCTTGGAGGATTGGAGAGATATTTTCTTCTTCATGTCCGTCCTTTATTTGAATATTCGTGTCAAGATTTTGATTCGCCAATTCTTCATTTTCTTCTTTGACCTTGATTGTCGTGTCGATTTCTTCCTCGAATTTCACCACGCTTAGCTCATCGATCTCGATTATCGTCTCAACTTCTTCAAGTTTCTCAACACTTGCATCTTCAATTTCAACTTTCGCTTCGCATGTAAATTCCTCATCGCATCTCCCCACACTTAATTCTTCATCTTCCTCCGAATCGTCGAGGACAAAATCGCGCATTTCTTTGTCATCGCTTTGAAAAAGGCTCGAAGAAGATTCGCACTCGTTTGTTGATTTGGGAGATTCATGTTGAGGAGATGTAGATTCGAATTTCTCAAGATTTTCCAATTCTTCATTTTGTTCGTACTCGAGCTTGAGTTCGTCTATATCAACTCTTAGATTGGCAAGTTGTGTTTCGAGAATTGTCATTCGCTGATCTTCAATTGCGTTTTCCTTTGAAAGATTGTCGAATTTTGTATCAATTTTTTTGTTGAAGTCGGAGATCATCGCTTCCATCATGGTTTTGAAATTTTCGATGGCATTGGTTAATTCGTTTTGCACATGAGTTGGTTGAGATTGAGAAAAATCGTAGTGTTGATTTTGGTAATGATACGAGTTTGGAGAAGTTTCGGAATAAGAATCGTAGTAAAGGCTTTGATGAAGAGGTTCGTTTCGAATCGGAGATTGATAACGAGTTTGAGGAAGAAATTCATCATTTCGATCGATAAACTCGTCGTCTTCGAAAAAGCGTGCGTTTCGTTGGGAGTAATTTCCTTCGTTGCAAAGCCTTCTTTCTCGTTCGTCTTGTTCCATCCTTTGCCTTTGTCGAGATAGATCCCACCATTCTCGTGGAGTCAACATTTCATCTTGATAATCCATCATGAATGTACCTCGCAAAATAAGAGAAAAAGAAAGTGAATTAGAAATATTCAAGAATTTCAAGATTTCGAAAATACTTCAACAAAATTTCCTCGGCAGCGGCGCCATTTGATAACACGTCAACCAGGTCGTTTAAATGTGGTAATTCAAATTCACGAGTTAATCAAAACAATTTATAGCAAATACTATAATGCTAAGTATAGGTTCGTTCCAAGGAAATTTTGCGTATCATCGAGTGTTTCAATTCTAGAATTATTTCTACTGATCCAGAGACTATAATATTTTGTCAAAATCCAGATATAAACTTTATAAATCTCTGGTCAAAATTTCACTTTCACACACACAATTTTCAAATTTATGAAATTTATAGATCACAAGGGTATTTTAGGCACTAATCAAATTCCAGAAAATTATAGATCGCAAAACAAGATCTGAAATTTGGCACAAAGATTCACAATTTAATACTAAGAGAGAGAACAGAAGAATTTCACAGGTTTGATATTTCAGTAAAAAGTAATGAGCGAATTACAAATAGACCCCTGGAAGATCACGAAAAGGTCCAGAAGGATTTTTATTGAGAGGCAGTTTTCAGAAATTCATATCAAATCGAAAATTATATCAAACAAACTCAATCAAAATCCTAATTCAAGAGTAAGATCAGATGTAAAATCTCAAGTAATTTTTGGGATTTAAACAGTTTTACAATGGATTCAACAAGCTGGGAAATGAAGGTCCAGATCTAATGTTTTTTACCAAATTACAGTTTAGTCCCTAACACAATGATTTTCTAAAATCCATATCAAATAGGAAATTGCAGAGAATTGATTGATTCAATATATGTTTTAAACTAAAGATCCAGGTCTAAATAGTGAGATTGAGAAAGAATTATTTTTGACTTTTTTCTATTTTAATTCGAATTAACAATACATCACAAAAAATTGAGTATTTCACAAAGGAAAAATAGGAAAAATGCAAGAAAAATTCCACAAAAATTCCACAAACTATATTTCACAGTATATAACAAGTTCACAAAGAGATTTCGATCAGATCTAACAATTCCTAATTAAAACCCTAAACTAGAGAAAGAAAATACCGAAAAAGGAGAATTCGAGTCCAAGATCCCGTCTTGGCGATGTCCTCGTGCCTTCACGCCTTGAGAGGAGGTGAGAGCAATAGGAGAGAAACTTCGTATCCAGTTCGGAGAAGGGGGAGAGAGGAAAAGCTCCTCGAAACGGCCTCGAAAACCGTGCTAAGACACGGTTTCTTGGCGAAAATGGCTCAAAAGATGAGCAAGGGAGCTCGAGATGCTCTAACAATGGAGGGGGAAGAGGCTAAGACCTTACCTTCCCCCTAAAATGGAGTGTTGACCAATGAGGACCAAGGGTATGTGAAAGAATGGGGTTTGGTTATCTTTTATAGGAAATATGGATGGCTACAGGATAAGAACTGAGTTTCAACTTGTATGGCTTGGTAGAACAAGTTGCACTGAATCCAACAGTTCAAATTTCATCGAAATCGGTTAAGGAACGAGGGAGAAAACTCGAAAATGTCCTTGGGGATATTCTCCAAAGATTCAGAATAAATCTCTTTTAATTCATCCGAAAATCAGCTCAGAAATTAGTTCTTCTCCATTTAGCTCCTTAATGGACGGAACCAGTGGTCATTTTTTTCTTTTTTATTCATTTGTTGGACCAGGAAATGGACATCTCCATTGACGAATAAAATGGAGAAGATTTCTTTTTCGTATAAAACAAAATCTGTTCTGCTTTTATACCTCTCCAGATTTTCTGTAAACTAGACTGTATAGCCGTTCGCGCAGTGCGTTGCACTGAGAGGAGAAAGGGGTGTACAGCGCGGGTTACATGATCCGCTTGCCACAGATAATCCAACCGAGATAATCACTCCTCAATCATTACCTGTCAGTAATCATTAAGTAACCATAAAGTACTTATCGTTATCTAACGGTGCAGGAATTGCTGCTTCATTTCTCGTGTATCATTTGGTGTAACGGATCAGACATAGGAGAGAGGAACGGGTCGCTGCACGCGGTTCACAGAGGAGAGAGTCGTACGAGATCTGGTACAAGTCAGAAGCTTTTTACTGTGCTGTCAGGGAATCTTCTGTGGTTGGTATTGTGTAGCTTTTCGTATGACGGGTCACTGAAGAAGGGAATTCGATTCGTTACATGGAGCGTTACACGTGACAGTCAAAAGCTTTGACTGTTCTTGCTTGGCATCTTCTGTTTGGATTCTCGTGCGTGCTTTCGAGTAGCGGGTCAGTGTAGAGACTCAGTTCTGACTCGTTTCAAGAGTTGTGATGTTCTGGTTGCCACAGAAAATCCAAAAGACCATAATTTTCGTCTGTCTATGGGTTTCTTCATGTGGGTTTCTTCATGAAATGAGTCACTTTTGAGCCGTTTGAGGTAAAAGCTCGATTTCTCTCTCATGCTTCCATCAAATATCAACATATGATATATCACATCGATCGGGAAGACGAGACGGTTTCATCTACAGTCCTGGTTTTGCGAGATTCTGCACTTTTCACCTGAAATAACACAAAAATACATCTTAAAGTATTTAATCTCAATAAATTGGAATTATGAATATTTAGTATACTTTAAGCATATTATTGTGTTTAAATTCTATATTTTGTGCATGTAAAAAGTGATGAAAAATCCCCTTATCAAATCTCCCCACACTTAAACCTTGTTTGTCCTCAAACAAAAATAGAATAAAATATAGAATTTTAAAATCAAAGTGAATTGCATGTTTAGGTTTTGTTAAAAATATATTCATCGATCTCAAAGTTCAATTTCCCCAAGAAATTTTTTTTCACTCTCATTTCATCATGTATGCCTTATATTGAAAAAATTTAATGAATATTTTTAGAATCTATTTTCAAATGAAAGTTTCACAATTTCAAAAGTTTTTAGAGAAAAATGGTCTCATGCGATAAAGATGATTAAACACCACATTTTAAACCTTTTCACACCACAAATCACAAAGTTTATCATGAAAAAGCATTAGTTAAAACCTCTTGTTCAATTTTGCAAAAATTATTTCTTTAATGTAAATTGTCACTTTTAAATCGTTCGGTACGTAAATACTTGGTTCATCTTTGATTTCAACCAAATTTCCCCAAATTGCGCTCGATTTTTCTTCTTATTATTATATTTCCTTTTCTTTTCTTTTTTCTTTTCTTTCTTTCTTTTCTCTCTTTTTTTTTTTTTTGTTTTTTTTTGTTTCGTGTTGCTTAAATGGTCTCCATGTTGTTTTTTAGCCGACCAATGGTTACGGTTCGACCATGACCGCTTAATCAAACCCCATGGATCCACATGATCTTTAGCCGACCAATGGTTACGGTTCGACCATGACCGCTTAATCAATCACATGGACTTGACAATTTAAGCACCTAACCCGTGACCCATAAAAAACCTTTTCGTACGACCATGGTTACGGTTCGACCACACCCGACTACTTTAGTTTTCTACGGATTCATGCAACCCTTTAGCCGACCAATGGTTACGGTTCGACCATGACCGCTTAATCAAATTGCATGGATTTCACGAATTAGGCATTTAAGCGCAATTTGGTTCCCGTTAATTAAAATACAAATCCCCATGAACGATCGGACCCTTAAATGCAAGTTGTCAAATTTTAAATTTAAGCAAAATTTACTAGAGTGGTTAAATAAAACTTTTTAGAAATTCTGAGTAAAATATGGGTTTAAGATTCAAAAATGGTGTGTCACATAAATCGAAAATCGACCAAATTTCAATAACTCCAATTTTGTGATTTCATTGATTAGGGTTCGAATCTCCAAAAGAATCTCTCAAAGATCTTAATCAATTCCTTCAAATATCTTGTCATAATTTTTGAGAGTAAAAATCTTAAAAATCGATGATTTATTCAATTAAGTGGAGAAAAACCTTTAACATGCAAAAAAAAAAATTATTATTATTATTTTTTTTTATTTTTTTTTTATTTTAGGATTTTTTTTCTAAAGTCAAAAAGGAAGAAAATAGGTCGTAAAAACCCTCCCCACACTTAGAAAATTGGCTCGTCCTCGAGCGAAAAGATCAATTCTAGTAAAAATTAAGGGAGAGAGATGGAGAAATACGACCTTTTGAAGCGTGGGTTGCCTCCCCGCAAGCGCCCTTCGTTTAACGTCGTTTGAGCTCGACGTTTTCCAAGGTTATCCCGCTTCGAAGTGGAATGAATCGCTTATGTGCGTTGCGGCTTTTCGACCACCTTGGAGCGTTCTTTTTGAGAGAGAAAGGAGAAGAGTGCTCGTTTTGTTGACTATGCGTGGAATTTCGTTTCTAGCACGTGTCGAGATTGTCGTCAAAATCTTTCCTCGGTCCTTCACGAATGAATTTGCACTTGGCACTTGTTGAATCGGCGCGGTAATCGGTGTGAGCGCTTCGAATGTGTTTGACCATTTCGATTTATCTACAAAAAATAAATCGCTTCGAATGTGTTTGACCTTTTCGATTTATCTACAAAGAATAATCCACTTGTTTCGGGAATAATGCATCGTAGAATAATCCACTTGTTTCGGGAATATATATATATATATATATATATATATATATATATATATATATATATATATATATAGAGAGAGAGAGAGAGAGAGAGAGAGAGAGAGAGAGAGCAAGAAAGGGATACACCTGGTAGGCCGGAGTTGTGGGGCTGCAGTAGAGACGACGGATAGTAGAGAGGCGGGGAGGGCTGGAGTACCGAGGCGTCGCTAGGTTTTGACGGGAGGAGAGGATGGAGAGTAGAGAGATGAAGCCGCTAGGTTTTGACGATAGGAGAGGATGGAGAGTAGAGAGCTGAAGCCGCTAGGTTTTTCATGTTTTATTTTCACCGGCGGTGACTACGAATACCGCCGGTAATAACACACATTCTTATTTTTAGTGGCGGTACATAGTAACACCGCTGGTGAAATTAATTTAAAAAATAAAAAATAATATTCCAGCAGCGATGTTTAGCATTTTCACTGGCGGTACATAATAATACCGTCGGTAAAAGTCATTTTCAGTGGAGGTGATAGTTTTCAGTGGCGGTACCGTCGGTGATACTAATTTCAGTGGGGGTACCGCCACTGATATTTTAGCACCGTCGCTGAAAACCTGATTTCTAGTAGTGTTGTATTTCATGTTTCTGTTTCGCAACTGTGTTTTATATTTGTATATATGTCTCTATTTCGTGTGTGTAAAATAAAATATTTCTCTCTCCCCTATGGATGTGATTGGAACCAATTCATTCTATCAATTGTTGAAAGAATGCATCAAAAGAGAGAGAGAGAGAGAGAGAGAGAGAGAGAGAGAGAGAGAGAGAGAGAGAGAGAGAACGGGCAAAACCGTTTTTTCGGATTGAGAATCTAATCGAATCAAGCACGTTTACGCACTCATCGTCTAGGCAGTTGTGTCGTAACTAATAGACGACATCGCACGGTGATACGAGTAGAGGGATCATGCGTTTGATCCTTGATTGTAGTCAAACAGGAGGAGCAACCGAGTGGGACTTGGAGGAACAATTGAAGCCAACGGTTGTGGTTGTATACGACAACGAAGGAGTGATCGAAGACGTGAAGGCGTGTGGTATGGGACGCACGTAAAAACGTGGACAAAGTACAAAGAGAGCAAATAATAGCAATCAACCCTTCGTACGCGATCAATTTCACGTGGTACGTTGTTTGATCTTCTATTTGCATCGTACTCTCAAAGAGGTGGCGTGATCTCTCAAACCCCGGTCCCTCACTTCCGCTGCGCGGGGCTCCGGATGCACCGTTACCCAACACAATACACTACATAAAAAACGTTATTCATTTTGCATGATTACCATGAATTATTAACGATTATAATGTCATTGCCATTCGCTAATATTGTTATTCTTCATGTTACATAATCATTTAATTTTTTTTTTTATCTTTTACTCATTTTGGAATTTCGTCTTTGTGAATGCTATTCGTACTTGCATTTGTAATTTATAATCGCAACATTAATGTGGAAAATTTCGTCTTTGAGCGAGGAAATTGAAAAAACGAACAAAACTAATACTAACAACAATGTTACACCGTCTTTATTTTACATTTAAAGACATGTACATTTTTTTTGTGAGAAACTCTACAAAGATTTTCGTGATTATATTCATACTCATAGTTATTGTCGTTTTGCTTTCTTTTTCTTTTTGGATTTGCTACTTTCTTTGGATTTGATTATCTTTGCATATTTTGTTCTTTGCACATTGGTCATCTTAATATGTGATTCATATTGTATTGATTCATGTTTTTTAGTTCGTGGTTCATAAGCGTGCTTGTACTCATTGGTTTGTTCATAGTTGTATTTCGTGTGTGTATCCGCCCGTGTTCATATTTTACATTTGTATTTTGTATTGAATTATCTCAATTCCCGTGATCGTGTGTATTGTATTTAAAATATAAAAGAAAAGGAAATATCACATGATTTATATTGCCATATAAATGAGCCACCGTTGATCGAATCCTGCAAACGATTTTTGTTCCACTCTTTCAACATATTTTTTATATTGGACATGTTTGATTTGGACTACAATAAATCCCTCAAATCAAAAATGCCCATTGAAAATTGCATAAAAATGACAAAATTCCAATGTACCCAGGGGTGCCAACAGTTCGAATCCGGTTCGGTCAGCTACTATACCAGATCGATATCCATATTTTTTTCATATACGGATCGGTATACGGAACTATAAAGATCTGGATACCATTTGGATATTTAAACGGATACGGTTCGGATATTGTGGAATGCAAAGATTTTTCCCGAAATTTAAACGAATATTATGATATGATAAAATAATATATTCTATAATTTAATTATGTTTATACATAATCCGCAATATTAACAATCTAAACTATTATGTGTAGACGTAATTTTATTGTTGTGAGTTTAAATCGTATCAAATATGATATATAAAAAATATATATAATGTTTAGATTAGAATTTGGAAAAATATTCGGATATGGTTCCGACAATAAAACTGAATACCGAATACAAACTCGTTCGAATAAAAATATCCGGATCTCGATAATTTTTTTGGATTCAGATTTTTTTTCGCTATGAGTCGGGTTGATTCGGGCAAATATGAAATTGCGTCCTTGGTGGTGTTACTAAAAAAATAGTCCTTGGTGGTGTTACTAAAAAAATAGTGTTACTAAAAAACTTTTAGTAAAACATGAAATTGCGTCCTTGGTGGTGTTACTAAAATATATATATATATATATATATATATATATATATATATATATATATATATATATATATATATATATATCAATGTTTTAAATTGCGATATTGCGGTCCGTTGCGGTCGGGGTTTTTTTGCAGCGGATTGCGTTTGCGGGCGCAATTGCGCCGCAATTAACTTATTGCGGATATTTTTGCGATATTAATTTATTTAATAATTATGATGTATTTAAGTATTTTATTTATATATATTACAATTTTTATATGCTTTTAACTATATCAGTGGAGACATTTCTCTGAAATAATAAACTTTTATTGCTAATCATAGTTTTAATGTTTGCACCAGTGGATATATTGGGATAGGATAAGAAATATTTGACAATGGCAGGAGGGCGCCAGTGGATAGGATAAGAAATCTTAGTAATAAACATGAAATACTTAGTTCTCAAAAACATGTCCATAATTAAATATGAAATTTCAAAATAACAATAACAACACGAAATATTTAGTTCTAAAAAGCAAACATGCAACTACGACTAATTTCTTACTTTTCAGCGGATGAAATATCATTTTCGTGATCATCATCTTCTTCAGTGGATGAATCGTCATTCTCATCCTCTAAATCGGCAAGTATTTTCTTCTTCTTTGAAGGTCAGGAACTTGAAGGCACATCTTCGTGAAACCTCTTCGAAACAACATTAGGAATCTCGAATTCGTCCGGTACAACTTCAATATTCCGTATCCATTCGTTAAATCTTTACCATACAATTACGATCCTAAAATACAACACATCAATTACAATACAATTCCACCAATTAAATCTTTACCATGCTATAACAATCAAATTACAACTCAATTCCTGTCAATTCAATTAAATCTTCATAGTACTCTCATGATTGTGGGCCCCACATATGCTAAAAAATATATTAATCAACAACAGTAAAAAAAGATAAAATAAAAATAACCCAAAAATCAGAAACAAATCGAAACACGGCCATTTTCGACTTTTCACGTGTGGAACAAAATTTACATAATTGCATTAATACCAAGGACTAAACTGAAAAATTACACTTAATAATACCTGGCTTTGAATTCTCGAATCTTAACAGTTAATATTATTAATACATAAAGGGAAATTAAATCAATTTATGATTAATTGGTTTAATTTGCATTAACGAAACATCAAAATCGAAGAAAACACGAAAATACCTGCTTTTGCCGTGTGTCGCAGCCATGATCTCCAAATTATCCTCATTTTTCAGCACCAAATCAGCTGAATCCAATAAAAAAGAACATGAACTATTTTGAGTTCAGTGATTATTACAAATTAATCCCTCAATCTTTTCAAACTCATATTTTTAAAGTAAATTTAGGAAGTGTAGTTTCCCGATTTCACTAGGAAAATGAAATTAGGTATGTGAATCAATAGAAATAGCCTACGAATCAATCAAAATGGTAAATCAAACTCGAATTGAACTCACATATTATATAGGATTCAGCAATTAACCAAAAAAAATGAAAAGAAAAAACGAAATCAGAAAAAACCTGATTTACAGCACGAAATCTGCAAGAAAAGATAAAATCTTGCAACAGCCCCGTTTCCCTTCTGGTCGTCTAGTTACTCCTTCTAGCCGTCCTCCTTCTCCAATCGCCAATCATCCAAATCCGGCATAGACATCACTTTAGAATGTTATAGATTTAATTTCATGAAAAATAAATATTTTTACCATCTCCATCATGATGCGTAAAGATATTGACGTATGACAATATTTACGACATGATTCATCATGAAATCAATTTTAAAATTTGATTTTTTTTCATTGGATTTAATTTAAATCATATAGATAGACTTAAGATTAATTTTTACAAAGTTTGGAATTTTCTTTCATCGAAATCCAAAAAAATACCGAAATGGACGGTTATGAAAATAGCTTATCGATTTTGTTAGATAGAAAAGTACAAACGAAACAAAATTTGTTCTGCAACATATCTAAATGATATAGATTTCATCTATACGGTTAAAATTTAATTTTCATTTATATAATTTGAGAAATAAGCGTTGTTGGACGAGTTGGCCAAACAATGGTGTTGGCCATTGAACCTAACCCATATATATATATATATATATATATATATATATATATATGGACGAATAATACTTTGAAAGAAATTATTGTATAAATATTGCAGAGAAAATAATAAACCAACCAAATTGAAGATAAAACCTAATATAACACAATTTACCAACCCCCTTATTTTGAACCCATCTTTATGCAATTTCCTCATGCCACCTCATCACAACATATGCCACATCATCACAATTATTTCAACCATTAGATTATGATATGTGGCAATATATGAACCATAGATTAATTTTTGATTTTGTGTGATTATGTTTTATTTGTAGATATTTATGTGTCCCTTATTTTACACATACTTTTAAGCAATTTTAGAAGGCCACATCATATTACACTGATGACGTGTCAAAATATTATTTGTTAGGTTCATGTTAAACCAATTGTATTTGATTTTGAATTTTTTCACAATATGTTACATGATCAATTGTGAATACAAATACAATGTGAAGAGTTTAAATATCTAACATTAATAAATTAATATATAATATCATAAATACATCAAATATTGTTAGTATTTTCATAATATAATTTAAAAAAATTAAGAAATATATTCGCTTGAATTTTATCTTTATTTTGAGATCCATATTATCATATATTTAATATTTTACTCTAACTTAAAATTATGAAAACAATTATGTAAAAAAAGATATAAAAATAAATATAATTACATTCATGAGTCGTAAACCTAATAATAATTATTTTTAAAAGTATAATTGATTAAAATTGCACATCGTACTAAGTATGTTATTATCATATGTTCAATACTTTTCTCTAACATAAAATTATGAAAACAATTATGTAAAAAAAATATAAAAAATATATATAACTACATTAATGACTTATAATCCTTATTATTATTATTTTTAAACATATAATTGAAAAAAATTACACATACTAATTATTATTATTATTTTTAAAACAATTATGTTATATTTATATTTTTACTTAAAACAGTTTCATGTTAATCTCTAAAAAAAATAATGAAATATATTTATTTACTAAACACAAATAATTTATTTAACTTATATAATATTTTTCATTAATAAACATGAAACATAAAAATTATCAGACACAAATAATTTTTTTAAACTTTTACAATGTTATTATTTTTAATTTTAGATATGAAAATTTAGAATATCATATGGTTTTTATTTTTGGTTATGTCCACGCATGTTGTTTTATTATTTTATAGTGACATTTATTCTTTTTTGTATATGTTGTATTAAAATATTAAATAAATATTTCGCATTGTATCATATTCAAAAATAATATAATAAAGTTATCATAATCAAACTTCCTTAATCAATATGATATTTATTTTTATAAAGTCTTATAGTTGATCCCGAAAAATCATAACTATATATTATGTGTATGGTAAATCAAATGAAACAAAACCGCCGCGAAGCGCGGGTAATCTCCTAGTTATTTTAACATTACAAAGCTGGTATGAACTATGAAGCATAAAAAAAATCACCAAGGTTAACATAAACACTTCCTATTCAATTCTGGTTATTTTCTTTAAAATTCTTCCATTGATCGAGAATCTGTCTCGAATGGTACAATTTGCTCACCAAACCAGTAACACAGGTCGAGTGAAACGTACACAGTATTGTGAAGTTAACTTTATATTGACAAATCCCTCCAATATAGCTCGTATCCAGAAATCGTATCTTAACTTGATTCCGAGTCGATAATTCATACTTTAGTAAGTCGAAAACTTCTTGGTCGTGTTTGTCAGTGTAATTCAATCCTGCCTCATACCAGTCCTTGAAGAACGCAATTGTTCTATTCGTTGATTTTGCGTACAAAAACCCTCCATTTGCGTTGTTACTCCATAAATCATCTGGGAATCCTTGAAACCAGTCACTAGAAATAGTTATCTGAGCCATCACCGAAATATGTTGAAGTGGATTTCTGAACCACATTATATCGGTGTCCTAAAAATCGATGAAAAAGATTTTTCAAAAAGGCACTACTTAATGCTCGAAATCTCTTTTTTTGTAAAAGATAAGTGTAATTATTAATAATCAAATACCGTGAAAAGAAAGTTGTAACCCAATTCTAAAACCCTTCTTTGTAGCCTATTTCTGGTCCACATCATCGTGAGATAATCCTTCGTTTTGTAACCTTTCTCGCCGGAGAAATCTACACCGTCAACGTTAAAGCGGTAGCAATGAGGATGCACGGATTTGCATTTATCGAAAGATTTTTCATCGGTTGCTACTACTATCATATGATTTAAAAGATATTCGATTTGATCTCCTACATGAAAACTCTCGAGAAAGAGATCAAAGAGAGAATTCGGTTCTGACCATGCAGCATTGATCTCGGTCATTATGATTGTTTTGTCGTCCATAGTCGCCTTTTGAAGTAATTCTAACAATTCATGATCCGTATCTGTCTGCAATATGATAGAAAAAAAAAAGATGGATAATTAGTACAATAAAAATGTTGACCAAATTTTTTTGTTCAAAAAATGAAGTAAAACTAGAAATCTAGAATGTAATGTGTGCCCCGAGATACAGACCTTTATTGGCTCTACAACTTCTTGAGAAAGACTGAATTCGTGGCGAACTTCATTAGCAGAAGAATTAATCTCTGAAAAACAAGCTTGCATTACTTCATTGCATGAATAGTACAGAAGCATTAGTGCAATTGTTACGCCTACACCACACAAGAATGTAACAAGACGCTCAGACATCTTGGCTGTACTTTTCATCTTTGAGAGAGAGAGAGAGAATATGCAGTTGTATAAACGTTAAACTAAAAGCAGGTATCCGCCATAAACATCAAACGTGCAAACAAGTCAGAGCGATGATTGTCAATATATTATTCGATATTATTCGATGTTGCAAATATCGTTTTGCGGTCCGAAGCGTGGTGGTCATTTTTTATAACAATAACGTTTAGCATGCGTTATAACGGAAGCAATAGCGGATGATATAATTTGTAGCGCATAAAATAAATAAATTTTAGTATTATAGTAGATAACAATCTTTAAATTAATAAATATTCATATTAAACATGTTAAATAAAAATTCATAAAATAATTAACAAATTGTTTTAAAACGAGTATCTCCAACCGGTAAGAACATCTCAATCAAATAGGAGAAGGATTTTTTTTTGTTTATTCATCACCCAAAAGTGATTTTAATTAATTAATATAACTTTGTATGAAATAATTTTTTATTTTTTTATTTTTGTATAAATTCATCTAAATTTTATTTATTTATATGTAGCGAGCTACAAAGTTGCTGCACATACCGTCTTGCCGATAAAATAAGATATATGGTGTAGCGTAACGTTTACTGAAGCTATTTGCATCCATGATATTATTATTTGAGCCCATTTCATATGTCCCACGATACCCCACCACATCATCTGTGATTAATACACTTAATTAACATGATGACTAACGAAGAACATCCGATTAACATTTAATCAATATATAATTAAGGTACATATTATTATAAAATTAAGCACAAACACTACTAGAAACAGCACTTTCACCGGCGGTGGAATACCGCCGCTGAAAGGTCAAAAACCGCCGCTAATAATATTACCGGCGGGGACCCGCCGATGATACACCGCCACTGATACTCGGCCGCTGAAAATGCTTTTCAGCGGCGGTACCGCCGGTGAAAACTTTCACCGGCGGTACCTATTATTTTTACCGGCGGTATCTTTCCCGCCACTGAAAAATATGCTAACCGGTTCATTATTTTCAGCGGCGGTACTTTCAGCGGCGGTTTTTTATTTTCAACGGCGGTTTCATTAGTTTCAGCGGCGGTACTTTCAGCGGCGGTTTTTTATTTTCAACGGCGGTTTATTACTTTCAGCGGCGGTACTTTCGATGACGGTTTTTTATTTTCAACGGCGGTTTCTTACTTTTAGCGGCGCTATTTTTATTCGCATTTTCTTTATTTTTAGCGGCGGTTCTTTATTTTCACCGGCGGTACCTCCACTGAAACTTTTTTTTTTTTTCAGATTTTTTTTTAATTATTCCATAATATCTTAAAAAATGAGAAAAAACAAAATAAAACAAATCTTACTGTGACAATATTTTTAATTATTCCACAATGATACTATCTAAATCATACATAATCAACAATATTTTTTTGTAAATCATACAAATATTTTAAACACAATTATAAACACATCACTTAATTGCTCTCTATTCTCTCGCAACCCTAGCGGCAAATAATTCCATCCTCTCCACTACATCCACTCTCGTAACCCTAGCGGCACATAATCTCCATCCTCTCCACTGCACCCGTTAACCATTTGCTCGGTGTTCTTCACGAGTTTCGAGATCCAGTTGATTTTGAGAAGCCGTCTCAAAACCTGCGAGGCACAAATTTCCACTTTAGTCCCTGAAAAAATGTAAAATTAACGTTTTGACTTCTTAAATATTTAAAAATGAATTAATAAAATAACTAAACCTGCGAGGCGAAGTATCGGTGGGCTCGATATCAATTTCAATCTCTTTGCCAGTTAGGGTTTTGACCTTGATCATCGTGCCTCCTCTCACCCTGAGAACCGGATGCAATATTATCCTTCCAAACACTTGTATGTTGTAATCGGCCAAAGTTCGCCCATCTTCGAGTTGTTTTCCTGCGAATATCAATCTTTGCTGATCTGGCGGTATCCCCTCTTTATCCTGAAATTAGGGTTTTTTTCTACAGAAATTAATACTCGTTTTATCAGAAAAAGGAATTTACATATTTACCCTTCTATAAATCAAAAACATATTTATAATTAAAAAATAAAGATATCATTTTTACCTTAGAAAATATCCTGAATCGCTCACGCAATATTATCCTCACTTAACGGGTCGGGTATCGAATCGCTCACGCAAGCCCTGTCCTCTTGAGATGGGTCGATCCGTTTCGTCAGAGGAGACTCCATCGTGCATGAACTCGACTGTGGCGTTTAATCACACACTTGTTCCGTCTCGATTTCTTTCCTGCCATAATATAAAACTCAAAAATATCATACATACCCTTCCAAACACAATAAATAACCCTTCTCAAATACACTCCAATATATGCAATAAATGAGAAAAATTCTATTGGGGAAGTTTTATTAATGCCTCAGACTTGCAATATAAATAATAACCCTTATGGAAATTTCGAAAATACCTTGCAAAATTCGAAAATAAGCAATAGAGCCTAAAAGTACAAACTATAATCACGCAATACAAAAATGTATAAAAACAATACACACAACAAATAGATTATACAAATAAATAATAAAAGAATTCTCGTGCATACCAGATTCTTCGAACGATCCAGATGACAGGTACCGAGCACGGATCTCGATGCATCACATGGGCCCCACGTCTCGACCACCTTCGGCGTAACATAATCCTTTCCTTGCACCTCAATAACTGCACAATTCATCATTTATTATTACTATTAATCATTTAATCCACTAAACAGAATATTTAGGAGATTAAAGTGCATAAAATTCTTTGTGGTACCCCTAAATTTCTGAAAATTACGATAAAAAAAAACCGAAATTAACCCCAAGAGTTGCCCTACGCAGCAGAATTACTCCGATTAGTCATTTCGCTGTGGAATTAACCCCAATTAACTTCTAATTTATCCAAATAAGAGCTCAATAAAACCGAAATTGACTTTTTTGACCAACTAACTTGTAATTAATCTGAAAATAGGCCTAATTAACTTGTAATTAATCAAAATAAGACCTCAATCAAACTGAAATTGACAATACCCTAATTTCAAAAACAAAATTAACGCAAAATACTCGAAGGAGAAAGCCCTAATTTCAGCAAATAAACACTAATTTCTGGAAAAATAACCCTAATTTCGGAAAAAAAAACTCTAATTTCAGCACACAAAAGAAAACCTAAACGATTTGTGCTCGTTTGTTTTTACTGCATCGAGAGAGAGAGAGAGAGAGAGAGAGAGAGAGAGAGAGAGAGAGAGAGAGAGAGAGAGAGAGAGAGAGATCGGTCTAAATTAAACCGAGGCATAACATCCAGCAATCATTTTGATTGAAAAACCCTAAACCCTAAATTCATAACAGCGAAAAAGGGTAATTTACCTCGTTTTTGAATCTCTATTGCTTTCGGCGAAGTTTCAGGGCAGTAGCAGAACTTTCTGAACTAAACTTCTAGATGATCTTATCACCTTTCAAACAAATCCGAGTTTATCCAATTTGGATATCCAGTCCGAAAGTTATGCTAGTTTTAGTAAACGTTCGCGTCCTTTCGTCGAACTGCCGCAACCTTTCGTGTATTTCATTAGAATGAACGTCCTATGTCATTCAAATGTTTTTCCACTGAATATGAAAGTTGTAGATAATCCAATTATCTAACTTATGAGAGGTGAATTATCCAAATCGGTGTTCGTATGCGAAAGTTATGTCCATTTTAGTAAAAATGTTTCAAACAGATTTTTCTTAAAATCTTATATTATCAATATAATTATGTATATCATATATACATATGTGCATCTAATACACATGTTATATTTCTATGAACTACCATGTTTATATATCCTTATACGTACGATTTTACCGTAGATGTGAAACTGCATTTCCTTCAGTCTCCCACTCAATTTTATATATACGTAAAACGTACTATACATATCATATATATGTATCATTTTTAGAGAGTTTATGTATATCCTATATACTTATTGTTCAAGCCCGACTTGTCTCATTTCTATGTGTGACCGTGTAGGTTCAACTTAACGATGGCCGTAAACTTATGCCTAAGTCTTACAAGCTTATGAGCGGAGTCTAGTCACTCCATCATAGCTACCCATGTTAAATTGAATTTAAATGACTTTTCATCATTTATACCTAATCTCGATATACGATTTTGGTTCTCTTGTTCGCGATATCCGTCAATGACGAGGCATGGTGATAGTCATCCCCTTTATGTAATTGACTTAATGTTTTTCCGATTTCTCATGAATTAATTTAACAATTGATCAATATCAATTTGTGGACATGTTAATTTAATTCAATCGGTGGCCAACAAAATATTTATTTCTTTCGAAATGAACAATTCCTATCTTGATAATCACATTAATATTCATATTTCGTGACACACCCAATGATAGCCTTATTACCCATTTACGGAATAATGTTAACTATAGCAAAGTATGCAACTACGTATAAAAATTAATCAAGTGTTATCTCAAGTATGAAGCTACCAAAACCTATTCGTTGCGATTCATTTTTAATGACTAAACCATGTTATGAATTCGCACCTTTTGGTCAAGTCCATACATATCAACTATATGTAACTATATTTCCGATTTGACACGCTCTTTTGTCAATGATTAGTAAAGCTGAATCATCACCTCGGCAAACATACTAATCATGTTAGTCTATTATCATATAATAGAATATATTTAACTCATTAAATATCCTAATCATAAATAGGGACAATTTCGAAATATATACTCTTATTAAATTTCGTTTTAAATAACATTTATTTTAAGTATTTAATATATGACGTCTTTACTTAGTAAATCTTATTATACTAAACGCTCATATTTCGAGATATAAATCTGGATTAATATAACTAATTATATAACCCCACACACAAGTTAAAATAAAGCTAAATTGTAGAATAAACAAAACTAAATATTTTATTAAATCAAAATAAAAAGTTTTTACATTTATTGATTATATTTATTTATATAACTAATAATACATCGTTTACAAAATTACTAAGGAATATTAGGATGAGATAGCTAATATAATCCCTAATTCAATTTCTCCTCTAGATATCTTAAACCAATGTTGCGAGTATGCCTATCATGCTTGGCTTGAGCTAATGGTTTCGTAAACGGATCCGCCACGTTGTCGTCAGTATTAACTTTCATTATGGCAACTTCCTTGCGTTGCAAAATTTCACGAATCAAATGAAACTTCCGGAGAATATGTTTAGAACGGTGATGTGATCTAGGTTCTTTAGCTTTAGCGATCGCACCCGAATTGTCGCAGTATACGCCAATGGGTTTCATAATGCTTGGGACTACTCCAAGTTCCAGGATGAATTTACGCATCCAAACCGCTTCTTTTGCTGCTTCCGAAGCTACGATTTATTCCGCTTCTGTAGTGGAATCAGCTATCGTAGGTTGTTTGGAACTCTTCCAAACTACCGCACCGCCATTTAGACAAAACACATAACCTGATTGAGACCTAAAGTCATCAATACATGTTTGAAAACTAGCGTCGGCATATCCTTTAACGATTAGCTCCTCACTAGTACCACCATACACGAGAAAGAGATCCTTTGTTCTACGTAAGTATTTAAGGATAGATTTAACCGCAATCCAATGTGCTTCACCAGGATTCGATTGATAGCGTGAAACAACGCTTAAGGCATATGATACGTCTGGACGAGTACATATCATGGCATACATGATGGATCCTACCGCCGAAGCGTATGGAACATCAGACATTAATTTCTTATCTTCAATCGATGTCGGACATTGATTTTTAGAGAAATTAATACCATGCGACATAGGTATAAATCCCTTCTTGGAATTTTCCATTGCAAATTTATGCAATACCTTGTAAATATACGTACTTTGACTTAAACCAAGGAGTCTTTTAGATATATCTCTATACATTTTTACGCCTAATATATAAGCTGCCTCGCCTAAGTCTTTCATAGCGAAACGACTCGTTAAATATTTTTAACTTCCGTAAGCATCGGAATATCGTTTCCTATGAGCAATATATCGTCCACATAAAGAACAAGAAACACAATACGGCTCCCACTTACCTTCTTGTATACACAAGGTTCATCTACGTTTTTTATAAAATTATACTCGCTTATAACTTCATCAAATCGTATATTCCAACTTCGAGATGATTGTTTCAATCCATAAATGGATCGTTGTAACTTACAAACTTTATTCGCATCTTTTGGATCGATAAAACCTTCGGGTTGTGTCATGTACACATCCTCTATTAAATTTCCGTTAAGAAATGCGGATTTAACGTTCATTTGCCATATCTCATAATCATAGTATGCAGCTATAGCAAGTAGTATGCGAATAGACTTAAGCATGGCTACCGGCGAAAACGTTTCATCATAGTCAATTCCATGGATTTGTTTCAAACCTTTCGCGACAAGCCGTGCTTTGTAAGTTTGCACCTTTCCATCCATATCGGTTTTCTTCTTGAAAACTCATTTACATCCAACGGGTGTGACCCCTGGAGGTTTATCTATCAAGTTCCAAACTTGATTATCATACATGGACTGGATTTCTGATTTCATGGCTTCGAGCCATTTGTTGGAATCTATACCTTTAATTGCATCTTTGTAGGATTTCGGTTCATCATCAATGAACTCGATGTCGCCATTATCAGTTATGATAAAACCATAGCGTTTAGGTTCATGGCGAATCCTACTAGATCGACGAGAAGGTACAATGACTTGTGTACTTGATTCAGCTAAGTCAACATTTGACGGTTCTGAATCAATCATCGTCGGTTCAACTTCTATTTCGGTATCTCGAATTTCATCAAGATCTATTTTTGCTCCTCCATTGTTTGAAGAGATAAAGTCCTCCTCTAAGAAGACACCTCTTCGTGCCACGAAAACTTTATTTTCAGCTGGATTGTAAAAATAGTATCCTCTTGTTTCTTTAGGATAACCGACAAATAGACATTTGTCTGATTTGGGATCGAGCTTGTCAGAAATCATTCTTTGGACATATGTTTCGCATCCCCAGATTTTAATAAAAGACAATAATGGAGTTTTTCCATGCCATAGGTCAAATGGTGTCTTTTCAACCAACTTTGAAGGTAAGAGATTTGTCAAATAAGCCGCGGTCAAAAGTGCATATCCCCAAAACGATTTTGGAAGACTAGTTTGACTCATCATTGATCGAACCATATCTAATAGGGTACGATTTCTCCTTTCATATACGCCATTCCATTGTGGTGTGCCAGGTGGAGTAAGTTGTGAAACAATTTCACAATCTTTTAAATGATCGTCAAACTCATAGCTCAAATACTCGCCTCCTCGATCAGATCGAAGAACTTTGATTTTCTTGCCAAGCTGGTTCTCTACTTCATTTTGGAATTCTTTGAACTTTTCAAAAGATTCTGATTTAAGACGCATTAAATAGACATAGCCATATCTACTATAATCGTCAGTAAATGTGATGAAGTAACGATAACCTCCTCTTGCCTCGATGCTCATTGGACCACATACATCTGAATGTATTAATTCTAATAGCTCCGTGGACCGTTGACCTTTCTTCGAAAACGGCGCTTTTATCATTTTGCCAAGTAAACATGATTCGCATTTCCCATATGAATCAAATTCAAATGAGTCGAGTAAACCATCTTTATGGAGTTTCGAGATGCGTTTCTCATTTATATGACCTAAACGACAATGCCAAAAGTGGGTTTGATTACCAACTTTAGGATTATTCCGAGATTCATTCACGTTATAGATGGATTTATTAAATTTATCCAAATCTAACACATAAATACCATTCTCAATAACTACATTAGCATAAATATTATTGTCTTTACATATCACAAATTCATCATTCCTAATAACAAATTCATAGCCATCATTCGCTAATTTAGACACGCTTATTATATTTTTACATAAACTAGGTACATAAAAACATTTATTTAATACTATATTAAATCCACTTGGTAATGCTAGATCCACTTCTCCTATTGCAAAAGCCGCAACCTTTGCTCCATTTCTAACGCGGAGATCTACATCACCAGACTTCAATCTTCTACTATTTCTTAGGATCTGCACATTACGACAAATATGAGTTCCACAACCAGTATCTAATACCCAATTATTCATAGTAGAAATATTAATTTCTATAATAGACATACCTGCGGTACCGGCCGCTACGGCTTTCCCTTTGTTCTTCCTCGACTCTTCGAGAAATACCTTGCAGTTGCGGCGCCAATGGCCCGTCTTTTCACAATGAAAACATTTATCATCGTCCTGTTTCTTCTTCTTCTCGGATTTCCCTTTGTTATTCAGTTTCGGCTTCTTCTTAGAGCCCGAACCTGATGCACCTTTTGAGTTGTTTCTTTTACGATTTCCCGATTGAATCATTAAGACATTATTCGATCCGCCGCGGTTTTTAGGACTCGTCGTAATCATTTCCGATTCATAATTCTTCAGCATCCCATGTAATTCGGGGATCGTCTTGTTCATCGAATGCATGTGATAGTTCGTCACGAATGAGGCAAATGTCGGCGGCAATGAACAAAGGATCAAATCTTGTTGCAATGTTGCCGAGATTACTTCGTCGAATTTCTCTACAATTAACCAAACCTTTAAGAGTATTGAACCGTTCAAGTCTCTTTTGCTCCTGGAACATTTCAAGGAGACATTTGTTTATCGTATATGCATCGGAGTCTTCGAACTTCTTTTGAAAACTTGCATCCATACATGTTAACATAAGGCATGTTACATTATTCGATTTGCCTTTGAGTACTTTCAACTCTGCCTTTTGAGCTTCTGTTGGATTAGCCACTTCCACTATTGGCGTTTCTAATACACCTATTAGATCTTCATGTCTTAGAACGATTCTAAGGTTACGGTGCCAATCCAGAAAATTCCTACCAACAAGTTTCTCTTTCTCCAATAACGATCGAATCGATATGGAACTGGTATTGTTACTATACATGATTCCTAAAACATAATAATGATTAATTAATTAACTGTGCGTATTAATTCTATATGCTTTATTTAATAGGGTTATTTGTGTCACTTTTATCAAAACAATCACCCTCATGATCGATTCGGGATTCATAATCCGATAACACCTTGAGAACCATATATTACAATCCTCCCACAAGTGACGAAGGCCTATCGAGTGGGATCTCGTTATTTAGGTAGGATCATATCCAGTCGCATCATATGCGACTCTCAAACTTTATGAAATTTCAGTATTTAAATTATATCGTATGTAATTCAAAATTCCGTGTGTGTATTTCAACTATGTCTTATCCAATTAATCCGATTAACTTGAATATCTAAACTAAAATCATACTAAACGTATCAACTAGTTTAAATTTAAACATGCCTGGCGAAGGCCCAATCCATATTTAAATTATACTAAAGCTTATTGTCCTATTGAACTACGCGTATACGCATGCCTGACGAAGGCCCAATCCACACGTATACTTGTAAACAAACATGACAATTGTTTATATGGGAGACATCTAGTTAGTTTATAATTATGCAAAATTCTATCATTTCAAATTTCGATGTGGGGGATTTGTTGTGTCATACATCAACTTACTAGGTTTTATATTCACAAGGTTTTCATGTATTAAATCGAATTATAAAAATAAAATTCTAAAGTTTTGTAGTCAAATAAGGAATTCTTTGTTCGTTTCGAAGCAAAACTATTTTCAAGACAATAAATGGTACCATTAATTATCCTATAATATTTTACCATTCGATTACTTGTGAATTTGACTTTAAAATCTTATTTTAGGTTTCAATTCTAAAGTTTTGTAGTCAAATAAGGAATTCTTTGTTCGTTTCGAAGCAAAACTATTTTCAAGACAATAAATGGTACCATTAATTATCCTATAATATTTTACCATTCGATTACTTGTGAATTTGACTTTAAAATCTTATTTTAGGTTTCAATTTTGGGAAAATTTACTAAAATGACACTACATATGATCTTAATCATTTTTCTTGCGATTTGATAACATAAACCGTATGACGTTCGCTCTGATACCACTGTTAGGTTATCTACACCCCATCGAGTCCGCGCAGCGGATAATTATTGGACTCGACGGAGTACAAATCCCCGAGATCTCATCTACGATTTGTTTATCAAATTGCCTATGACTAATATAACGTAAATCTAATAAACGTAATATTTGTACCAAGCGAAATTGATCGCTTACGAAGGGTTTGTTGCTGCGAAGCCTTCATTTCCGTTCACGTCGCACCTTTTCGTTCGCACCTTTTTTGCTCGTACCGGTTCGTCCCACGCCCAAACCGGTCGTCTTTCTCCGTTCGTTTTCTCGTCGGTTGATGAACTTAACTCGTTAGTACGCAAACGTATACGTACCTTTACTCGTATCCACCGCGAAACGGGAGTCGTCGGATAATCACGAAACTGCCTAGACGCCTCGTAATCACTCTTGCTTAAACTCTTGCCGGAATCAATGGAGAATTCCGGCGAACTTTTCTCTCTCTTAATTACTAGATTAATTAGTAGAAATAATGGTTGCTTATATTGATTTGATTGAGTGAGATTAGGATCCTATTTATAGAATAACTCATATTCCTTCACCAGTAAATAGACACTCTTTAATCAATCAAATGATACTTTTATATGCATGAAAGGACAAGTTTCTAGAAGATTTGATCAAAAGATGTGTCTCCTGCAGAATCAGCAGACACACTTTCACTAAACTGGAATTTCGACCGACTTAGGTCCGTAATTAACAGGAACTTTCTGAACGAAACTTCTACATGATCTTATCACATTTCCAACAAATCCGAGTTTATCCAATTTGGATATCCAGTCCGAAAGTTATGCTAGTTTTAGTAAACGTTCGCGTCCTTTCGTCGAACTGCCGCAACATTTCGTGTATTTCATTAGAATGAACGTCCTACGTTATTCAAATGTTTTCCCACTGAATATGAAAGTTGTAGATAATTCAATTATCTAACTTATGAGAGTTGAATCATTCAAATCGGTGTTTGTATGCGAAAGTTATGTCCGTTTTAGTAAAATTGTTCCAAACAGATTTTTCTTAAAATATTATCTTATCAATCTAATTATGTATATCATATATACATATGTGCATCTAATACACATGTTATATTTCTATGAACTACCATGTTCATATATCCTTATACATACGATTTTACCGTAGATGTGAAACTGCATTCCTTCACATATTCGGCTTTGTTACTTTCTTAAAATATAAACTTCTAGCTTGCCAACTAGATTTAGCCTAGTTGGTCACACCTCTTGGCTAGGGAGCGAGAGGTGTGGGGTTCGATTCCCGACGGGAACACTGGATTATTAATTAAATGTTAAATGAGTGAATAGAGTGTGTGGTCTACGGGCCGGCCTACGGGTTTGTAATAAAAAAAAATAAAAAAGAAGAAGATTGTGTTTGGAAGTGGGACTTTGAGCCCTCTCCGAATTTACTCAAAAAAAAAAAATAAATAAAATAAAATAAAATAAACTTCTAGCTTACAATTACAACTTTAAACTTCTAGTTCGTATATATCATTTCAGCTTCTGGTTCAAGTAAACTGATAAGGGGAATTTTCATCACTTTTTACATGCACAAAATATAGAATTTAAACACATAAATATGATTAAAGTATACCAAATATTCATAATTCCAAATTATTGAGATAAAATACTTTAAGATGTGTTTTTGTGTTATTTCAGGTGAAAAGTGAAGAATATCGCAAAACCAAAACTGTAGTTGGATTCGCCTCGTCTTGCCGATCGATTTGATATATCATATGATGATATTTGATGAAGGCATGAGAGAGAAATCGAGTTTTTACTCCAAACGGGTCAAGGACGTGACCCGTTACACGACTGGACGCAAATGGGTCAAAACTGACTCATTTCACCGACAAAAACAAAGTCAGCAGACCAAATCTCTTCCAGGATACTCTGTGGCAGAAAATACTTTATATTCCGTGAAATGAATCCAACCCCCTCTCTTCTTGACTTGCTACACACGAAACCACATAATCTTTGCCTCACCAAATGCAATAGATCTGACCAAGTCAAAGATACTTTGACTGCAGATATTCTGTGACAGGGAATACGTACGACCCGCACTGCACTTCTCTCTCCCCCTCTGTTGCCTCTTAGCTACACGATCGGTCACACAGTTTCGTTCACAGAAAATCTTCACAATTTTTGTTTGAACAGAATTTTTTGGCTCCAACAGCCATAAATCCTCTCCATTACTGTTATAATTGTCCACTCCATTACCGGGCTTTAGAGAAGAAATAACAGCCCAAAATATCTACTCTCCCTCTCCATTTATTGCTGAACCAGTGGAGATGAGAATATTTTGCTGAATTTTCGGATGATTTAAAAGAATTAATCTGGATCTTGGAGAAATATCTTGAGGGGTATTTTCGGGTTTTCTCCCTCATCCCTTAACCGATTTTGATGATTTTTAGACCGTTGGATTCAGCACAAGTGGCTCTATCTACTCATGCAAGTGGAATTCTCAGATCTGGAATTTTCAATTTGTTTCCCCCTCTTTTCTCCTATAAAAGACACTCAAAACTCCTCTCTCAACTCACCCTTGGTCCCCATTGGTCAAACCACCATTTTAGGGGGAAGGTAAGGTCTCTTCCTCTTCCCCCTCCATTGTAAGAAGCTCTCAAGCTCCTCTCGCTCGTCGTCGAGCCATTTTGCCGAGAAGATCGTGTCTCCGCACGGTTTTCGAGGCCGCTCCGAGGATCTTTTCCTCCCTCTCTCAAGCTCAAGGAAGTTGTTCTCCTCGTCCTCTCACCTCCTCTCAAGGCGTGAAGGCTCGAGGACCTCTCCAAGATCCATTCTTGGACTCAATTCTCTCCTTTTTCGGTACTCTCTTTTACAATTATTGCGTTTTAATTAGGAAAATCTTAGATTTGAATAAACTCTGATTGTAGATCTGTTATATTTGATAAAATAGAATTTTTTGAATTTTTGTGGATTTTATTTCGTAATTTTCCTATTTTTCCTTTGTGAAATACTCGATTGTTTTGTGCTGTTTTGTTAATTCCATTTAAAATAGAAAATTACTCAAAAATAAGTCTTTCTCAATATCAATGTTTAGATCTGGATCTTTAGTTTAATATAGTTTTTTGAATAAATCAATTTCCTGCAATTTTCTATTTGTTATTGATTTTAAAAAATCAGCCTGTTAAGGACTAAACTGTAAATTGATGAAAAATCTTAATTCTGGACCTCATTGTCTGTGCTGTTTGGATCAATTGTAGAACCGTTTAAATTCCTAATTTCACTCAAAACTTTAGATCTGATATCACTCTTGAATTAGGATTTTGATTGAGTTTGTTTGATATAATTTTCGATTTGATATGAATTTCTGAAAACTGTTACTCAACCTCAAAATTGTCTGGACTATTCTGTAATTTGCCAGGGACCTGGTTATAATTTGATCATTACTTTTTACTGAAATACCAAACCTGTGAAATTCTTCTGTTCTCTCTCTTAGTATTAAATTGTGAATCTTTGTGCCAAATTTGAGATCTTGTTTTGCGATCTATATTTTTCTGGAATTCGATTAGTGCCTAAAATACCCTTGTGATCAATCATCTGCATAAATTAGAAAATTGTATTTTTGAAAGTGAAATTCTGATCAGTACTTTGTGAACTTTAGATAATGATTGTGACAAAATTTCAAAGTCTCTGGAACAGTAGAAATAATTCTTGAATTGCAATTTCGATTATACGCAAAATTTCCTTGGATCGAACCTATACTTATCACTTTGATTAGTATTTGTTATAAATTGTTTTGATTAACTTGTGAGATTGAATTTACACATTTTAACGACCTATTTTACGTGTTATCATAAACAAATGGTCAAGATATACAATTATCACTAATAAATCAATCATATATATACCACACACTTCTTTTAACTCGTCTGTGTGTTATCACACATTTGCTACACATTAAAAAAATAGTTAATGCTTTTTGCTCCACATTAAACAAATGGTCACTCACAATTTATAATAAAAATTGGGGAGTATTTATGAAAAATAGTTAATCTTAATCGAGTCATGATCGTGAGTCGTGACATGCATATTCTATGTCTCAACAATCAATTCAAATCATAGAAGTGCTTTTATTTTATATATTGAACTTTTAGTTCATAATAACATGATTTTAATTTTACTAATACAAGTACATCTCATAAAAATAAACAAACATGTTTATATTTACATAATGACTCTTTCGGACTAATATAGATAATATCTCTTCTAGAGAAATCACATAAAGACTTTTTTAGAGTCATCAATCATAAACATACACTGCTCTTGTAATTAATATACATTTTTTTTTTTATCTATTCAAGAGGCTTGATAAACAAAATAAGATATGATGGTCTACGACTGGTACAATAATTTCAAGCCACATCGTGAAGAATATATTTTCAGATTCTTTGGAATTATATTTTTGGCATATCTTTTATTTATTGTGTGATTTTCTTATTATGATCAACATTCTGTAATCAAAACACAATTATAAAGAGATAATAAATTACTAAACATTAGAATTTTTTATTTTATTTTATTGTAATTTGATAAAATATCGAAGTCAATATAAATCGAATTAATTACATTATGGAGTAGCTCTTTATATATTATAAAGAAAATCTAACAACTGATCCCCATAAAAGGAGAAAAAACAAAATATTATTTCGATAATAAAAACGAAAATAAGAGGACTTTAATACTCTCTTAAATATTGCAGTTTCACATATTTAATTGAATGTTTCCTCTTGTATGAAGACAACATTTAACAACAAAGCATCAATAATATAATAATGTCATATTTAAACGAATAGCATAACTTCCGGCGCATAATTTCATTAATTAATATCTAATCAGTACTATATTAGTAAATTTCTTAGGTTGTTATTGACTTACTTAATTAAGCATCAAAGATTTTGGTACTTAATGCTTTTATAACCATTTGATTTGCATTAAGATTTGTGTTTTTTCGTGACGATCAAGAAATTTTGTGCACATAATAAAATGCAAAAATCTCAATACAACTTCAATGATTAAAAAATATTAAGTACCAAAAATTAAGTACCAAATTTTTGATACTTAATTAAGTAGTATAGCCTCCCTCTCTCTATATATATACAATTGCTATCATGAATCCATTTCTAGAATCCAAAACGAATCCACATGACCAAAATTAAATAAAAGCAAAGTCGGACGGTTTTTTTCAAATGAACGGATTAATACAATAGTCACTACCATTTTTGTATAGTAGATGGTGAGTGTTAGGTCAAAAAAAAATTACAATACAAAAAATTAATATTATACTAAATACCCAATATTCGCTCTTTTCGTAATAACATCACTTTATTATATTTATAACACATACGAATTAATAATTCTTAATCATTATCCATTAACTCTTAATTATTTATTTTTTAATTAATCATCGTGTTAATTAAGTATGTTAAATCATAATACAGAGAATGTGATAGAAAATTGTCGGGACATTTTATTAGTTTTAAGTGATGCCGTCAATTGTTTTATTATCACGAGCTGTTTTTGTTTGAAAAAAAATGAGCACAACTTTCCGACGAGCTCGAATATTTAACTTGGAAAAACATTGATAATTGTATTGTATATGATTTATGATTAGACAAATCCAAGCTGATTAAGAGAAGAACGTGAGGTCGTATTATTAGTTATGGCAAATCACTTTTCGCTCAAGTTGACTTGGACTTTGACACTCCCTTGGTTATGGTCAATGTTGTAGATGACGGGAAACGGTACGGTACGGTCAGTCACCGTTTTAGTGTTTTACAGTAAAACGATCGTAAAACGATAAAAAAACGGTAAAAAAACGGTCACTTAAATCGGTAATATTTTATATCAATTATAATTATAACTAAAATTTAAAGACAAAAAAATTGGACAAGAAATTAAATCCAATTAACACTCACATTTAAATACTTGTTTGATTCTCATACAAAAGGGTCCAAAAACAAAATAATAATCACATAAAAATTAAAGAATAATCAAATCCTAACACATAATCAGGTCAACCTAAACAATCATTTGACTCACAAATTGAATCAAATTAACACTCACAATCACAATTCGTGGAGAAAAAATTAATCATTGTTGTGAAAAAAAATAGCAGTCATTGTCCCAAATTAAACTGAGTCGTCGTCATCATTTAGTCAATCGGGAAGAACGGAAGAATGGAGCATCCCAATCATTGTCCAGAAGATGAAGAAGAATTAGATCGGAGACTCGGTGAAAAACATGTCACGTGTCGAGAAAAATAACTTGCCAAAAAAGTTAAAAAACTTCGGGCCCAAAATAATTAGAAGAAAAAATCGGTATGTAAAACGGGTTAAAAACGTTCTTCGGTCAAAAAAAGGTCAAACACGGTTAAAAAACGTTTGACTATTTTTTAAAACGGTACGGTAAAAACAATACAGTCTTCCACCGTATCACCGTTTTTCGACCGTTTTTCGACCGTTTTTCGGTGTTTTTTACAACATTGGTTACGGTTATTATTAATTATATTTAAAAAATCCTGCTGATTTCTTAATCAATAATAATAATGAATTTGTTTTCCCTGGATGATTTTTTCGACAATATCATGATGTGTATTTTTGTTTCGTATTCAAAAAAAAAAAATGTAATATTGCCCCTCAAAGTTTTCGTCACAAGACTCAATGACGTATATTTGTGAAAGAGAATTAACAGGAAGTTAAATCATAAACTAAAATTTAAAAATTATTTCAGGTCATCAAGTCTTGTGAAAGAGAAATCTGGAAGACCGTATACATCACTGTTTTTGAAATAACACGAAGTAAGATCATGCCACTTTAGAGATGATGAGGAGACGTGGATTCGTGTTTTGCTCTTTCGTCATGTTCACCTAATTGTGTTCTGCTCAAGTTTAATTAATTGTGTTCAACAATTGATCCGTTTCCTGCTCATTCATCTTGCAAGGGGATCTCTAATTGTTGCTTATGAGAGGTCGTGATTTGGTGTGATCCCGCCACTGTTTTCAAATGACCTGTTCATTTTCACCACCCTTCCAACTTGCTGGTAGATTTTTGAAAAAAAGTCTACTTTTATCCGTATATTATTGCCAAATATTTGACGTGTCTTATAAATATTATTTTTTTTGTTCTATTAATTTTATGAATTGTCCATTTTATTCAATTAACTCATTTCATTCGTTAAATACTTATTGGACAGTTAGGATGACACGAAATTGTCAACATGCCATAAAAAAAAATTGGTTTACAAACGAGTCTTCTCTATTTATTCTAAAAAAAAATTTGTTTACGAGGAGTTACGCCGAGAAATGTGCGGCCTGTTCCTTTTAAATTGTAAATAGTACTAAAACAAATAGTTGTCGCCCAAATGTTGATGATTGTATTGAGTATGTTTTATGGTTGTACTAAAATTAATTTTGTAAATAGTTTCAACTTTCAACAATAGTCCAATTCTTTACAAAATTCACTAGGGTGCGGGAGTAATGCCTTTTATTAACCAAAAGTGTGGAGTACGTTTTTTAGTTGTACTAAAATTAATTTTGTAAATAGTATCAACTTTCAACAATAGTCAGTGTTCTGGAAATCGGCCTTGGCAGCCGATTAATCACCAATTAATCGGTAGTCGAGGGTCCGCCGTCGAGATAAACCTTGGCGTTTTGTGCTTGGCGGAAAAGGGTCCGCCAAAACCGCCAAACCACCGCCGAGCCGATTTTTAGATGTGTATTTCTTTTTTTTCTTTTTTTTTTTGCAATTTTTTTTTAATTGCCAACGGGTCCATAGTCTAGTTGGTTGAATGTGAAGCACAAAAAATCATATATTATGAGAGGTTGTGGGACACTATTCAAAATAATGATCGTTTTTGTTATGGATTGCTAATTGATTTTCATTGACATCAAAAAAATTAGACATCAATAATGAAAACGATCGTTTGTCGGATACTATTCAAAAAAAAATATTTAGACTAAATTTTTTCATATTTTTAATATTATATATATATATATATATATATATATATATATATATATATATATATATATATATATATATATATATATATATATATATATATATATATATATATATATATATATATATATATATATATATATATATATATATATATATATATATATATATATATTATTATATTATTATATATATTATTATTATTATTTGAGTTTATGTTAGCTTAGTGACGTAGTGTACTTTGTTACTTAAATTATTTAAAACTTATTAAAAAAATTGTGATTTGTAATTTTGTTTAATTAATTTAAATATAAAATATAAAAAAATAAAAATCCGCCGAGGTCCGCCGAGATTCCCGATTAATCCCGATTAATCATCCTTGGCGTTTGATGGTCGTCTGCCGACCAGCGAGTGCCGAGCGATTTCTGGAACATTGACAATAGTCCAATTCTTTACAAAATTAACTAGGGTGCGGGAGTAATACCTTTTATTAACCGATAGTGTTGAGTACCTTTTGTGGTTGTACTGAAATCAATTTTGTAAGTAATTTCAACTTTCAACAATAGTCCAATCTATCTATAGTTCTAAAGTTGAACACTTTGCAGCCCCCACAATGAGCCACGTCACCAGGGGCTTTTTTGTAAAAAAATAAAAAATACATTTAGGTCCTTTTTTTTTTACAAATTTCGTCCTTTTTTTTACATTTTAGTCCTTTAAATTTGCATTTTGGTCCTTCGAAGTTTTACAATTTACATTTTGCTCCAGGGGCCTCAAATTGGTCCTTTTTTTTAAAAAAAATTACAATTTGGTCCTTTTTTCACATTTTGGTCCTTTATATTTGCATTTTGGTCCTTCGAAGTTTTAAAATTTACATTTTTGTAAAAAAAAAAAAAAATTTTATATTTTGGTACTTTTTCATTTGTAAATTAGTCCTTTTTTTAAAAAAAAATTACGTTCCGGTCATTTTATTTTTACATATTAGTCCTTTAAATTTGCAGTTTGGTCCTTCAACAATTTGCTGCCCTCACAATGAGCCACGTCCTCAGGGTCTTTTTGGTAAAAAAAAAAATTTACATTTTAGTCCTTTTTTATTTACAAATTAGTCCTTTATTTAAAAAAATTTACGTTTTGGTCCTTTTTTTTAACATTTTATATCTTAAAATTTGCATTTTGGCCCTTCAAAGTTTTACAATTTATATTTTGGTCCAGGGGACTCAAATTGGTCCTCTTTTTAAAAAAAATTACATTTTGGTCCTTTTTTTTCACATTTTGGTCCTTTATATTTACATTTTGGTCCTTCCAAGTTTTAAAATTTACATTTTGGTAAAAAAAAAAAAAATTTATATTTTGGTACTTTTTCATTTACAAATTAGTCATTTTTTTTAAAAAAAATTACGTTTCGGTCCTTTTTTTTTACATATTAGTCCTTTAAATTTGCATTTTGGTCCGTCGAAGTTTTACAATTTACATTTTGGTCCAGGGGTCACAAATTGGTCCTTTTTTTAAAAAAAAAAAAAATTTTGGTCCTTTTTTCACATTTTGGTCCTTTATATTTGCATTTTGGTCCTTCGAAGTTTTAAAATTTACATTTTGGTCCAGGAGCCTCTTTGTAAAAAAGAAATTTTATTTACATTTCGGTCCTTTTTTCCATTTTGGTCCTTTTTAATTAAAAAATTGCATTTAAAATTACATTTTGGACCTTTTTTTTTACATTTTCATCCTTTATATTTCCATTTTGGTTCTTCGAAGTTTTAAAATTTACATTTTGGACCAGGGGCCTCTTTGTTAAAAAAAATTATTTACATTTCGATCCTTTTTTATTTATATATTGGTTCTTTTTAATTAAAAAAACTACATTTTGGTCCTTCATATTTACATTTTGATCCTCTTTTATTTACATATCGGTCCTTTTTAACATTTTTCAATTTACATTACAGTCTTTTTTATTTATATGTTCGTCCTTTTCAGTTTTAGTTCACAATTTGGTACTTTTTATAAATATTTTGGTCCTTTTTTATTTAAATTTCGGTCCTTTTTTACATTATTAAAAATTCCTCTCATCTCATGCCTCCACATCACCACCTTATTATGCCTTCCTATCACCACTTTACTTGGAAAATTTTCAAAAGACTCCTTAAATTTTTAGATATTGTAAAAAACAATTAATTTACATATTTATTCATTAAAAAGAAATGCTTCCTTTAATTTTAAAAATTTCTTAAACTTTCTGTAATATATAATAATTAAAAAAAAATTACTATATGTTATATGTTATATAATTTTAATATTTCATTCATTACAAATATTCGACTTATGTATTATTTTTCTTGAAAAACTAACATGAAACTATAATAAGTTCAACAATATTATTAAAAGAACATCTTGCAAATATTTAAAAATAAAATATCATAAAACTTTTAAAAAAATACATAAAAGGAAAACTATAATAAAAAGTAGATGTTTAAATAGATATTTTCTATGAATATATTTGCAAGGTGTTTATTTATTATTATTTATTTTATTATTATTTAATGTTAGTTTTTTATGAATGAAGAATGGAATATTAAAATTATATAAACAAAATATGTAATAATTTAAATTCTTATAAATCACTACATGTTAAGAAGTGTTTATGAATTTTCTTCAAATTAATAAAAAATAACAAAAATAACTTTTAATTATTACATATGAGATTTGAAGAGTATTTTGGGAAAAAAAAAATTAATATCATCCATAAGGGGTATTTTAAAATAAAAATTTGGTCAAAAATATTTTTGGAGTTTACGAAAAGATAAAGGATTTTTTACAATATCCAAAAAAATTAGAAGGTTAAAAATATAGCAAATCTCGGATGTGCGAATAATCATGACAAACTCAAGGGCTCCCGCGCAATTGCGCGGGCATAAAGCTAGTTATTTATAAAATTAACTAGGGTGCGGGAGTAACACCTATTATTAAACTAAGTATTGAGTACGTTTTGTGTTGTACTAAAATTAATTTTGTAAATAATTTCGACTTTCAACGATAGTCCAATTCTTTACAAAATTAACTACGGTGCGGGAGTAATACCTTTTATTAACCGATAGTATTGAGTACTTTTCATGGTTGAACTAAAATTAATTTTGTAAATAGTTTGAACTTTCAATAATACTCCAATTCTTTACAAAATCAACTAGGGTGTGGGAGTAACACCTTTTATTAACCGATTGTATTGAGTACGTTTTGTGGTTGTACTAAAATTAATTTTGTAAATAGTTTCAAATTTCAACAGTAGTACAATTATTTACAAAATTAACAAATGTGCGGGAGTAATCCTTTTTATTAACCGGGTATCATTTCGTATCGCCTACCCTTATTTCCGAATTTTCTCTATTGACATCTCTATATTTAATCATCTTTTGGGGAAATTAAAAAAAAACACCCAAACATTTTTGGATATTTTAGAAAACACCTCCATTTTTTGGGGTACTCTAATCCTCTCAACGAAGTTTCATGTGAGAGTTTAATTTAACTTTGATGTTAGTTTTTAATGAAGAATAATAAATAACTGTTAAAATCATATAAATATAATACATAATAATTATTTTTTTGAAATTATTACATGCTAAAAATATTTATAGCTCGAAATAAAAAATAAAAAATATGTTTTCTGAATTATCAAATATGGAAAGAAAATACATTTTTGTCCAAAAAATATTAGATTAATTCATATAGGAATATTTGAAAATAAAATTTTGAGTAGAGTGATTTTTCTGGAGTATCCAGAAATTGAGGATTCTATTTTTAATATCCAAAAAAATAGGTGTTTCTTATTCTTATTTTTGCTTCATGTGACGTGTGTATATGTGCAATTCAAAAGTTAGGGAAAATGTTAATGAATAAAACTAGGGAAAGTTTTTTATAGAATCGGTTTTATTAGATCGTGTAATATTCTCACGAGCCAGAGTAAGAATGAATTCGTTAGGTATTATAATTTTTTTTTTTAAAATAGTTTATAATTGCATGATATATTTAAACAACGAATTACAATATTTAAGAAATAAGTAAATAAAATTAGGCCAATAACAACATGTGTAAACTGGGCCCATGACAATATACATGACCCAATTAGGTATCCTAACAAAAAACTAATTATTGTAAACCGCAGAAAGTGACGGCCGCCGTCGTCGTTCTTCTTTGATTTGTTTATTCGTTGGCCGTCGCCACTGTCTCAAAGTTGTCAGGCTATTTCGGTCCAAAAAGAAATAATTTGGACGGAAAATTAATGATAACACTAGCAGAGGTTTTTTGAATAATTAAACTCAATTTCTAACTAATGAGATTTTTCATTAATCACTAAAGTTATGGGGCAATATAACTCGCTATATAATATATATTGCAAAAATATTATATTTAATAATATGTATATAACTAATTCGCTATACAAATTAATTTTGCTTAAAATTATATATATATATGCTCCCAAAAGCTACCATCTCCAATTTATGATATTTCAAAAGTTTATAATTACAGGGAATTACACTATTATTAATTATAATTTTCTATAAAACATTTTAATATTTTTTGTGAAAATGTTTTATAATATATATATTACAAAAATATTCTATATAATATAATGTAATGTAATATATATATTATATTATGTATAAAAATAATGATCCATCGTTCGGATTAGGATTGTAATTTTTTTCTATATTATACTATACAGTATTGTAAATGATAAACCCGATTGACTAATTTTTCTTATTATAGATATAACAATTTTTTTTTTTAATCTAGTTAAAATGAAAAAAATCAATAATAATTTTATAATTAAATTTCTCAAGACATCAATTTATTAAAAATATGCACATATAATTATTTTCAAAAAATAAACACGGTACGAAAGACAATTTTGTGTCGGTGGTTTTATTTGTATCCTCAAATCATACCGCATAGTCCATAAGATATACACAATATTACAAACAAATCAATGAATAAGTTACGAAGTATTAAAATTCAAAAAAAGAAAAATTATCGAGCAAAATAAGTAAATTTCATGCATACCTGACATTATCAGCTACAACATAAAATTATTCACTTATTTATGAACATTATAAAACTATTCACTTTTTTTTTTAAAGCATATAAGTGATCCGAAGCGAAGTGAGAAATCCTCTAGTATTAATTTAAAATATATATATATTAGATTAATGTTTTTTATAATTATATACATACATTTATGTATGTACACACATTCACATACAAAATGTACGTGTCCTCAACGTACCGGATACAACCAGAGCGTTTCAGTTAATCTATTCCCCGCATATATGGTACCGGAAGATAGGACGTATCGCGAATCCGTACCACATGACGTTCCGCATTTAATACTATTATGATTTGGATTTATGGGTTGAATTTTGGCTTTAGGTTTTACTAAGTCGGTTCCGAGTTCAAGATATTTTGGATAGGATTCTCCTGGTTGATAAAATCCATGTGGGCACAACATATCTACCTGAGAGACAAAAGGATTCTTCTTACATAGAACGTATTTACTGATGATATGTACATAGCTTTACCGAAAGCAACTCTATGCAGTTATAACGTCATGTGTATGTGTATTGTCCTAATAACATCTCTCCTCCCATTAAATTTGCAATGAAAAGAGCTCACCATAGAGAGCCACGTGGCTTTATTTTATTTTTTGGCTACTTTTTTTTGAAATTTTTTAAAAAACACCCTACATATTTTGATACTTTAAAAAAAATTCCAACTTCTTGAAAACTCCAAAAAACCACCTATCTCAAACTTTTCTTTTTATATAACCCTCTACGTTAAATTTGTCCATTATATATTAACTTTGAGATACTATATTTCCTTAATGATCATTTTACCATTGTATATTCTCTTCTTTTCTCTCCTCCCATTAAATTTGCAATGAAAAGAGCTCACCATAGAGAGCCACGTGGCTTTATTTTATTTTTTGGCTACTTTTTTTTGAAATTTTTTAAAAAACACCCTACATATTTTGATACTTTAAAAAAATTTCCAACTTCTTGAAAACTCCAAAAAACCACCTATCTCAAACTTTTCTTTTTATATAACCCTCTACGTTAAATTTGTCCATTATATATTAACTTTGAGATACTATATTTCCTTAATGATCATTTTACCATTGTATATTCTCTTCTTTAAACTAATTAAATCATACATTAAATCCTAAGTATTATATTTTTTTGGCTACTTTTTTTTGAAATTTTTTAAAAAACACCCTACATATTTTGATACTTTAAAAAAAATTCCAACTTCTTGAAAACTCCAAAAAACCACCTATCTCAAACTTTTCTTTTTATATAACCCTCTACGTTAAATTTGTCCATTATATATTAACTTTGAGATACTATATTTCCTTAATGATCATTTTACCATTGTATACTCTCTTCTTTAAACTAATTAAATCATACATTAAATCCTAAGTATTATATTTTTTAATTTAGCAAATTAATATTTTTCGTTAATGACCATTTTACCCTTGTATACTCTCTTCGTGGCTTTATTTTATTTTTGGCTACTTTTTTGGAAAATTTTTAAAAAACACCCTATATATTTTGATACATTAAAAAAAATTCCAACTTCTTGAAAACTCCCAAAAACCACCCATCTCAAACTTTTCTTTTTATATAACCCTCTACGTTAAATTTGTCCATTATATATTAACTTTGAGATACTATTTTTCGTTAATGATCATTTTAGCCTTGTATAATCTCTTCTTTAAACTAATTAAATCATACATTAAATCCTAAGTGTTATATTTTTTAATTTAGCAAATTAATATTTTTCGTTAATGACCATTTTACCCTTGTATACTCTTTTTCTTTAAACTAATTAAATCATAAATAAATCCTAAGTGTTATATTTGTTAATTTAGCAAATTAATATTTTTCGTTAACAACCATTTTACCCTTGTGTACTTTCTTTTTTAAACTAAATTAAATCCAAAGTGTTATATTTTTTAAAGAATCTTTCAAAAAGAATAAACCAGGCAAACATAAATATACGATTTTTCATAATTATATAACATCATTCATAATTTACATAATATGCTACAAGCTAACTTGAATCCTTCCTATATATATATATATATATATATATATATATATATATATATATATATATATATATATATATATATATATATATATATATAGAGAGAGAGAGAGAGAGAGAGAGAGAGAGAGAGAATATCGATTCGCCCAACAAGACTAACACATTGGTTTGACCTAATATGTTCGATTAATTTGTCAACGAAATAAAATTAGTTCGTTAATTATAAACGGTCTCTAATAACTAATAAGACATTATGATCACCCAAATTACATCAAATTATCAGTGATAATTTTTTTTGAAATAAAGAGACCTTTTGATATATTAAAAAAGTATTTACATGTGATATTACAATCATTTCCTATTCTATAAGATACTTTATCCTAGCTTTTTCTAGCACCATCTATACCAACTCGTAGCTTTTTCTGGTGATTTTCTTGCTATCGTCAATGGTGGTGTTTTCTTGTTTTGGAATATACGTTTGTTACGTTCTTTCCATATGTTCCATGTCATCGCCGCCCACCTCGACATCCATTCTTTTTTGTCATTTGATTTTTGCCTTTTCCTATTTGCCTTTAGAGATGACATGATATCCCCTTGAATAATGATCGGTTTATGTCTCCTTTGAAGCCGATCTTGTAGTTTCCATACCGCTCGGGTATAGTTGCACGATCCAAATAGGTGATCAATATTTTCGGTGGTCGCTTCGGAAAGGACACATTTGTCGATATGTGCCCATCCTCGTTTTGCCAATATTTAATTTGTCTTTCATCGCAAGCCATATAAAGAATTTGATTTTTGATGGTGCTTTTATTTTCCAAATTAGCCTTTGCCATCGGTTTACAACTCCTGGGTTTCTCAACATGCCGTAAGCCGATTTTGCCGAGAAAATTCCGATTTTATCCCATTTCCATACGGTGCAACCATTATTTCTTTTGATGTTGCAATTATATAGATTGGTATTAATTCTTTTGGTTGCTTTAGGAAGAAGGATAGGTTGTTGTAATGAACATAATTTAGCATATTTTTAGGATTTCAAAATCATGCAAAACATTACTAAATAAACACAAAACCTTTCTATAATATTAATATTTCATAATTCTCGAGGAAAATACTTTAATGATAAATTTGTGTTTATTTCAGGTAAAAAGGTCAAATTTCCACAAATAAATCCCATGGTTGGATTCGTCTCGTCGAGACGAGCCATTTATATATAAAGATCATGCCATTTGTTGGAAAGGACGAGAAAGTCGTAAAATATCTGGTGAAACGAGTCAACAATGCTCTTAAAGTGACCCGTTACACCATGGCTACACAGAAATCCAAACATCAAATCCTAATGACCCAAACTCTAGATCCACTACACAGAAGGTTACAAAGGGTCAAGACTGACTCATTACAACCATTATGACTAAAATCAAGCAAATACCTTCACCCGATCCTGTGTGACTACGTGCAGCACACGCTGAAACGCTGAAGCCAATTCTCTCCTCTCTATATAAAATGTTTCATGATCTCTACAAAGAAAAGGCCACAGAAGATCCTTTGAGTTTGTTTGAACTGAATGAATTGGCTCCATGTGGGCTCAACTCCTCTCCATTTGTCTCATCACAGCCATCTTCAGTGTTCAATTTTTTGTGTAAATAACGAAGAGATATTCTCCCTGCAATTCTTTCTCTGGAATCAACTGGAGATCATATCATCCTCCTCAAACGACCTCGCCATGGCTGTACATAGCCAAATCTTGTCGTAACAATCCTGGGACCCACCACTACCTTTCTCTTCTCTCAATTCGAAAAAAAACGATGAAATCATGTGCAATATCTCCTATCTAAGCTCTGACATGACCAGAAGCTTGAGAGACCCATCAGAGTGGCCTTCTGGCCCTCACTCTCTCCTCTCACATCCTCGCTGATATCCTCATATCCCTCTCCACCATCTGGTTGAACTCATTTCATCGAGTTCTTCTCAGACCACCTCAATCCAGCAAGCCCTGACTCAATACCCATTCTCAGTCCATTTCCAATCAAATTCAACCTCTCTACACCATCTTACCCACCCACTGAAGCCTTCTAGACACCCGATTGCATCGATTCAAGCCCAAGACTCGAACTTTCCCTGTTTTGGCATCGTGACAGGATCGACATCACCATTGACGACCTCCAAGCTTTTCCTCTCCCTCCTGGCAGCTCCAGTGGGGTGAAAACAGACCATAGGAGCTAGCCAGATCATCTCCTTCTTCATCCCTCATCTCCATTTCACGATTTGGTATTAGCTCTATTGTTAGGATATTTTTGATATTTTTGTAGTTTTGAATCTTGTAGTTTGAATGTTATGAGCTGTTCTTTAGATCTTGTTTCAGTTTTTAAAACCCTCTTTTACTTGTTTGATTGCTTGTTTGTTTGAATTGTGTGATTGAATTAAGTTTAGTTAGTTTAAATCTGTTAAATCTCTGATCTGTTTTGATAATTAGTGTAATAGTAGGTTTAGATCTGATAAAAATCCATAAAAATATTTATCTGAATCTTTATAATCTCTAGTTTGTTTAGGAATTTATTTCTCTCAATTTCATGCATTTTCCTAATTGATATATATTTTCAAATTTGAACCATTTAATTTCTGCTTTTCTGTCTGTTGAATGTTGATAATTAATTTAGAAATAGTTTTAAATCTGATAAAACTCCATCAAAATATATTTCTGCATCTCCATCTCATCTCATTTATTTAGGAATTTGTTTCATCTCATTTCGTATAGTTTCCTAATTTTTATGCATTTATGAAGTTGAGTCATTAGAATCTCTGATTTTCTGTTCTATGTTAATTCAAAAATAGAAAAAAGTAGTTTTGGATCTGATAAAAACCAATAAAAATAGTTTTCTGAATCTCCAAGATGTCTAGTTTAAGTAGAATCTTAGCACATGTCATTTCATTCATTTTCCAATTTGATATTGAATTTTGAATTCTTAGATCTGAATTACTGATTGACTTTTTATAAAATACAAATAAAATACTTTTAATCTAGAAAAAATCCATAAAAAAATATTTTCATTACATTAGATACCGTAGATCACCTGTATCTGTTTTTATAATTTTTTCATTTAGTTTCCTAATTTGTTAGATCTAATCTTTACCCCTCTTCTGTCTCTGTCCCGTGTTTAATCTTGCATTTTTAGTTAACTCATTTTGCATATAAAAATCTAAAAAAAAATACCATGTCTTGTTTTCTTTATTATTGATCGGTGATAAAAGTTGAAAATAATTTGGAGTTGAAAATTGAGCTATACAAATTGATAAAATTGATACTTTTTGTGATCTAGTTTTTGAACACTATTTGTTTGCTGTTGATAATTAATTGGCTGCATAAAAAGATCTTAAATTTTACATATATCTTCTATCATTGTTGATCTTGTTGTGTCCAAGTTAAGAGAATTTTTGGAGTTCTAAAAGTTGCATTTACATAATAAACTCTAGAATTACCGTAATCTCCCTCTGGACCGATATCCTTAACTTACCATTTTGCTTGGTTTAGGAAAAATTAAATATTGTTGAATTACTCAATTTAAGAAAATAAAACGACACTTAAATGTGTAGTTTTCAAATGGCGCCACTGCCGGGGAGATTTTTGTGAAATTTTTAGAGTAGTTTTTATTTGCAATATTTGTTGAACTTTCGATATCTCACTTTCTCCTTTTTCTTTTTGCAAATAATAATATCATGGATGCAAATAGCTTCGGTAAACGTTACGTACGCTGCACCATATATCTTATTTTATAGGCAAGATTGTATGCGCTGCAACTTTGTAGCTCGTTACATATAAATAAAATAATTTTAAATGAATTTATACACAAAAAAAGGAAATTTATTTCATACAAAGTTATATTAACTCATTAAAATTACTTTTGGATGATGAATAAACAAAAAAAAATCCTACCCTATTTGATTGAGATGTTCTTACCTGTTGGAGATACTCGTTTAAGACAATTTGTTAATTATTTTATGAATTTTTTTTAACGTGTTTAACATGATTATTTGTTAATTTAAATATTATTATCTATTATAATGTTAAAATTTAATTATTTTATGCATTACAATATCGAATAATATATTGTCAATCATGGCTGTGACATGTTTGCATGTTTGATGTTTGTGGCACATACATGCTTTTAGTTTAACGTTTACACAACTGCACATTCTCTCTCTCTCTCTCTCTCTCTCTCTCTCTCTCTCTCTCTCTCTCTCAAAGATGAAAAGCACAGCCAAGATATCTGAGCGTCTTGTTACGTTCTTGTGTGGTGTAGGCGTAACTATTGCACTAATGCTTCTCTACTATTCACGCAATGAAGTAATGCAAGCTTGTTTTTCAGAGATTAATTCTTCTGCTAATGAAGTTCCCATAGAAGTTCGCAATGTTTCTCAAGAAGTTGGAGAGCCAATAAAGGTCTGTATCTCATTCTTTTTTGAACAAAAAAATTTGGTCTACATTTTTATTGTACTAAGCATCCATCTTCTTTTTTTTCTATCATATTGCAGACAGATACAGATCATGAATTGTTAGAATTACTTCAAAAGGCGACTATGGACGACAAAACAATCATAATGACCGAGATCAATGCTGCATGGTCAGAACCCAATTCTCTCTTTGATCTCTTTCTCGAGAGTTTTCATGTAGGAGATCAAATCGAATATCTTCTAAATCATATGATAGTAGTAGCAACCGATGAAAAATCTTTCGATAGATGCAAATCCGTGCATCCTCATTGCTACCGCTATAACGTTGACGGTGTAGATTTCTCCGCCGAGAAAAGTTACAAAACGAAGGATTATCTCACGATGATGTGGACCAGAAATAGCCTACAAAGAAGGGTTCTACAATTGGGTTACAACTTTCTTTCCACGGTAATTGATTATTAATAATTACACTTATCTTTTACAAAAAAAAGAGATTTCGAGCATTAAGTAGTGCCTTTTTGAAAAATCTTTTTCATCAATTTTTTTCCATAGGACACCGATATAATGTGGTTCAGAAATCCACTTCAACATATTTCGGTGATGGCTCAGATAACTATTTCTAGTGACTATTTTCGAGGATTCCCAGATGATTTACCGAGTAACAACGCAAATGGAGGGTTTTTGTATGCAAAATCAACGAATAGAACAATTGCGTTCTTCAAGGACTGGTATGAGGCAGGATTGAATTACACTGACAAACACGAACAAGAAGTTTTCGAATTACGAAAGTACGAATTATCGACTCGGAATCAAGTTAAGATACGATTTCTGGATACGAACTATATTGGAGGGATTTGTCAATGTAAAGTTAACTTCACAATACTGTGTACGTTTCACTCGAACTGTGTTATTGGTTTGGTGAGCAAATTAAACCGTTCGAGACAGATTCTCGATCAATGGAAGAATTTTAAAGAAAATATCCAGAATTGAATAGGAAGTGTTTATGTTAACCTTGGTGATTTTTTTTTTTATAATGCTTCCTACCAGCTTCGTACCAGCTTTGTAATGTTCAAATAATTTTATTATATTAGGTTTGTCTTCAATTTGGTTGGTCTATTATCTTCTCGAGATTTTCTTCGGTACACCAAAATTTTTTGGACCGTTTATTTCTTAAATCTAATGGTCCAGATTAAGATACAAAACCGGCTAATTTCTGTTCAGCCGGTAAAAAGTTCTTTTCAGTTTTATTCAGCAGGTCAAATGGAAAGGGAGAAAAGGATAGAAATGTAAATTAACTTCGTTGATATACTTTTAATATTCTTTTTTGTTCACCGATATGCATGTCATTTATTGTACTGCGAGAGTGAGACCAATCATTTATTGTTGGGTTATTCGAGGTTTAAATAAATAATATATACTGTCAATCTCCCAAAAAAATTCATACGAATCTAGAAAAAATTATAAAACCAATACAATTATATAAAACAATACCATTTAAAAATAAATAAAATTAATTCATAAAAATGTATAATAACAAATTAATAATATCATTTGAAAGGACTAATATATATCTACGATGAAATTTTGTATTAAAAATTCTAAGTAAAGTTAATATTATAAACATTAATCTATCAATATAGCAAGGAACATGATAATGAAAGTTAGAAGTGACTAACATTAGCCATGCTAACTTGATTTTTTAATTAACTACATTTGATAATATTAATTAATTATTGATTATATATATTTTAATTATTATGTTAAATAAGTGTGCTAATTCAAATACGTAGAATTCGGTAGGGAAATTTTGGGGCAAAGTATTTTTTTTTAATAACATGACTTCGGAAAAGAAAAAAATAGAAAATTTTATTGTTCCCCATAATAATTAAACAAACATATCATTATTAATTTTTGATATTGATTTAAATTTTTGAATTCAAATAAATGATAATTATATTTTTAATGAATTGTTAATTATATGACTGTGTCGATTACTATGTTAATTAAATGCGTTAATTATATGACTGTGTTGATTCAAATATAAATAATTCGTTGTGAAAATCCTGGTGCACGATAAAATTTTCCCTTTGTTTTGTTATTTTATTTTTTCACTTGGCCCCAAGATTCCCTGCGGAATTCTCTGTTAATTGGCACACTTAATTAACATAATAATTACAAATATATCATTAATAATTAATTAATACTGATTTAAATTTTTGAATTCGAAATAATGTTAATTATGTATTAAATAAATTATTAATGATATGATAGGTTTTAGTTTTGGAATATTTTAAAATCAACCGAATTATCCACTTTTTGTCATTAATTATGGTTTAAATTTATTTAATCAACCGGATTATTAAAATCTGGTGGTACCAAGTTTTTAAAATCTGGTTTGTGTTAATTTTGTAATATTTTTCGAAAAAAATTCCAGACATGTCACACACGCGCGTGCGCGCACACACACAAGAGTGTTGGCTTTTGTAATACCTTTTCATACGTCTATTATTAAAATCAACCGGATTATAGCTTTTTTAATAACAATATACAATTTTAAATGTGGAAATATCATTTTTGTATGTCTAGTATTGCTTTTTTAAATATCAACACAATATTGTAGTTTTTTTAATACCTTTTTTATATGTCTGTTGTATTTTTTAATATGAATATACCCTTTTAAATATCAATATATTGTTTTATACGTCCAACATAAATTTCAAATATAACAATATACAATTTTGACTGCTCATTGTGTATTTTTATATGTCATTTCGGTGACATTTCCGTGAATTGATTCTGGACATGTACATTTTTTGATTAACAAGGAACGAATAATTATCAATTAATTACTATTAAGTGTAATTATTGATTTATTGAAAACGGAGAAATACGATCAAATAATAACCATACTATATACATATTCATTTCATTTTTTTCGGATACGAATACGAATATGGTTAGTATCTTAATAATACGAATTAATTTCATATACTAAAATGATTATTATGTTTTAATTATATTATTTTCTAACAAATTATCATTTGAAAAAATCTAAATTAAATATTAAGTTTTATTCTAAATATTATTTATTTTATAGAATTATAAATATTATTACAATATTATATATTATTACACCAATTGTTCGAATCGGTATTCTTATATGAATATTGATATTATTTTGGGTCAATAAGACCAGATAAACCTGAATATCTATGTTAAATTCATGTCATGTATTGAAATACTAATCATAAGAATAACAATATATATTTTTTGTATATGTTTATTTTTTTCAATACGAATATTAAGTTTATTCGTCTTTTATAATTTTTGGGTCCGTAAGACCTGATAAATCCGGTATTTTATCAATTCCATGTGATGTATTTATATAGATAATGAACTAGTTCTTAAAAGTCGTGTGTTGCCACATTGCTCAATTTTTATTTAATGGGAGATATATAGATGGTGGTTAATTCGGTTTTATATATGATATCTTTTGAAAAAAATAAAAGTATCATCTCATTGCTTAATCTTAGATATCAGTGCTGTACTCAAAATATCTCATTTAAAAAAAAATCAAAAGACACCAATTTCCAGATATACTCTTAATTTTTTTATTGAGTCGATGATCATTAATGACGCTCATCTATTACCAGTCAATTCATCTTCTTTATTAATCAAGTAAATTATACCTCTAAAAAATTACAAAGGTGTACTGCCGTACCGGTCAAATTGCAAATACAATTGCATCTAAAAATTAAAACCAATAGAAAAGAACAAATACATAAACAACAACAAACAAAAATATCAGCATCGAACACTACATAAAACCATTGTAATACATGCAACCTGAAGTGCATAGCCCCATTTTCTTTTCTAGCAATATCTCCTCCACTATTATATCCTTTGATTTTCTCTGGAACACGAACTGAGAATGTGAAAAGTGAATGATAGGAAAGAGAGAAATAGAGAAGGAGAAGGATGAGCGCTCAAAACGAGGTGAAAATTAGGATGGGGTTGGGAAATTGACCGGTGATATTTTTATTCCAAAAATATCCTTCATGAATGGAGGGTCAAGATTAAATCGATCATAAAATGAAAGAATTTTTTGGGTGTACGGAAGAAGAGCTCATTCCTCTCCAGTTCACGATGCAACCTATCTCTGAAGTTGCTACAGAAAAGTTCAGATAAAATTATGGTCAATCAAATTTCTAATATACTGCACCTTCGACTAAAAAGTGACAATTTTTCATTCATGCCTAAAGATTCGCATCATTAATAAAACGTAGAACTGAATCAAGAAAGAAAATAGAAGACAAACAATATTAGAAAAAAAAGCAAAGTATATTCTCAAGAATACAAATTGTCGAAATACTTGTACATGCCAAAATTTGGTGAAGTGGTTCCTTCGATTTTCATTCCATTTTCCACCTAGTAGTACTCCATCTAATTCATCTTGCTGCATAAACAAGCCGTCATTATAACCATAAACAAATTACTTCACAAAAGTCCCTTCTTTTTTGGGTATTGGTAAAACAATCCTTCAATATTAAATATTTACAAATAAGTCCTTATTACCAAATATTTTCAAAACTAATCAATCTACTACTCTGTTGATTGTGGAGTATGAGTCTTAACTCTATATTTTGCTCACAATCTTAACTAAATTAAGAAAAGTAATCCCAATAATGAATACAAAACAATTATTAGTTTTCGAGGCTCCAAGGTAATTTAGTAATTAATGAAATCATGCTTGAAATTTTAGGCTGCAGGGCAATTTTAGATACAAAACCATGATGAAATGAAATCGAAGGGACATTAACCTAAATTCAGAGACTATAAACTGTCCACAAATACAACAACCCTAAATTATGAAAAATGACCCTCTCTAATATTGTAAAATCAGCCATAATTACTAATTTTCATGCGAACCCCTGAAAACAGGCCCTATGCAACTGAAAATTTATATGCAATGTTCATTATTATAAAAACATTCCATGCAAACCCCTCCAATAAAAATTGCATATCTTATAAGGGTATATATGCAAAAATTGCTACTTTAAGTATGGGTGAAACCTAGAATAAACGAATTGAATAATGAAGAGCTCTACATTTGAACAAGTAATTGCAAAATGTAATTATCAATTTCTGAAAAGTGTACTTCTCGACATGGATAAATTAGTTGCCTCACTGGATTATTCGCCATTTTGCTGTATGACCTGTTTGAAAAATACAATTCCAGTGGTAATTAGGAAAAAGATAAATAAAGTAATATAAATATTAATTTGGTTAGCACTTAGCACTTAGCACTTGGTTATTAGAGCAAAAATAATGATAATTGGGATTAATACCTAACTTTGGGTACCACCAGTACCATTCTGGTAGCAAATGGTCACAATATCTTCGGGTTTTGGTGGGCGAAATGGTTGTATATTTATATGCCCCTAATTAAAAAAATGAAAATATAATTAAGTATAATAAAATTTATAGTTCTTAAAAAAGTTCAATAAATAAAATAACCCGAGAAATTAACACGGAGAAAGAAATAACTTGAACTCCATTACTTGGAGGCATATTTTCTTCGGTTCCTCCAACAACCTGAATTACCAAAATAAAAGAAATGCAAATTGAGCATTATTAAATGCATAAAAATTAAAATACTAAATTGTATAATTTGCATACCACTATAAGACACAGTTGGAATTTGTGCGGTGATGCTCGACAACTGCAAAATAATCCCTGGCTTTAGAAATAATTAAGTCAAAGAAGAAGAGAAACCACAAAGCAAATCATGAAAAATGAAATCGAAACAGCCAAACCAAAAATATAACATTTTTGTATGATATAACTAAATATAACATTTTGTCTGATGCTAAGATTTTTTAGTTCATAATTCAGAAGTTCTAGGCACATAAAAAATCATGAAAAATAAAATCGAAACAGCCAGCCAAAAAACCTTCAGATTCTTTAGAAAACAAAATATAATATATATATTTATATACTTTTAAAACTCAAAAATATGACACTAACCAACCAATAAATCGAAACATATAAAGATGTATATTACTTTTACCTTGAAATCATCCCAATCTCAATAATAAATAAGAAATGAGTCCACTGAGGCATTTCACCAAACATCTTAAAGGCTCTTATTCTTCCACATAAATAGGGCTTGTTGGTTCAAATTTCCTGATAGTTTGATCATTTCAAAACACTGTCATTACTAACGTATACATCCAGAAAAGTGCAGGATAACATAGGTACGATACGAAGATGAAGGAGGGCTTGTGAAGTCTCAAGATGAACAAGACAAGAAGAACACAAGGAAGGTCATTGGAATACATCAAGAATCAAGATGTTGAAGCCTTCCGTGAGTGGGATGCGCCACAAATAAACCATAGGTAGAAACCTAGTAGATCTCAAGTAAAATCATGTTCAAAATAACAAAAAGTTCAATCAAGCATGAAGTGCGTTCTGAACGAACTTAAAGTCCGTTCAGAACGGACTTGCCACATATCAAAATACTATATCTTGATAAGAACCAAAACTGTCACAGGATTGTGTGCGTTCGAATGAACAACCATGTCCGTTCGAACGGACATTTAGAATCCGTTCACCAACCAGTTAAGTGCGTTGAACGGACAATCCCTTCTGTGAACACAAAATGCAATGTATAATTGAGTCCGTTATGAACGGACTTTATCCGTTCCAACGGACCCACAAATATACTTGCACGTTATTTTGAAACGGCTAGTACAAACTGCAAGTGCGTTCGGAACGAACATTGTGCGTTCGAACGCACTGGCAGTTTTCTGAAGGATTTCTATAGAGAGTATAAATAGAATCCTTCTAGGGCTTCTCTCTCCCAGTTCTTCACTTTCAAAACTTCAAAAACCAAAAGAGAGAAAACCTAAGCTTTGATTATCCATATCCATTGATAGCTTGAGAAACCTTTTTTAGATCATTGATCTACTTTCCAAATCCTCCACTAATCGTATCCCACTCACGTGACCGATCACGTTGTAGCTCGATTAGTGAAAAATTGTAATAGGCTAGTGCAACAAAGTGTAAAGAGCCTAAGTTATAGATCGATAGAAAGCGTGTAAATCGATCTAGGCGACACCTTGTAATCGAGTGAGTTGGAATTCAATCGAAAGCCAAAAAGTGGCACAAGGCATTCCCGGAGACGTAGGTACTCGCAAATAATTGAGTCGGTCAATTAAGCGAGTAAAGGGTGAGTTAAAGCTACATAGCAACCACCTACCGAACTTCGTAAACAAACATCTTGTGTTCAAGTGTTAGTACGGTATCATCTTTATCATCTTTATCATCTAAATTATTATTATTTCCGCAACGTAAATTAGGATAACATCTAAAGTAAGTGTACGTTAGATTACCACATTTACCCCCCTTCTAGGTTAGAATTAACCAACAATTGGTATCAGAGCAAGGTACTAACCATCTCTTAGAATATTAGGGATAACTTGTACTCAAAAGATCTAATGGCCGAACTTAACCCAGTTGTACAACCTTCATCATCTAATCCAATAAATACCATTCTGAAATCAAACATTTCAAACTCACGTGAGTTAGATGGAACCAATTGGAGTTCTTGGAAGAAATGCATGTTGAATGCATTCGCTCTCCAAGGGCTTGACAAGGTAGTGTTACGAGGCTTTGTCTCAGTCCAAGATGTCGACGATGCCGGTAACATAACCTATCCTACTCAAACTAGAGAAGATAGAACTAATGATATATATGCTCAAAACCTAATACTCAACAATGTGATTAGTTCTATCGGATCTTTAGTGGATCACTGTGAAAACTCATGTGAAATGTGGCGTATGCTCAATGAGAGATACGAGGGTACATCTCAAATGAGGAGAACAAATATCATCGGACTCGAACAAGAATTCAACAATCTCCGAATGATTGAGGGAGAGTCCGTTGATAAGATTTGGGCAAAAATTAATGTATTAAAAACCCGATATGCCACCCAAAATGCACCTCTTACCGATGATAGAATTATTGCTAGATTACTTCAAGCTATGCCCCGTAGTTGGGAATCTTTGCGTGTAGCTTTAGGTACAGCGGTCGCATCTCAAGATCTCACGCCCGAAGAATTGGTAAGTCAGTTCCGAAACTTCGAGATTCGACTCAAGCAACTCGATGAAGAATATGGAATCTCCACACCTACTCCTCGATCCAAAGCCGTAGCTTTGCCCGCCGTGAACACTAGCAATGAGGACAATGAGATAGACGATCTAACCCTACGACTACTAGAGTGGCAAAGAGATGAAAAACGATTCAACGAGAATCGGAAACAAAAGGGGTTAAAGCTCCATTGCTTTTGGTGCAAGAAAGGTGGACACATGATGGAGTCATGTTGGACACTTCACCCCGAAAATTTGAAGGAAATACAGTTTTGGATCATCGCTAAAATGGTACGTAGGACAAACGAACGTACGCGTTCGTGGGCATACGAAACAGATTAGTAAAACTGGTATAACTTTCAGTAGGAAACTCCGATTTGAATGGTTCAAATTGGGTTAGTTAGATAATGAGATTATCTAGAACTTTCATGTTGTAATATATTTCATTTGAGCGAAGTATCAGTATCGTTCTAATGAAATACCGAAAGGGTGCGACAGTTTGACATACAGTCAGTAAAACGGCCGTAACTTTCGGGTCCGAACTCCAATTGGGCTGGGCCAAATTGGGTTGGAAAGATAATTAGATTATCTACAACTTTCGTAATGTTCAAAGTCGGTTGGAACGATTTAATATTTTCGTTCTGACAGATTACTGAAAGGGTGTATGCAGTTTTCTGTTTGAAAATGTGTATAGAAGATATACATACCTTTTGGCCCATCCTTATCCTATGGAGTATATATAGGATGTTTCTCTCTCTCTCATCAGTCCAACGAGTTGAATAATTAGATTAGTTCAACCAGAAAATTAATGGAGTTAATTTAGAATTAATCCAGAAATTAAGAGACTCTAATCACTTGATGAAAGAGTGCGAAGAGATTGAGAGAGAAAGAGAAAAGAGTTTTCTCCGTCTAGAGAATCGAAACGCAATCATGCAAGTTCGCCGGTGCATCGTCTAGGCAGATGCATCCGCGACCGAGGTGCTACGACTCACGGTGGATACGGGTAGAGGAGCGACACATGTGGCTCTTCGTTGTGATCAAACCGGAGAAGTAATCGAGTAACGGGCTGTGGAATCATGCGGGCATGGAACGCACGAAGACAACCCGAGGCGTGTCGAAACGGTGGGAGACGTGCGGTATGGGACGTACGGGCTAGTCACCAACGTGACACCGAAGGAAATAGAAGGCGGTGATCAACCCTTCGTGTGCCATCAATTTGGCACTGGTATGAATCTGTCCTTCTATTCGCATCGTACCCTCGAAGTCGTGGCGTGATCTCGGGAATCGGGGAATCGAACCAGGCCTTCATTCCGCTACGCGGGCCCGGGGTCGCAACGGACACTGTAGCAGATACAGGAAATTGAGAATTTTTCGAAAAAACACATATTCCGTTATAACGGACTTGGTGTTCGTTGCAACGGACCCTGTATAGGATGCGGGGGTGTGAGGAGGACCGTGAAAACTGCTTATTCCGTTGTAACGGACTTGGAGTCCGTTGTAACGGACCTTGTATCTGATACGAGGTTGCGGGGATGCCAAGGGTGTCTATTGGAGTCCGTTGTAACGGACTGGGTCCGTTGTAACGGAGCTCTACGCAGTTGGTCCGTTGCAACGGACTGTATGTTGCGTTGTAACGGCCTGGTCTCTGGAAATTTGGACGAAGGTTTGCAGAAAATAGCGTTGTAACGGACCTATGTTGCGTTGTAACGGACATGTTTCTGGCAAAATTTGGCCAAACTCCGAAATAAATAGCGTTGTAACGGACTGGACTTCCGTTGTAACGGAGTGCCAAGTATACTGGAGGTCCGTTGTAACGGACTATGTTGTGTTACAACGGACTGGTTTCTGGTTGCTGATTTTGTTTTCGTGATAACTTTGGCTACACAACTTGGAATTTTGAGTTCTTTATATCGATTTGATCGGCATCAATCATACTAGCATATTATTAGATAATTATTTAGAATAATTAGACTCCCGAATAAAATCATATGCATATAGAAAATCTTGTGATAGTGATATAATTGGATTATGTCACGAATTTAGAAACATGCAATGGCATGATCCCTCATAATATTTAAGTCATGGAAATGCCTTCCATATCCACAACCATCGAGATTGATATGACATAGTGCGTGGTTTCAGGCCATAGTCGGGCACGTACTATTGTATATATTGGTGCGGGTGGTAAGCGTTAATTGGGGATTCACGTGGTTTCAGGCCATAGTCGGGCACGTGAGTAGTTCAATTGAACGATACGATGGATATGGTTGTGACTTAACCGTCCAAGCCAATCCGATTGGAGTTCGGGGCATAGATAGGATGCACACACGGAACTGGGATTGTATTGGATACGATTCATCACCGAAATCTTATAACGGTTCAAGAATCGCATTGGATGCGATTGGATATAATCCTACCTAAAATATCGAGATCTCATTTGTCGGCCATAGTCACTTATGGGAGGATCGTAAAATATGGGTCTTGAGTGTTATGGACTTGGAGTCCCGTATCGGTATGAGGGTTATCGATTCGATAAAAATAACACATTCATATATTCATCATATAAGCATATAGATTAAGTACGCACGGTTAGGAGTTAATCTTCATCATCCGTTTAGAATTATGTTTTCAAGCAACACCAAATATATCGATTAGATCGATATGATAGATGGCTTTTGGGCCGGAATTACCGTTATTAACCTTGATAGTCAAAGAATAGTTCTTAGACTTAAAGGAACGTGTTGGACACGGAAATGGTAGATTCGGGGCTCGAGGCTTTGGCTTTAGAGAAAGCCGGATTCGATAAACTTAAGAAGGAATCGAACAATATTACGTGCCTTGTGGTGGCATGTATAGACGCAAATTTCTCAAAATTGTTTGAGAATTCGGGTGTATATGAAAGTAAAACACAACGCTCAAGAAATAGTTTCAAGAGCTAGAGCGCGTTGAATGACTCAATGCGGCTCAAAGAGTAGGTTAATTTTGAGACGCCTTATGGGTCTTTGATTAACACTCGTGTGTTGATGGTACGAGATTTGATCTTCGTGACCGAATATCATATGCATTCGATAGATAAGTCGATCCCGAAATTGCATTTGATGCGATTTAAAATTGAATTGGAGATGCTTGGAGTATCCGAGGAATCCAATGCATTAAGATGCATGGATGTCCTTGTAATTCAAAAGGTGGGATCGAAAGAAATGTATGTCTAAGGGAATTTTGGGAAAATGTTTTCCAAAATGGAGAGTTCGGACAAAGAGTTGTCCAAACTAATGACTCAAAGAACGGTGAAATCCGAGGAGGATTAAACCTAGAAGTTGATTGCTTCTTTTGGCATTGCCGTCTTGGCCATATAAACGAGATTCGCGTATCTAGATTCCATATGATGGATTGCTAGAATCATTCGAATTAGATTCGATTGATTAATGCGATACTTATTTATTAGGAAAGACGACAAAGGGCATCATTCTCCAAAGGTTGGAGAAAAATCCAACGAATTATTGGAAATTACATTTAAATGTAAATGTTCCGATAAGTTCCGAGGCAAGAGGAGGCTATCGGTATTTTGTTACGTTTATGGACGGTTAAAGTAGATATGTAAATATTTTTTAAATGCGTACCGAAACGGAGACTTTTGACAGATTCATAGAGTTTCAAAACAAAATACGAAATCAACTAAGCAAGAAAATCAAAACTTTTCGATGGGATCGAGAAGGCAAGTATTTGAGCTAGACCTTTCGATAGGATCGAAGAGGCGATATTTGAGTTATGAATATTGATGATCATTTATGATTGTGGAATCGTTTCACGATTGTCTTCATTTGGAACATTGAGATGTGTCCGAAAAGAGGAAATGAACGCATGTTGGACATGATTCGATAAATGATAAGCCAATAGGATCTCCCAAAAATGTTTTGGGGATACGCCCTTGAGACAGCGGCACTAATGAATGGTTGCATATGAGATATGGACCATAAACCTTCTAATCGGTACAAAAGACGCCATATGAGATATGGATCGGAATGGTTCCGAAGTTGTCACTTGTACAGATTTGAGGATGTGAGTGTATTTCGAAATTTGTTTCGGTTAAACTCAATCCCAAATCTGGAAATTGTTCGTTTATCCTTAAGGAAACTAAAAGGTATTAGTTCTAACGTCCCAACGAAAATGAGATTTTCGTGGCTCGAAGAGATGCCTTCTTGGAGGAGGACTAGATGCGCACAAGTTTGGAACTTGGTGCCATTTATCTCTATGCGGGCTAGTGGGAGTAGAATAAATCTCGAAAGAGTTCGAGATCTGAAAATGAACATTGTACCGATGAAAGTTGACATGGCTTCATCAAGAATTGATGAACGCAAGTCGAACACACAAAGGAATTTTTCGTAGATTTAGTAGGCTATATCATAAGCCGGTAAATACGGATTTATCGTGGCTAATGATAATAGATCGAAATCATATGATGATTCGATATCCTACAAGGATGCTATGAAAAGTTGATTCCACATGACATGGTGTCATGAAATCTGAGATTCGATCCATGTAAATTATCAAGTTTAGAACTTGATTTCATTACTTTCTGGGTTAGACCCGTGAAATGTGAGTGAGTTTTTCAAGATGAAGAACCGGCATGGATAGGAATACACATATATGTAAAGCGAGGCTTTTTGCGAAAAGTTTCATGCAATTCATAGTCGGACTATGAAGAAACGTTTTCGCTTGTTGCCATGCTTTCCCATTCTCGAAATTCTGCTTGCCATGGTCGCGTATTATGAATATGTGATGTGGCAAAATGAATGTCAAAACCGAATTTCTTGACAGAAATTTTATGAAAGGATGTGTACTTGACAATTCATAAGAATCGGGGATAAGATATGCACGCTTTAACGATCCATATGATGGATTAGAGAAAGCTTCTCGGAATTGGAATATTCGTTTTTGACGAAGTTATAAACTGTTATAAAATTGTCGAAACGAATGGAAACTTTGTGTACACATGAAGGTTAGTGGGAGCTGCGTTATATTTCTTGTAACGACAAAGGATTTAGACGAGACCGCTTATGAAATAAGCGTGAAGATCTATAGGATAGATCTAAGAAGTTCCTCGTTCTATTTTATAGCACATTTATCGACATATTGTTGAAAATGGTTTTCAACATGTAAACTCCTTGGAGGAGTTAAATCGAAATGTCGAATGACAGAAATTTTCAACGGCTCGATGTGAGACATCAAGCAGCGCGAAAAGTAATAATATGATGCCTTACATTTTGATGTTAGGATCTATTATATCTGTCATGATATGTATGTGGCTATCTGTCGTACAAATAAAGCGTCTAATTCACCTTCAATACAATTCGTGGGAATCACATGAGTTTGAATGTAATTCGATTGCATGAGACTAACTCTTGTGAATGTATAATGGTTATACAAATATATACATAATGGTTATGTATATTTAAACCCATCGAGATTTGTATTGATAGCGGTGAGGTTTATCCTTGAATACTTTGCGAAAGAATTCAGGATTTTTTATCTATAATGGTGTGGAGGACGTGTTGGTTATAAAGAGATATAACAACAACAGTTTCCAAAGATTAAGCACGTCCAAATATGTAGCACGACTTTCGATCACAAAGTGTGTACATGTTTTGCTTAAATGAAAACTCGGTTATGTGGAAAGGTTCCACAAGATCAATAGTTTATGATTCTATTTACGGAGGCGAGTATATTGCGGTTATTAATCGCAAAAAGAAGTGGTATGGATCAAGGAAACATGACCAAACTCTCGTAGCCACGAGTTATCGGATTTATGGTTGTTTATTGCGTGAAACGCAATAGTACAAGCCAAAAATGCCGAGGTCACAACCACTTCTAACTAATACTCAGAAAATTTCATTGATCCATGAAATTTTGCGAAAAGATGTGATCGTGGGTATTGGAAATGTTCCAATCCTGCAGAAGATTAACACTAGCGGGAACGTGCGGACCCGTTTACAAAACCGCTCTCTCTAGTCGCGCGTGACTGTCATGCGATGACTATGGGTATGGAGATACCTAGAGGAGGAAGAAGAGAGTAGAGTGCAGCTATCTAATACGATAGTCCTCGCAGGTTGTGGGTATGGAGATACCCATAGGTAAACGTTGTATCACCCAAATACTTAGTCCATATGAATGTATCCCTTTTAAAAATTTTGTTTACTTAAATTTTCATGCATTCACCTTATATGAAAACTGTGTGCGGGTTGTGTAATATGATTGTTACATGAACCCTGATTTGAGCTTGTGTGGACGTCGACATGGTTGAGGACCATGTGCAGCGAAACCGTCACACTTAAAGTGTCATTTCTAAACATCCCTAGTCGCGGGTCAGTTTGCTTAAGAGAGAAGCATTACTATTACAAGGGAATAGACTGAACGCGTACACTAGTACGTTAGCCGAGGAGATGATTATGTTTTGCTAATCATGGGACAAGGTGTTTGTCGAATCGGGAACGTAGATATATGTTAGGTTACATGTATTGGATATGACCGAAGCCGCGAGACCATGACATGGTTTAGTCATTATAGATGGACTTGCGACGGATGGGGTTTTAGATTCTTCATACTTGAGGGGATCATTGATTGCGTTACGTGCGTAACACAATGCTTTGATATGATCTTACGCTCACCGTAACCGGGAGTTAAAAGGGTCATCATTGGGTATTGTCCGAAACACGGAATTCAATGTGAGTCTCCAAGATAGGAATTGTTTATTCCGAAAGGAAGAGATATCTCTTAGGCGCCGCTCGATGAGTCGATTAACGAAAACCGTGGCCACGGTCAATGATATTAATGGTTAATATCGATTGAAATTTGTTAACTCAACTCGGAATCGGGGAATAAGTGTAGTTAATCAAATTATAAGGATGACTATTACCATGCCTTTTGATTAACGGATATCGTAAACAAGAGAACTAGTAACCGCTATTCGAGATAGGCACAATGATCACAATCATTTTTCGTTTAACATGGGTAGCTATGATGGAGTGACTAGATCCCGCTCATGAGCTTGTAGGCATTGGAAACAACCTACTACCATCGTTAAGTCGAACCTACATGGTCACACAACGAGTCGTACTAAGTCGGGCTTGATCATAAAATCGGCACATTGGATGTGCATAGCTTGGTATTTGATACGTGAGCTATATTCTCTAAAATCGTGCGTATTGGATATGCATGAGTACCTTTTAGGTAGATCTGAAATTGAGTGGGAGACTGAAAGAAATACAGTTTCGGATCAACCGTAAAAGTGTACACAAGGATAAACGAATGTAGTCGTACATTCGTGGCCATAACTTTCAGTGGGAAAATCCAATTAGAATGGTTCAAATTGGGTTAGATAGATAATGAGATTATCTACAACCTTCATATAGAAATATATTTCATATGAACGAAGTATAAGTGTCGTTTCTGTGAAATACCGAAAGGGTGCAACAGTATGACATACAGTTAGTAAAACAGTCATAACTTTTGCATACGAACTCCAATTGGGCTGGGCCAAATTGGGTTGTGTAGATAATAAGATTATCTACAACTTTCGTGTTGGTTGATTTTCTGTCAGAGAAATTTATCAATTTCGTCTGGACAGAATACTGAACAGGTTCATACAGTTTTCTGTGTGAAAGGGTGTATATTGGATATACATGCCTTTTGGCTAATCCTTATCCTATTTAGGTATAAATAGGATTTTCTCTCTCATCTTCACTATGGAATTCATCAGTTGAATAATTCTATTGATTATTCTGCCCAATATACACAAGAAAAAGAGCAAATTCAGATTTGATCTTTAGTGAGTGAAAGGGTGCGAAGAGAGAGAAATCGAGAAAGGAGTTTCTCGAGTAATAGAGAATCGATTAGATCGAGCAAGTTCGCCGGTGCATCGTCTAGGCAGGTGCATCCGCGACCGACGTCTTGCGACTCACGGTGGATACAAGTAGAGGAGCGACAATTGTGGCTCTTGGATTGTGATCGACTCAAGGAGTGAGAAGACGGTCAACGAACGGTGAAAGACGCGTGGTATGGGACGCGCGGATTGTCACCAACGTGACAGGAGATAGAAGGCGGCGATCAACCCTTCGTGCGTGATCAATTTCACGCTGGTATAGATCTATCCTTCTATTCGCATCGTACCCTCGAAGTCATGGCGTGATCTCGGGAATCGGGGAATCGGACCGGGCCTTCATTCCGCTGCGCGGGCCCGGGGTCGAGGATATTTCCCTTCACGAAATCATATGATGATTCGATATCCTACAAGGATGCTATGAAAAGTTGATTCCACATGACATGGTGTCATGAAATCTGAGATTCGATCCATGTAAATTATCAAGTTCGGAACTTGATTTCATTACTTTCTGGGTTAGACCCGTGAAATGTGAGTGGGTTTTTCAAGATGAAGAACCGACATGGATAGGAATACGCATATATGTAAAACGAGGCTTTTTGCGAAAAGTTTCATGCAATTCATAGTCGGACTATGAAGAAACGTTTTCGCTTGTTGCCATGTTTTCCCATTCTCGAAATTCTGCTTGCCATGGTCGCGTATTATGACTATGTGATGTGGCAAAATGGATGTCAAAACCGAATTTCTTGACAGAAATTTTATGAAAGGATGTGTACTTGACACAACCTTACGGTTTTGTCGATTCATAAGAATCGGGGATAAGATATGCACGCTTTAACGATCCATATGATGGATTAGAGAAAGCTTCTCGGAATTGGAATATTCGTTTTGACAAAATTATAAACTGTTATAAAATTGTCGAAACGAATGGAAACTTTGTGTACACATGAAGGTTAGTGGGAGCTGCGTTATATTTCTTGTAACGACAAAGGATTTAGACGAGACCGCTTATGAATTAAGCGTGAAGATCTATAGGATAGATCTAAGAAGTTCCTCGTTCTATGTTATAGCACATATATCGACATATTGTTGAAAATGGTTTTCAACATGTAAACTCCTTGGAGGAGATAAATCGAAATGTCGAATGGCAGAAATTTTCAACGGCTCGATGTGAGACATCAAGCAGCGCGAAAAGTAATAATATGATGCCTTACATTTGATGTTAGGATCTATTATATCTGTCATGATATGTATGTGGCTATCTGTCATACAAATAAAGCGTCTAGTTCACCGTCAATAAAATTCATGGGAATCACATGAGTTTGAATGTAATTCGATTACATGAGACTAACTCTTGTGATTGTATAATGGTTATACAAATATATACATAATGGTTATGTATATTTAAAACCCATCGGGATTTGTATTGATAGAGGTGAAGTTTATCCTTGAATACTTTGCAAAGAATTCAGGATTTATTATCTATAATGGTGTGGAGGACGTGTTGGTTATAAAGAGTTATAACAAACAATAGTTTCCAAAGATGAAGCACGTCCAAATATGTAGCACGACTTTCGATCACAAAGTGTGTACATGTTTTGCTTTTATGAAAACACGGTTATGTGGAAAGGTTCCACAAGACCAATAGTTTATGATTCTATTTACGGTGGCGAGTATATTGCGGTTATTAATCGCAAAAGGAAGTGGTATGGATCAAGGATACATGACCAAACTCTAGTAGTCACGAGTTATCGGATTTATGGTTGTTTATTGCGTGAGACGCAATAGTACAAGCAAAAAATGCCGAGGTCACAACCACTTCTAGCCAATACTCAGAAATTTTCATTTGATCCATGAAATTTTATGAAAAGATGTGATCGTAGGTATTGGAAATGTTCCAATCCTGATGATGATTAACACTAGCGGGAACGTGCGGACTCGTTTACAAAACCGCTCTCTCTAGTCGCGCGTGACTGTCATGCGATGACTATGGGTATGGAGATACCTAGAGGAGGAAGAAGAGAGTAGAGTGTAGTTATCTAATACGATAGTCCTCGCAGGTTATGGGTATGGAGATACCCATAGGTAAACGTTGTATCACCCAAATACTTAGTCCATATGAATGCATTCCTTTTAAAAATTTTGTTTACTTAATTTAAATATGCATTCACCTTATATGAAAATAGTGTGCGGGTTGTGTAATATGATTGTTACATGAACCTTGATTTGAACTTGTGTGGACGTCGACATGGTTGAGGACCATGTGCAGCGAAACCGTCACACTTAAAGTGTCATTTCTAAACATCCCTAGTCGCGGATCAGCTTGCTTAAGAGAGAAGCATTTCTATTATTGGATAGACTGAACGCGTACACTAGTACGTTTGCCGAGGAGATGATTATGTTTTGCTAATCATGGGACAAGGTGCTTGTCGAATCGGGAACGTAGATATATGTTAGGTTACATGTATTGGATATGACCAAAGCCGCGAGACCATGACATGGTTTAGTCATTATAGATGGACTTGCGACGGATGGGGTTTTAGATTCTTCATACTTGAGGGGATCATTGATTGCGTTACGTGCGTAACACAATGCTTTGATATGATCTTACGCTCACCGTAACAGGGAGTTAAAAGGGTCATCATTGGGTATTGTCCGAAACACGGAATTCAATGTGAGTCTCCAAGATAGGAATTGTTTATTCCGAAAGGAAGAGATATCTCTTAGGCGCCGCTCGATGAGTCGATTAACGAAATCTCTGGCCAGAGTCAATGATATTAATGGTTAATATCGATTGAAATTTGTTAAATCAACTCGGAATCGGGGAATAAGTATAGTTAATCAAATTATAAGGATGACTATTACCATGCCTTTTGATTAACGGATATCGCAAACAAGAGAACTAGTAACCGCTATTCGAGATAGGCACAATGATCACAATCATTTTTCGTTTTAACATGGGTAGCCATGATGGAGTGATTAGATCACGCTCATGGGCTTGTAGTGCCATGGAAACGGCCTACTGCCATCGTTAAACGAACCTACACGGTCACACAACGAGTCGTACTATGTCGGGCTTGATTGCAAGTTTTTGCACATTGGATGTGCATGGCTTTAGCGTATTTGATACGCGGGCCAGATTCTCTGATATAGTGTATATGTGATATACATGAGTACCTTTTAGGTAAATCTGAAACTGAGTGGGAGACTGAAGGAAATACAGTTTTGGATCATCGCTAAAATGGTACGTAGGACAAACGAACGTACGCGTTCGTGGGCATACGAAACAGATTAGTAAAACTGGTATAACTTTCAGTAGGAAACTCCGATTTGAATGGTTCAAATTGGGTTAGTTAGATAATGAGATTATCTAGAACTTTCATGTTGTAATATATTTCATTTGAGCGAAGTATCAGTATCGTTCTAATGAAATACCGAAAGGGTGCGACAGTTTGACATACAGTCAGTAAAACGGCCGTAACTTTCGGGTCCGAACTCCAATTGGGCTGGGCCAAATTGGGTTGGAAAGATAATTAGATTATCTACAACTTTCGTAATGTTATAAGTCGGTTGGAACGATTTAATATTTTCGTTCTGACAGATTACTGAAAGGGTGTATGCAGTTTTCTGTTTGAAAATGTGTATAGAAGATATACATACCTTTTGGCCCATCCTTATCCTATGGAGTATATATAGGATGTTTCTCTCTCTCTCATCAGTCCAACGAGTTGAATAATTAGATTAGTTCAACCAGAAAATTAATGGAGTTAATTTAGAATTAATCCAGAAATTAAGAGACTCTAATCACTTGATGAAAGAGTGCGAAGAGATTGAGAGAGAAAGAGAAAAGAGTTTTCTCCGTCTAGAGAATCGAAACGCAATCATGCAAGTTCGCCGGTGCATCGTCTAGGCAGATGCATCCGCGACCGAGGTGCTACGACTCACGGTGGATACGGGTAGAGGAGCGACACATGTGGCTCTTCGTTGTGATCAAACCGGAGAAGTAATCGAGTAACGGGCTGTGGAATCATGCGGGCATGGAACGCACGAAGACAACCCGAGGCGTGTCGAAACGGTGGGAGACGTGCGGTATGGGACGTACGGGCTAGTCACCAACGTGACACCGAAGGAAATAGAAGGCGGTGATCAACCCTTCGTGTGCCATCAATTTGGCACTGGTATGAATCTGTCCTTCTATTCGCATCGTACCCTCGAAGTCGTGGCGTGATCTCGGGAATCGGGGAATCGAACCGGGCCTTCATTCCGCTACGCGGGCCCGGGGTCGAGGATATTCCCTTCAAAATTCCCGTTGGTCCAAAAAGGATGATGACCGAAAAGATCGCGAAAGGCGAGAACCTCGACACGAACGGAGATACGAGGACAAGGGCCGAGAAGATCACCAAAAATATAAAGGTAAGGAATATAAAAAGAAAAAGGCTTATAAAGCAAATGTTGATTGTAGGTGGGGCGAAACGGATGGATCAAGTTCGTCATCCGAATCTGATGGTCCATCAAACCGACACACCGCAAATCTAGCACTTATGGTAAGGATCGACCCTCCATCGATGAGCGCGGTGGAAGTAGCAATTCAAAGTCTCCGAATTGAGCGAGGTCCAATTCCAACGCCTCGCACTCCCATGGTCATAAGCGTCGAACCGTCTACGCGTACTCCAAAACTGACACGTGATCAAAATCATGAGGTACGTATCCACTCTATACCTAACATAGAACTATCACCTCAACTTCAATACTCACCTTCGTTAATATTATTAACTCGAAATTAAACGAGCCGAGCCGAGCTAGCTCGAACGATTGTTGAGCCGAGCTTGAGCCCGACTCCGCTCGCTCGTATTAAGCACGAAAAGAATTTGAGCTCGATTTAAAAAATTAAATACTTTTATCATAATTAATTCATATTATATATATTATTATAATTAAAATAATTATAAAGAAAAACTTTATCTCCTTAATAATTCCAAGTCAGGTTACAATTTATGTCCTAAAAAAAAATATTAACTAGCGGAGACAAATTAATAATACCAAGTCCAGATCTTATTTTTTTATGTTTTGTGTTGTATGTTTGATTTATTATTGTTATGTTTTAAGATATTTTGGTATTTAGAATATTTTTTGTTTATTCGCAATTATAACAATCTTTTTAATTAAAATTCAAGTTGTTTTTTTTAATTGAGCTACTGTTGAGCCGAGCCGAGCTAGCTCGAATTAGAACGAGCCGACTTTGAGCTTGATTTTTTAGCTCGAACCATAATTCTAAACGAGCCGAGCCAGCTCGAGTAAGTTCTGAGCCGAGCTGGAGCTGGGCACAGCTCGCTCGAGCTCAGCTCGTTTGCAGTCCTACACATAATTACTTGTGAAAAATTATAAAGAAAGCAACTTCAGTTTCTGATGGAATCGGGGAAATAATCACAGTAAATCGAAGTTAGCAAATATAAGATCCGAAGGGGAAAAAGAAAACAAACCAAATGGAAAAATGCATACATAAAAGAAACATTTACCAAAAAAAAAATCATCGAGCCATTGCTTTCCTGCGGTTAATTCACACATATATCTTCATAGCCAATTAGATATTCATACTTGCATAATTAAATTATTAACTAGCAAAGAAGTAATCCCAATCGCCAAACCAAGATAGAAAAACATACGGAAGGAACAATGAGAAGCTTTATTTGGTTCCATGGAGGATAAATGGCGGGATCACGAAATGGAAAGTAAATCTTTTAGATTGGCGCCAATATTTGACCAATTTTGGTAAGGCGCAACGCGCAAGTGAGATGCCCGCCTATATTTCACCAAAATTAACGCCGCGCTTCGAGAGTATGGGTCGACGTAGATGACATCATTAGTTGCCGTGAGTGAGGATGGGGAGCCGTTTGAGATTGATTATTTGGCTTGTGCGTAAGATATGGGTGTGGTGTGGTGTGGCCCAGGGAAGGGGTAAACGTGGTGTGGCTGAGGTACCGATGTACAGGCAGGCCCGGCCCTGGACTTTGGCCCAGTTGGCCGCCGTCACAGGCCTCCGATATATCATAGGCCTCCCGAATATATTAGGATGAAATATATCATAGCCTCTAGACTTTGGCCCAGTTGCTCGGATAGGACTTAGTTCAGCCCTTACCCAAATGAGAATGAGAATAGTGATGGCAGGCTCCGGATTATATAGCCGAAATGTATGGCTTGAAAGCTTTCTAATATGAGGTGGGACTAATTATAATCTAGAATTGCTCCGCCATAAATGTACAAGCAAAATGATTTATCTCATTCTCAACAGTACAAAAAGAGAAGAATGAAGATCTTTTGTGTCACATTGTATACACAATTTGTTTATAACGAATCAAATCATAATATAGTAAATTTATTTGCTTATATTAAAATGAACATTTTTTTGTAACGAGTCATTTTAATATTACACATCACTCATAATATTATGAATACATTTTTATTTTAATATATATATATATATATATATATATATATATATATATATATATATATATATATATATATATATATATATATATATATAACCATATCGTACTCTAGTAATTTTGAGAATTGTCGGTATTCATGTATCAATATCGTATCGGATTTTATGAGACTAAATTGAATGCACAAAACCGAAAAAGTTGCGTGAAAACAACTACCAAAACATATTTCACCTACATCTGGATTTTACACAAATGCGATTTACCAAAAATATGATTCGTTTTGTAAATATACAATTTAATATGACTTTTTACCTCAGGATGATATCCTTTATTTTATTTGCAACATGAAAATAACGCAATTTCATATGATTTTTTACCTCAACATGAAAATAATTTTAATAACACAAAAATATAAGATAGTTCAATTGGTGGGCCATGTAGTTCAAGTAAGTCATGCCATGCAAAAATTATTTTTATCAGTGTTCTAATTTTCATTTTTTTCTAATATTTTTTAGTTAACATTTTCTTCTTCTTCTAACGCATCAATTAATAAATAATAAATAATGTTGATGTGAAATTTTACCTGAAAATCAAAAATCAAATTCTTAATGAAGATGTGATAACAGGTTTTAACAATTATTGTCACATGCCTCCAAAAATACAGGATCGGCATTGTGTACAGGGTCTGTGTTGTGCATGAGATGATGGGTCTGATTTAGGGATAGGGTAAAAGCGGGTTGGGCTGGGCTAGTATTTGGATTTGGGGAAGATGAAAATGTAAGTGCTATGATTTTGAACTGTATGTTATGCATAATTATTAACTAATATAATTGGCAGCATTAATTATTGTTGTATACTTTTTTCCAATAACAGCATTCCATATGAAATGACCCTGTAACTAGTACTTGCAGCATTTATTATACAATGCTGTGTTTTATAATGATATAGTAGCATAAATTAGTTAATGCCACCTTATCTACAACAAACAACAGCACATGAACAAATGCCAAAAACTAAGTGTCACCGTATCAAGGTATTGTTGTAGTGACTCTTTCCTTCCAGTCCGGTAAGAACGGAAGCACTGAGTCAAATTCACAGTAGCTTCCGTTTGCAAATAGGACCTTCCGTTCGCGAACTAAAGGATTGTGTTGTGAATCATTTCACTCCCACGGATTGATAGATTTTGTAGAGTTTGCTTCCGTTCACGAACATAATGAGAGTAAATCGTGAATATGTTAATTATATATTTATTTATTTAAGAAAAATAGAGTAGGTTCGCATGTCCTACTTCTATTGATTTTATTTTATGTTATAGTTCATTGCAATAAATTGAAGATACTTGCCTAATGATTAAAAAAATACTATTCGTAAATATCTTCAATATCAATCACATGAACTACTATACATCTACTCTAGAAACCGATAATTAGAATCCTTGATATCATTTACATATTTTACTACAATCCAGGTACAAGAATCTCTTAACCTAGGATAACCAAGAAAGTGATTTCTTCCTTATTTTACTCTTTATGCTAATTTTATAAGTATCCACACTTCATTTATCTCATCCCTCTCTCCCATTAATTCAATATTTGAGCTTTCTTGAGCGAAAAACTCCTGGCAATTACATTTGAGCTTGATTTCAATATCATTAGTTAACCCCATTTGTACTCCTATAATCAACAAACGAATTTAACTCGTGTGACCGATTGTTAGGTTAGCTCGAGCATAGTAGTTTGTAATAGACAAGCAATATTTTGTAAATCACGTCCATTATGAATATAACATTATAAATCGATATCGGCAACATTGTAACTCTTCAATTAGGAAATTGAATAGTATCTAAAAGGCGCAAGTTCGTTGTGTGAAATTCCTGAGACGTGAATACTTGTGAAAGTCGAATCAGTCAACTAGCACGTAAAAAAATAGTTAAAGTAAGCAATGATCTACCGAACTCCTTAAACATATCCCGTATCGATATTGTTTGTACTATATTGTTTTTCTTTGTCTTAATTATTATTCTGCACTTTAAATTAGATTGTTAATGAACATAATTCCCTATTATAATTGAATTAGATATTTAAGATAAAAGTTTGAATTACTTTAGCTTAAGTCATATAATTACTATTCACCCTCATTTAAGTGATCAGAGAGCAACAGTCTGGACTGAACGGAAAATCATTGATGATAATTAGTTAGTCCCTTAAATTGTAATGGTCAATATCAAGGTTTTAAATTGCGTTATAACGGGTTTATAGCGTTTGGACCGTAGCTTACACGTGATTATTGCTATTGAACGTTGTAGTGATGATATAATACCGTTATTTAGTATATTGCATTTTAGTTGTCAATTCAGCTATAGCAACGCTATTGCGGTTCTATTTAAATCCATGGTCCATATATATACGAGTAGGATGTTATAATTAGTGGTCCGATATAACCTGCAGTGTGGTTCTATTATTACTGATAAAACATTGATGATATGTCACCGAGTGCTCTGGCTCTCTTTCATAATATAATTCGTCTAGAAACATATCTGAATCCTTGATACTAACCAATGAGAAAAAATGTTTCATGACATGACAAATTTCTAATGGGTGGTTCAGGGTGCACCTAATGTATAGAGTTCTCTCTCTGAGAGAACAAGTAGTACAGTGGCCACCGGCCAACAGCTCAGATTTGTACCACACAAGCCAATCAGCAAAAACTGGTGAAAGTTCTGGGTACTTTTTGCTATTTAACTCTTCAGTACATAGTTTTACAAATAAAACCACAGAATATTGCACAGAAAAGATCCCATATTCTACTGTATTATAAGATTAATGAGTAATTTAATATTTACTATTGAGGAATGTCTGCAGGCCGTGTCCTGTTATTTTGGAGGTCATGACAAATAACATCACGTGATTTCGAAAAATAAATAAAAAAGACAAATATATACTAAATCATGTTACAAATTGTGAAGATTAAAATGTTAAAATAATAACAAAATTCTACTTGATTTTTATAAATACGACACATATACACAATACCAATAAATCAACCACAAGTCCAACAAATTCGGATAATTACCCACTAATTCTGCAATCAAACACATTTAAATTTTATTTTAGACATCTCATCAAACACCTTAGACATAATTATAGAAAATATTTCTCTCTACGCATAAACATCTCATAAATTGGAGGCATTAAATTGCACTACATCATTGGTATACCCGTAAAAATCAATTGCTCAACATAAAAATCTCCCATAATCATGTTTACATTTTATCTTAAACATTTCATCGAATACCTTGATCACAACATGTAAGACATATTTCTCTGTAAATAAACTTCTCATAAAAATAGATGCTTTGCACTATATCATTGTAATAGCATATGGAAACTCATTTTTGGAAACATAAATTCATAATAATTATGTTTGTATTTTATGTTAGACATTTCATCGAACACCTTGAGCACGATCCGTAATTTCTTTTCTCAACACATAAACATTCTGAATACAATTGAGGCCTCACATTTTTGGAGGCCTGCTGTGGCGCCGGCCAATGGCCAGGGCCGGCCCTGAATGTCTGGTCTAAGTTTCTAAGTTCTAACACATAATCAGGGGTAGATTTTTATAGGGACAGCAGGACCTTGGTCCCTCCAAGATTTTCGTCGAACAATATATATAACTAGTGATTAAGTATATTTTACCAGTGTATCAATGTAAATTCTGCTGTTTGGCTCCCCCAAATTTTTTTATAATGTAATTTCAGTAATCGGTGTTTATTTGCCCCCTCTCTCTCCAAAAAAAATAGCCGTCAAGGTTTGTCACTTCATAGAATGCTTAGTCTATATTGAAAGCAATGTTTTTTAAAACAAGCAAACAAACAAAAAAATTGTTGCGAATTATCATTAAAGAAAAGAGGTCATATACTATGTAAAATGAATTAATGATTAATTAGTAATTCAAATAATATCAAATGAACACCAAATTTATATGTAAAATGAATTAATGATTAATTAAAATATATTTTTTTAACGATACGTTGAAATTAACGGTTAATTCGTTTTTGTGTGTTTAATTGAATTGCTAATTACCTTACTAATCTTCTTTGAAATACGTATAGAAAATTGGAGAGAGGAGTCGTGGGACAAAGTAAAATTTCCCTAAAGAAAAATAACATCACATTTCTCATTTTAAATTTAAAAAAAAATAAAAATAAATAATTGACCTAAGACCATAAAAAAGCGAAGAAAAAATTCTGAACTTAGAATTAACTAAGTATAATCTTATTTAGTCGTTACTATTTCGGCCAACTATGTCATCATTGATGACTGTCATTTTCCTATACAACACCGTTAGCCGTCATTTGCCGTTGTCGTCATCAATAATCCTAATCCAATTTGCATATTCATGTTCGAGACTTTATCTCTATGTAAAGTCACGGTGATCATCGATCCATCGTCATCAATATGGAGGAGGAGGGGAGTACATGTACCGGGCATATTTCGAATCCTTCACTGCCGTGCATATCTGTCTTCGTTGGTCGCCTTGAAGATCTGTCATGGTCTTCGCTGCCGTTCGAGCTTGAAGGCGAGTCTGTCAATGTTGTGACCGTCACTGATATGGCCATCGTAACTGGGGCCGAATTCTTCTTGTTGCCGTCGTGGCCTTCGATTCGATGTGGTTTCATCTCGTACTCTACCGTTCGAGCTGGAAGACGAGATTGGAAGGTGGAGTTGGGGGAGGTCGGAGCTCGCTGAGGGGCGGTAATTACTTTTAATGCTATTTACATAAATATTAGCAATCAGACAAATCCAGAGTAAAAAAACCTAATATTCCAAACCACTTTTCCATATTAATATATACCTTGTTTTGAATAATTTGTTGTGCACTTGTAACTTGTCATTGATATTGAAGTCATCAAACACACGAAAAATACTGGAGAATTATAAAGAGGTAATATACGGTGCCCCTCAAATTTCTCTCACTATCTATCTCTATATCATCAATTAACAATTAATTCACATGATAATTAACAAAAATATATTTCATTAACGATTAATTGATATATAATTAAAATACATATGAGTTAACAATTCTTAATCAATATCAATTAATAGTTAATATAATATATTTTTGTTAATTATCATGTGAATTAATTATTAATTGATGATATAGATGATGTTGGAAGAATTTGAGGAACATGGTATAATTATCCAATTATAAACATGAAAAATAGAGACACGTCTAGTTTTGTCCTCAATTTATCCCTGAGAAAAACGAAATAAACATGTAAATAAAATAGCGATTTGCATGTTAATTGCCGGACAGACTAATAGGTGCCAAAATTGAAGTGTGCAAGTGCGTGCACTCAGTAAAATGTTCCCATCATTCAATCCTCTTTCTAGCTTGTACCGGTCAATCAATAGATAGACCACATTTTACCTTCCCCCATTGTTATTTTTCATTGGTCGATCCATCATGGGCCAATATCACCTTGCAAAAATCCGTATTAAAGATGGAAAATGACCGAAATTTACGGCCCAGAAAAAGCAAATGCTGCCCCCATAATCTTTGTCTCGTGTAAACTATCTATCGTGTTATATAGGGATGTCAATGGGTCGGGCAAAACCCGAAACCCGCGGGTATCCGACCCGAACGGGGCGGGTATTACCCGAAAAAAATACCCGCGGGTCGGGTATTACCCGAAAACAAAATATCCGATTCGGGTTCGGGTCGGGTTCGGGCGGAGTACTACCCGCCCCGCGGGTAATCCGAACCCGTACCCGAAAATTACCCGAACTCTTATTACTCTCAGGACTTATACAGCAGCCGCCAGAGACTCAGAGAGAGAGAAATCTAAACTTCAAAACTTCAACCCACGCTCAGAGTCAGGCTCACGCTCACGCTCAGGCGATCGGCTCAGTTACGCTCCTGCTTCAACCCACGCCCGTCGCCCGTCGCCCCTGCCCAGGCCCGCGCCCTCTCTCTGCTTCAGACGCCCCCCTAGTTGTTTTCATGGCAACGACTCTTTTCCTCTCTTCTCTCATGGCGTCGATTCTGCAGCGGGAAGACGTCCAAGCAAGAGCTTTATCTTCATCTTCATCATGGATTCATGAGGAGTTACAGATCTATGTAAACTCCCAGCGGAAGTAGGCTGATTTGGCGCTGATTTTTGGGAATTAGAGCTTTATCTTCATCTTCATCTTCATCATGGCGTCAAATTTGCTGCTGATTTTTGGGAATTAGGGCTGATTTTGGCCGAATTGGGACTGATTTGGCGCTGATTTTAAACGAAGTTTGAATTGGGACTGATTTGGTGTCGAATTTGCTCAACAAGAAAAAAATTATATATTCGGGTAACGGGTAATACCCGCGGGTATGAATTTACCCGCGGGTTCGGGTTCGGGTATGAAATTTTATCCGCGGGTATTTTGGGTTCGGGTTCGGATAATACCCGAAAATTCGGGTTCGGGTATGGGGAAGGCTTACCCGAACCCGACCCGCCCCGTTGACATCCCTAGTTGAGTATGATGTAACATCATAAAAATTAATTTAAAAAAAACATAATTTAATATTTTAATTTATATTTTGATTATTTTAGTTTATGATTGGATATTCAATTAAGATTGTTGGACCATTATTTCAACGTTGGATTTATATGTAAAATATTTATGTGTTGTAATATTGTCATTTATATATTTATAATAAATTGATCAAGTGTAGTTGATAAAATTAAAATATTAATGTGTTAATTAGGGTGTGAGCCTTTGATGCGTGATATATTTTTTTTGGTGATATGATTCTATTTTTAATGGGGCTGAATTAAAAAATCCACATTAGCAGGCCCAAAAGATATATATTTTGAGAAAAGATGTCTTGTGGGTATAAAAACAATTTGGTCCCAAATACATATGATATGTTTTCATTCTTGAATATGGCCTATTAAGATGAAAGAGAGAGTTTCATTAGAGAAAATCAAAAGAATTTTAAATTGGACATCATAAAATACTTGAAATTCATTATTTTCAACTATGGTTTTATGAACGCAAATACGGTGATGGCGTTGCATCAATTCGGGACGGATTCCATACGCTTCCGCATACGCTTTAGAATACATTTTTTATTTAAGATTATTCGGTAGAATTCACATAGTTATTACGGTCCGTTTTACGAAAAATCACAACAGTACCGAATCATGCTGTCCCTACAAAAATATCAAATCATGAATTAAAATATTCATTTTTTAAATGTTGAATCATATTCACATCATCAAGTTTTCATGGGCAGTGGGATATGTCCAACATTTTTTTATGGGTAATTTTACTTGACCCCTCAAACCCACTTTGGCCTTGCCGATATGGGTTTGAGGAGAATTCCCATCTCCAATTTGCACCTCCAAAAATCAATTGATGGTTAATTGAAATTTGAATTAACGATTAATTCAAAGTTCATTATCGGTTAATACAATTGTACTATTTATTAACAAAAAATTAATAATTTTAATTAACAGTTAATAGAATCTTGGGTACACGAATTGGGGACACGAATCAGTCCCCCCCATATCGGCACACCGTGGTGGGTTTGGAGGGTAGGATAAATGGCCTCTTTTTTTATTATAAATGTAGCGAGATTTAATTAACTAGCCAATCTCTTAAGCAGGTATTTAAATACGATTAGTTACAAAAAAAAATAAGGACTGAAAAGATCATAGTTTCTCTAGATTTGTCCCCACAAATAATTAATTGTACGGAGTTTCATTTCCTCCTCATAAGTCATAACCCACCACTAACTCTCGCTCTCTCTCGCTCTCCACCTTTCTTCTCCATGTTTACTTTTTCCTCCATGTTTACACCATGCTAATGTTCTTTGGTTCAAAACTTCAAGCACTTTTAGTCTCATCGATCCGGAACTCCAAACTTAGGTATGTGGTTATTGAAAAAGAAAAGAAGAGTGAGGGTTTTGGAAATAACAGTCGTTGTTTGCGAGTGTGGCATCATCAAGATTCACAACAAACAGATCCAATGGGCAGCATCGAATCGAATCGCGAAGGAGATTAGAGAATCTTGATAGTGCTTGAGAATCTTGATGATGCTGCATCGGCAATAAATGATTTGCTCGTATATGGATCGACGAAAAGAATCAAAGATTTTATATTTGGTCTCGGAGGTATGAATTTCTTCTTTAGTTATTTGGTTTGGATTTCTCATACGATTTCATCTTTGGGCGTTTATATGTTTTCAAAATCATTTTTCTTTGTTCTTTTGAGACTGCAGTTAATGCACATTATCTTAAAAAAACCTAAGAACTTTCCAAAATTGGACATTTTAGTATTTGAATTAGGCATGTATGTTTTTCCTTGACTTGATTATGCAAAAGCAATATGTTAGCATTTATGATCCCTAAAATTAGAGAAAACAGATAGTGCAAATTTCAGGGTGTTCCTTCTTTTTGTTTATTTGGGTGCCGTTAGGGCGGTACCGGTACCGGTATGCAGTTCGATACTGTCAAACTACTAAACGAATCATATCATATTTGTATATAAATCAGAAGCATACACAACTTCATGTTTGTGTATCGGTTGTAAAATGAGATTTTTGAATTTCATGAATTCGAGAAATAAAAGAATTTATTTTCATTTTCTTCCTCTTTCTGATATATCTCTATTTGGTGCGATAGTAAGAGAATGCCGGCTCATTAACGCGATTCTCGCCGATCTTCAGTGGTCAATGTTATCCATTGATCGTTAACGTCTTTTTACGGTATCTTTATATACTTTTTTTTTTATTTCTTTTATTTGAACTGATATAATCTGTAAACCCTCTTTTCACTCCTATATAATTTTCATTTACTATATACTCTTTTTATAGTAGTTATTATTTGGCCTCTTACATAATTTTTCTACCCTTTATATAAACTATTACAATAATTGTTTAATAAATATACAATAACAAAAATAGTATACGAAAATACAAATACAGTATGTATAAATAATTTATTCGAGTGCAAATGAGTATATAGGTCATAGGTGTGCAAAGGAGAATTAAGATATAAAAGAAGTTTATAACAAACATATTGGTGACATTCTTTTTGGAAATAGATATATTATTTTCTACATTCATATATATATATATATATTTAGAAAAATTAGCTCCGTTGGCCGGCGTTGGCCATACAAGGGTGTTGGTCATTGAGCCTAGCCCTATATATATATATATATATATATATATATATATATATATATATATATATATATCTCCTATAAACTATTGTAACTTAATCATAAAATGATTTAAGTTTGGGGATATAGTATTAATAACAGATACATTGAACTATTTAAGCAACTATTGTTTATCTTATAGTTAATTGAGGTGATATTTATTAATTATTTTCTCTATTTTGTTTTGTGATGTTACAATTTCACGTACTTTGAATTCCTTGAACACATCCCCAAACATTAAGTTAAGATAAGAGATACAATTAATACATAGAAGTAACAATGATGAATTTTAGTTGAGCTAACTTACATATATATCTTTGATTTTACAAAAATATTTTGATATTTGAGCTAATTATTTCCGAGCGATTTATAATTTCTTTTATGACTTAAAAAGTTTTTTTAATCTATCACTCAGATTCGTATTTTTACATGTAAAACTGTAATACCGCTCCGAAAACGTGAAATGTCACGAACACCACTACAAAACATACAAGAAGTATCCTTTTTTCTTCAAATATATTTAATGTAAATAATGATTTTAAGAAAGGCCCCATCAATATTAAAAAAAAAAAATTAAATGATAATTATTAGTTATGTAATAATTCGGATTATGTTTTGTATTAGTTTCGTATTTGAGAAATTTTTGTGGTTAAATTAATACAATATTAATATTTAATTATTCTAGTTAGTTGTTCTGTACTCATAATTATCGGTTATGATAGTAGAAACAATAGATGTCAAAATAGAATTAACTTTGAAACACTTCATGAAACAACAGTCAACAACTAAATATTTAAATAAATTGGGAAAATATATTTGGCTCCCAAACTCATCCCAAGACCTTTGATGAGGTGGCAAAAAATAATTATGTGGATTGATTAGTTTTTTTAATTGACTCAATTAATTGTTAATTGACATTTCAATTGGCACGTCAATAAATTGTATTAGTACATATTAATTGACGTGTCAATTCAATTAAACGATCAATTAAATCATTAATCGAATGGGGGGCTAATCAACCCAGTTAATCATCATTTATCACCTCATCAAAACTACTTTTTGGTGTTATGAGGGATGAATATGTAACCCCATTTAAATTAGAGGCATACGTGATATTTTTTATGTTATGTAGGCGTAATTTATTTGATATATATTCGAAATAAAAAATAGCAAAATACCATAAAAGACGAAAACGCCAATAGACTCTAGCCCGGTTGGTTGGGTGTGAGACACAAAAATTCATATGTTGTGAAAGATTGTGGATCCAAGTCTCATTGACACTAATTGATGGAGGACTACCGAACCTTCTCCATTTACTCTTTCTTTCTTTTCTTTTTTCTTTTTTATAAAAGGTGAAAATATATACATTATAAACTTGATGCCACAAATGATTGTTTATCTCACTGAACCCTTCAACTTCAAAACCATAACAAATTGGAAATGAAGAACCCAATACATCTCCGATGAACACTCTTTTCACAATCTTTTTTCTCGGGTGTCGTAATTTCTCGTATAACTTCGTTTCGTTTAGAGAACAGCAATCAATGCAAGTCAAAATCGAGCCACTCCAACCGGAATCATGTAGGACCAGGTCAGTCACCATCGACCCTGACTAGAGTCGGCTGATTTCCGCTCCGAGTTACCAATCACGTAAACTATGATGCAATTTATATATTATATATTATTCTATTTTTGCAATAATTATTGATTTTCTCTGGTGTTTTATTCTGAGATAATCCACAAAAAATGAACAAAATAAATCATTGAATAAACATATAAGTTTGATCATACAATCAAACGTTAGAATTCAATAAGTTGGCAAAAGAAACTCTGTTTCTTTAATCTATGTTTCCGTTTTCCAATGCTAATTTCCAGTAATTATCTTTAACCATAAATTCTATGTTCTTTGTCTTATTATATAGTGATTTTTGGATCATAAACATTGTTCTATATGTTCACGGGATTATGATGTTATTCACACACAAAGTGTGCGAAAACAAATATGTAACTTGAAAAGTGTCTTCCAAAATGCTAAGTTGTATCTGATTTTATCATCACACAATACCATTCTTTAGGCCCATGTTTTTAAGGCCTTTTGAGCTCAATTTTTACATGTGAAACCAAACTTAAATAAACCCTATTATATAACAAAATTAATAATTTTGTACAATAATCCAAATATGCTGGGTTTCTTTGAAAATGTATCCTAGATTTAATAGTTTGTGGGGCCTTCATGTCAATTTCACACAGAATTTTGGAAGTAAAGTTGAGAGCTTTGAAGTCGCCGAGTTCCTCGCCGCCCTATCCGCGCCCGTTACGCCGTTTTTCTAGCCGTAACCCTCTCTCTCTGTCTCTCTCTCGCTCTTTTGCTCTTGTTCCTGAAGGACCAATGACGAAGATGAGGATGAGGCCTAACGTGCTGGTGACGGGGACGCCGGGGACGGGGAAGACGACGACCAGTTCGCTTTTGGCCGACGCAACTGGGCTGCGCCATCTCAACATAAGCGATTTGGCGCGTGAGAAGGGCCTTCACGATGGCTGGGATGAGGAACTCGACTGCCATGTTATAAACGAGGACCTGGTTTGTACTTTTTCTTGTTTCTCTTATTCAAAAGAGCAATTTCACTGTTTTGGTACCGGTACTGTTACCCTGGAGTTAAAACTTGTTCAATTTTTGGTGAAAGTTGGCTGATTTGTGTCTGAATTAAGGCAAGGATAATTGATGCGAAAATAAATTGGTTCGATCTAATCCATTTAGAACTAAAATCATTCGTCAATTCAGGTCTGTGATGAACTAGAAGATCAAATGGAAGAAGGGGGAAATATATTGGATTATCATGGTTGCGATTTTTTCCCTGAAAGGTGGTTTGATCTCGTTATTGTTCTTCAAACCGATAATTCAATTCTCCATGATCGCCTCACTAGCAGGTAATTTTAATTTTTTTCTTCTTTTTGAAAAAAAATATATCTTGTAGGTTAATCAATTAGAGATTTAAAAACAAATTGATTCTTGTATAGGGGTTATATGGGTGCGAAATTGAGTAATAATATAGAATGCGAGATATTTCAAGTGTTATTAGAAGAAGCAAGGGAGAGTTATAAACAGGAAATTGTTATGCCTTTGAGGAGCGATAATGTTGAGGATATTAGTAGAAACGTGGCCTCGGTTTCAGAGTGGATAAACAACTGGAGACCTCCAGTTCAATCGGGATAGATTTAGGGTTTTGGGTTTGTGATTCTTGTTATTTATTTATGTTTTTTTGTTATTTGTTCTGAGTATTTAGTACACAATAATTGTCGAGGGCCCACAATTTTTATTCATGCTGAACAATGCAATTCAAATTAGTTTCGATTAGGAGACCGATGTTAAGTTAATTTATTGATGATTTTGTATTGAATAATGTTTTTAATTCGATTTCAATTTGGAGACAATGATAAGTTTGCATATATTCTTTTTCAGCAAAACTACTTTGATAGTCTCTACTTTTAAGGTTAATTTAAGCTTCACATACATTATGTGGTTATAATAATCTATGAAGCCACTAATAAGACTGGAATTAGAAGGTAAGAAATAGTGCATAACCCCTAATCTCCCCCAAACAAAGAATCATTCTTTGTTATGTGTTTCCTCTGGCTATCCATGTATCGAGTGTATGGACTTTACTGCATGACCCGATACACGAAAGTTACACGGAAAGAATCACTGAATCAGGAGAATATATAAATCAACCCTTAACCGACACAACTTGTAGGAAAGTGGCCTTTCAACTTATTCCTCTCACCTCATTCTAAGTTTAATTCTCTTTCTTTTCTTTGATTCAAAGCTTTCATGAGTTACCAAATATCACTTGTACCAACCTTTTCTTCTCTTTGCATCCAACTTCTAGTATTGTATTGTACCTCTTTTATAAGTAAAGAACCTGTTCTTGGTTACTAGATTATTTTCGGGTATAAACTCCAAGATAAGCTCTCTTCATATGTATGTAAATAATGGCGTATGTTAATAGTCCTCGACTCGTCACGCCGCCTATATTCTCTGACAAGGTGAGTTATTTTGATGAAGAATTAACGACGATAAGAATATACTTTCGAGGTTTTTGAAATCCCGTTTTTAAATTTGCATTTTGTTTTAGCAGAGAAAGAGGAGTGCAAGCATGCAAGATAGAAGGACCGAGCTAGAAAGGGAGGTAACTTATTTTATAAACATGTTCTTTGAAAAACCCTTCATGATCTAGAAAATTTTAAGATTCAATGGTAGGAAAAGTGAAATTGTCAACATCAAAATTTCTTAAATGAAATCAAATATTGCGCATCAGGAACCATTTCGAAAAAAACATGGCCAAATAAAAAAAAAATCGAATATTAATTGGTGTGCAAGCAATGCCCGTCCTGTGTTTTCGGAGGTCTTAGACGACAATTATTATGAGGCCTTCCAACTTGAAATATCATCTCAAATCAAATAATGTATATGTATCCATGTAAGCGTTTTTTTATGTTTATATAGGTAGCCGAGTTAAAGAAAATGCTAGAAGATAAGAAGAAAGTGAATGAAATTTTAGAACGTGCTTTGCTCCCAAATTCATTCCAATTTATCCTTCAAATTCCCGGTTTTCTTCCCAACAAGGTAAACTTTCTACCTTTGCAATTTCTATTAGTGCATAAAAATGTTTTGCGTAATTATAATAAGCTAAAAAGTATGAATTTCTACGAATCATGTAATTTCTTAGGCAAAGGAACTACTAGCAGAACTAGTACTAGTAGAAGAAGAAATCGCTCGGTTAGAAGATCAAGTACAAAAAATTAGAGGTGGCTTGAGAGATATAAAAACAACGTCCCAAAATCCTAGAAAGGACCAAGAAATGCAAGAAAAAGTGGCGAAGGAAATGAGAGCTATGTTCTTCATCAACAAAGCAATAAAAGAAGACCAATATTTGAATTCAAATTCGAATTCGGGTCCTCAAACGTTGGAATTTAAAGCGAGGCGAAGTGTAGAGAAGTTACTAGAAGAAAAAGGAAGTCCGAGATTTTCTATGCATAGAGAGCATGTTAGTCCTAGAAAAAGTGGGGTAATAGCAAAGCCAGCTTTTCTAGACATGTCTCCAAAAATATTATTAGAGAAAGTAAGTGAAATCATTTTTGTTTAGATACAACTTAATAATCACATTTTGTGCTTAATTTATAAAATATGGTACATATTGCATACCCTTAATTAAAAAATAAATAAAAGTATGAAAAATACGAGAAACAAAATGCACTCATATTGAATATAGAAATTTATTATCTGTATTTTATTGTCCCGTATTTTAGATAGGGATAAGCGAGACATTTCTAACCTTTTTAGGGTATGAATAATATTTTTGCATTTAAATTATACAATAAATATTTTTGCATACATTTTCATTCATTCCATTGTATTTTGTTATCCATTAATTAAAGTTTTTTTCTTTAGTCAAGAGATGTTAATGCCGAAAAGCTGCTCAAAATTTTCGAAGAACCTACCGCAACCACATTTTCCAGGAAAACAGATTCCCAAAAACTCCAATTCCAACCAAACAAACTGTCTGAAAGGATTCTGAAATGCCTGATTTGTATCTTCCAAAGACTCTTAAGAACATCAAAAATAGCAGAACAGGAAAAAATAAACAGTACTTTAAGAAAATCAGGCTCTTTGTTTAACAAGCCATTAGGCTTCAGAATCGAGCCTAACGTGAATCTGAAAGCTGGGCAACAAGATCCTTATGGTGTTTTTGAAAGAGAGGATTCTATTTTGAGGGATATTGGTGCTTATAAAAATCTCGTAAAATTTGGTGCCAATTCGCTCGATACTAAAAGACTTTCTGCTTCTTTTGTGCTACTTAATAAACTAAGGTATTAATCTACTTTTGTGTTGTTGGTTTTTATGCATTTATTTTGGAACAAATAAACTCAATTAAATCTAATTTTTTTTTTATCTCATTTTAGGGATTTAATGGATGCTTTACAACAAGTGGATTTACGAGTATTGAGTCACCATCAAAAGCTAGCATTTTGGATTAACGTCTACAATGCTTGTATTATGAATGTAATATACCATAATTATTCTCATATTATATTTATTTCTGGAAAATCATTTTTCATTACAATTTGAATTAACCTAAACTTATTGTAGGGATTTCTACAACACGGATCGCCTTCAAATTGCGAAAAACTACTCACAATTAAAAATAAGGTTACATAGCCTACTTTTGTCTAAGAATAATGTCAAATTCTTTCTTGCAGGGAAATTAACAAAATAAAACTTTAACAGTCTGTGGTGAATGTTGGAGGCATAACAATGACGGCTTTGGAAATCGAGGATTCGATTTTAAAACCACCATCGAAGATGAAAGATTTTCTAAAGGAAAACTGCAAGGGTGAAAAAGATGAAAAAGAGAGAGCAATAAGGAATATGTACCGATTCGAACAAAAAGAACACAATTTAGTATTTGCATTGTGTTCTGGTACTAAATCTTCTCCGGCGGTAAGTTCAAAATTTAGATCTTGATCTTATCCAAGTTCATTTGTTCCATAATTTGTCTCAATTAAGATATTAAACATAAAAAATTAATGAAAGAATCTTGTTCCCAATATTAATATCTGGTATGTTAATCTCCTTTTTTTGCAGTTAAGGATATACACACAAGACCGAATTATAGAGCAATTAGAAAAGTCAAAATTAGATTATTTACAAGCTTCATTAGTTTTGACCTCCACAAAGAAGCTAATGATACCAAATCTCATATATTCGAATTTGATCGAAGAATTTGCGGATAATTTGGATTTGTCGGTGCGATGGATAATAAACCAGCTTCCTACCTCTTGGCCATTAAGGAAATCCATGGTTGAGTGCTTGAAATTACAAAAGCATTTACAGATTGACATTATGCAGAATAATGATGAATTCCAATATTTACTTTTGATGTAAATCGTGCATGTAAAATCCTTTTTGCTTTTTTCTTCTTTTTTCATAAAAAGAAATCGTTCTGATTTCGGGTTTGTGCAATATTTGTGTATATATATATAAGATGGGTATTTTTATTTTTTTGCCCCTTATTATCGGAGTTCCGACGAGATTTAATAATGTACCTAAAATTTAAAAGCGAAAAGGAAATGAAAATTTAACATAAATGGGTAAATTTAGTTTTATAATACCAATAAGGTCTTCTTATATCATGATAATATATATGTTCATTACATTTTCAATGCATCTAGTGCATCGCTATGCCCGCTTCGTCCAAAGTTTTTTTTAACGATTTTGGAATCGACCGTCTTACAATATATGGCAAAATCTTCGCAATTGTACTTGCACAGATCATGAGACCCGAATCCGTGGCCGAGGAGGTATTATTCGGCACGGTATTCTTGCACACATTATATATATATAAATAAACACCTAACAAATATCAAATGACCTGCCAAATGCACAATACATACAATAAATAAGTAGCAACCATACCCTTCTGGCACCAATCAGTACATTATTCATTATTGTAATTTCTCGACAAACTCCTCGACCGGCATCTTGACCACATCTTTCCTTACGCCCATATCCATTTCATATCGATTTACAAAATAAGTAACTGCGGTGAGACCGGCAGACAGAAAACCCACAACATTCGATTTCGCCGGTACATTTGATCGCCCTTCATGATATGACTTGGCAACGTTCACTCCCGCCTTGATCGATTCTATCTGTCCGCTTCGCCCAGCCTTTTCAAACGACTTCGGAACCAACCCCGTCTTGCAATATATAGCAAAATCTTCGCAATTGTTCTTAAACAAATCGTACGAGCCAAATCCGTGCTCAAGGAGGTATTTGGCGCGGTGTATGACTTCGTGTGGTGGGTCAGATTGGGCCATTGTGCAAGTACCCCCACGGATTTTACCAAGGAACATAGCCCCCGTAGCGGAGTAGACAAAGCGGTAAAGCTGTCCTCCATCGAGAAAACAATTAAGGCAAGATATGGTCATGCCTTCTAAAGATCGACCCTCTTGGAGACGTAGACACGCTTCGCAGATTTTTATCATTTCATGTTTGGCACGTGATGAGGAGATGGAGGAAGAGCTGAAAAGGATTTGATCGAATCCAGTGCCGGTCCCAGTTTCTTGTCCCGGGCCCCTTGTGAAATGGATTACCGTGTCATCTCCGATGTATATTCCTATCAATAAGAACAAGATCTATAGATTGATATGATTGCCTAAAAATAGAATTGTCGTCGTGAATAAAAGGAAATAGTAATACCATGATGGGCATAGACAAAGCTGGCACGCCAAGAGTAAATGTGATCGCTGGGTTGAAGCTTGTCCGTGCTTATCTTGTTCGATAGAATACTAGCCATGTTCGCCATTTCTGGTCTTGATCGTTTATTCTGCTTAGGTTTTAAAAGAAGACGATTTGAATAGTCGACAAGGGTCATGAAATAATGTAGTTATTTTATTTTATTGGATGATTTTGTCAAATTATGAATGCGCATTCTGCATAAAACAGCCTTGGGCGTCTACTTAATGACATTTTTTAAAGCAACTTAATTAGTTATTTGCTTTAAAAATAGGTAAGACTTTTCAATTTAGTTAAATATGTTTTTCTTTCTAATTAAAGTGCGATGACTTGGTTCTTTAATTGGAGGAAATCACAAAGCTATCCAATTTATCAAACTGAAAGATAATACTGAGTCTAATATTTCATTCTCGGCCTGAATGGCCTCAAATTTGAGGTATTAACAGAATAAACTCTATTTTGCAGATTAATAGCAGATTGATCATGTCCCAGGCCCATTAAGAACCACCACTTCAAGTATATAAATCTCACAACGTTAGTTTGCTAGGTACTAAAAAAAAATAGGCGACCCGAGTTTTTATTTAATAAAACTCATAATTTTAGAAAATGACATAATAGCACTAACAACAATTTTTATGTGCACAATAAATCATTGTTATCTTACACAAAAAATCACTCGCAAAAACTATATGAAACAAAGCAAATAATAATTCGTTCAATTACAAGAATCTCACATATGACATACCCAAACAGTCCCGCGCAATAACGCGGGAATAAATCTAGTTTATATACGAGATAAACCAAACAGCCAAAAGTAACACGATAAAAACACGCAGCAAAGCCATACATGACACCATGGCTATGCCGGCATCAATATGTAGGTTTACACTACAGGGGACGTTTGGTTCGTGCTTTAAAATTAATATGCCTTGGCATATACTCTAATTTATTTCATTCTCATATTTGGTTCAGACGTCAGGTAATAAAATAACGTCATCCACGATGTCCATGGACATATTTCATGAGAATAGAATTACCACCAAAATTGATGATTTTTTTTTATTCCCATGATATTCTATCTCTTCAAATATTAAAAAATTAAAATTATTCCACAAATATTATTTATTTTAAATTGTTTCTAAATTTGTAGGAAACTAAATACATCAACCAAATATGAATATTGTATATGTCATATAATATTATTTTATGAAATGGAATTACTTATCATATAATATATTAATATTACATCAACTAAATACATCAACCAAATGGAATTACTTGACATATAATATCATTGCCTTTATCACTTCTTTTTTCATTTTTTCTTGGACATTTAGGGCATGTTTTTTTTTGCAGAAACTCAGTCAGATTGTAAGTCGAACTACTGCATTAATCTATTTTTTGTTGTTTGGTTTGATGTAATTTGTCAAACTACTGCAAATCGACTTACATTGTCTCTCTCTTTTCCTGCAACTCAACCTCCCCTCAAATTTACATGAAGTGGAGATACATCACAACATAACATCTCCTTAAATAGGGATTATATTTTCATTATGTTAATTTAAAAAATTAATCAAGCACAATAATCTGAATAAATAAATAAACACTGCCCACAATAATTTAAATAAATAAATAAACACAAATCTACGTCAAGAAATTATTACATTTAAATATGTGTATAAATTATATTTTCATTGTGTTAATATAAGAATATAATTAATCACCGTAATCTCAAAATAACTAAAATTATTTTAAATATTAATTTTATATATTATTTTAAAATATTTCTAATTATTTTGTCATTTTTTTAATATTTATAAATATGAATTATATTTTAAATATTTGCGTTTTCTAATAATTAGTAATGAACTGTAACGCTAGACTCATTACCAATTCAAAGAAACACAAAAATATTTTAAAATATAATTAATATTTGCAAAAATTATAAATATTGAGAAATATTATAAATTATTTTAAAACATTACTAGTATTTCAGAATATTAAAACATGATGTATACAAAATTAATATTTATATATTTCATTTAAATTATTGTGTTTGATTAATTTTTTAGTTATCAAATGAAAATATGGTCCACACTTATACTTGAACATAATAATTTTTATGTCAAAATTATTTTCTTTGAAAAATATGATTATTCTCGATATAAAATACTTATAATTTTAATTTATTAAGATCTGATAAAAAAAATTACGATTTTTATTTCGATGTTTTTTTTTTTCAAATAATATAGATTTTAGATATACATATACATGAATGCAATATGGGTATATATATGGATGCAATATGGGTTAATATATCAAGAAAAAAACCAATTTCTACATCTCTGAGGTCATATTTCAAATTTTCAAACTTTTTGGTCTATTGTAGTAAATCTGAAACATATTGTGTCTTCTTATAAAATTTTGTCCAAATTTATTTGCAAATTTTAATAGATATAAATCTTGAAATTTATAATTCAATTACATCAACCCAAACATAAAAACTATAAATCCAGTAATTTCACTTTCGTGAATCCAAACATTTAAATTTGAAGTGCATTTCCGAATAGTCGATTTGCGGAAATTTATTTTACTTCAGGTAATTTCTAACACGGTTCCCCAAACATTCCCTCCCTTAATCTGACAAAATCCTCGACACTAGTTCTCCTAGAAGAGGAAAAAAAAAAAAGGAAAAAGCTTTTCCTCCTATTAAATAACGTATCTGCCCACTCCGTCCTTTTATAAAAGACGTGACAACTAACCCTGTCTTGCAATATATTGCAAAATCCTCGCAATTGTTAGTGAACAAATTGTACGAGCCAAATCCGTGCTCGAGAAGGTACTCGGCACGGTGGATGACTTCGCATGGCGGGTCAGATTGGGCCGTTAAGCAAGTACCCCCACGGCAAATTAGGAAGATAAACAGCGAAACGGAGTAGGCAAAGCAATAAAGTTTTCCTCCATCAAGGAAACAATCGAGGCAGGATATGATTACGCCTTTTATAGGTCGGCCTTCCTGAAGAGGTAGACAATTTTCACAGATTCGTTCCTTTTCGTGTTGGGCTTGTGAGGAGATGAGGGAGGAAGAGCTGGAAATATTTTTATCGACTCCTTTGCCGCTCCCAACTTCCTTGTCCCTCGTGAAATGGATTACCGTGTTATCTCGGGTGTATATGCCTATCAAAAATTAGAACATGATCATTAATCCTTATAGCTAGTGATAGTATTACCTAAACAATATCTGAAACAAAGAAGTGATGGAAAACCGTGATGGGCGTAAACGTAGCCGGCACGCCAAGAATAAATGTGATCACCGGGTTTAAGCTCATCCTTGTTTATCTCGTTTGATAGAAAAATTGGCATTTGTGATTTTTCTCTTCTTGATCTTGATTGTTTCTTCTTGTTGGGTTGTATTGCAAGGGTGTGGAAATAATTTAGTAATTTAAATTTTATTATGTATATATATATTTGGGGTCGCCAGAATTCACCCAAAACGTCATAATTTAGTAATTTAAAAATTTTAATTTCGTAACACCTTAATAATTAACATTTTAATTCATGATTTGACATTTTAGTTTGATATCTAATTATAAATTAAAATAATCAAATTATAAATTAAAATGTTAAATCATATGTTTATGTGTTAATTTTTAATATATTAAATCATATATATATCATCAATTTTTGGGAGAGTTATAAGGAATGTACCAAGACATCACTACTCTTTTATTATTGGAGAAAATATTGGGTCGCGTAAACTAATTATATATGTACCTCGAATGTCAAAATTTATGACATTGATTAATAACGGATGTACACCACTACTTTTTTATTATTTATTTTTTTTCTTTTTCAATGGTACTCTTTTATTATCGTTGTCTCTTGGTCTTTTTCTTTTTATAAATTATTTGGAGAGTATCTGTATTCGATAATATCCAAACCGTATTCGTATTTGTTTATTATCCGAACTGTATCCGGATCCAGATAGTTCCATATCTGAGTCAGTATCCTAAAAAATATGAATATGAATATGATATGACTGAACCGGATCCCAACCGTTCACACCCCTATACGGATCCTCTGTGTGTACATATTTGGAGAGTATCTTCTGAGGACTGAGATTATAAACGCTGGATTAAAATGATGAACTGTGATTAAACATTGAAAATTGAAATTCAACCATTTACACAGATAAAAACAATCCAATTCATAAATATATTGCATATTTATATACGAGATAAACAAAACAGCTAACAGTGACACACAATAAAAAACATGCAGCAACTCAATATAAGACACCATGACTGTGCCGGCACCAAGACAATAGGTAGGTTTAGAGTTTAAGATTTATACCATTGCTTTTGTCAGTACTTAACCATTTTTCTAGACAATTAATCCTGACAAAATCCTCGACCCGTATCTTGGCAAAATTTTCCTTCAAACTCATACCATTCTGATTCGAGTACCAAGCCAGACCTAGAAAAAGAGGAGCGAAAGCAATAACAGGTGGACTCAAGCACACTGCTGCAACGAAACACGATACTCCTACAGAATGTATCTACCCACTCCGTCCTTTTTTAGAAGATGTGGCAACTAATCCAGTCTTGCAATATACGGCAAAATCCTCGCAGTTGTTATTTAACAAATTGTATGAGCCAAATCCGTGCTCGAGAAGGTATTCGGCGCGGTGTAATACTTCGCGTGGCGGGTCAGATCGGGCCATTGTGCAAGTACCCCCACGGATTCGAGTTAGGAAGAAATTCCGCGAAACGGAGTAGGCAAAGCAATAAAGTTTTCCTCCATCAAGGAAACAATCGAGGCAAGATATGATTACGCCTTTTATAGGTCGGCCTTCCTGGAGAGGTAGACAATTTTCACAGATTCGTTCCTTTCCATGTTGAGCTTGTGAGGAGATGAGGGAGGAAGAGCTGAAAAGGAATATTTTATCGACTCCGTTGCCGCTCCCGACTTCGTGGTCCCTCGTGAAATGGATTACCGTGTTATCTCGGGTGTATATGCCTATCAAAAATTAGAACATGATCATTAATCCTTATAGCTAGTGATAGTATTACCTAAACAATATCTGAAACAAAGAAGAGATGGAAAACCGTGATGGGCGTAAACGTAGCCGGCACGCCAAGAATAAATGTGATCACCGGGTTTAAGCTCATCCTTGTTTATCTCATTTGATAGAAAATTTGGCATTTGTGATTTTTCTCTTCTTGATCTTGATTGTTTCTTTTTGTTGCGTTGTATTGAAGCAGCCGGCAAGGGTGTGTATATAATTTAGTACTTTAAATTTTATTAGGTATATACAATGTTCTAAAAATCGGTCTAGGCGTCCGCCTAGGCGGCGCCTAGGCGCTAGGCGTTGGGAAAACGCCCACGTTTAGCCTAGGCGTTCCTGTCTAGGCGGAATTCCGCCTAGGCCCGCCTAAATAGCGCCTAGGCCCGCATAATTCCGCCTAGGTCCGCCCAGGCCAATTTTTTTTTTTTTTTTTTTTTTTTTTTTTTAATTTTTTTTTTATTAAGACCCACAACTCATTTCCTTTCTTATTTCTATTTTTAGTAATTTTATTTTGTGATTTATTTGAATTTGTATTAATGGTATTTTGTAGATTTCATGTTACACTTTGTTTGGACGTTGTTTTAAATAAATTAATATGTAGATTTCATGTTATGATTTGTTTGGACGTTGTTTTAAATAAATCAATATACATTATTTTTAGTATAAAAAATTATAGCACAAATTATAATATATAAAAATTAAAAAAATGACAAAATTTTTGTAAAATTACAAATCCGCCTAGATCCGATTAATCCCCGATTAATCCCCGATTAATCCCTCTAGGCGCTAGACGGTGCCCGTCCGCCCGACTAGCGCCTAGCGATTTCTGTAACATTGGGTATATATATAGGGTCGCCAGAATTCACCCCAAACGTCCTCTACATGTAGTATATAACACATAATTATACGCAATCTATATGGATTGACACAATATGACACATGTTAATTACATATCAGTTATACTTATAACACATAATTTTTATTTATGAAGTATTTGTTGTTTTATACAAAATTATTGTGATTGAGTATGGTTTCTTGTAGCGTCATTATGTCTTTTTTTGTATTTTATTTAAATTTTTTTTTATTTGCAATATTACTGATGTTATTATGAAAAATCATGCACTAAAACAAAATCGAAAGATTCATAATAACTCGCTCTCGCCGTCTCCATCACTCTCTTTTTATATCCATAATATCGCTCTCGTTTTTCGTCCATCTCGAATTCGTCTACCGTTTTCTCCACGTTTGAAATGGCCTTCATCATCGCTCTTATTTGTCTCGTTAGTTTTAATTTTAGCTGCCGAAAATAATGAAGAGAGAAATAATTTTGGGTGTGGTAAATTTTCAAAAAAAATCCTAACTTGTTTGTATATTGTAAAAAATCCCTATCTTTTTGAAAATTTACCAAAAAAAATCATCTACCAAACTTTTATTTCCAAATATCCCTTATGTGGGTTAAAACTAACCATGAATGAATGGTATTAATTTTTTGGGCCAAAATACCTTTCTACTTTCATATGTAGTAATTAAAAAAATATTTTTATTATTTTTTATTAATTTTAAGAAAATTATTAAATATTTTTTAACATGTAGTGATTTAATTTTTTTTATTACATCTAGTGTTATATAATTTTAATATTTCATTTATTATTCACGAAAAAAATAACATCAGATAATAATAAAACGAACAACAATAAATAAAATCATCATGAAAAATATATTGAAAATATATTATTCACGAAAAAAATAACATCATGAAAATATATTGATAGTCAAATATTTGTTTAAACATCTAGTTTTTTTATTCACGAAAAACATTTGTTTAAACATCTAATTTTTTTATTCACGAAAAAGTAACCATGAATGGTATTAATTTTTTTGGCCAAAATACCTTTCTACTTTCATATGTAGTAATTAAAAAAATATTTTTATTATTTTTTATTAATTTTAAGAAAAATCTTAAAAAAATTTAACATGTAGTGATTTGAAATTTTTTATTACATCTAGTGTTATATAATTTTACTATTTCATTTATTATTCACAAAAAAATAACATCAGATAATAATAAAATAAACAACAATAAATAAATATCATCACGAAAATATATTATTCACGAAAAATTAACATCATGAAAATATATTGATAGACAAATATTTGTTTAAACATCTAGTTTTTTTAATTTTCATTCTTCTTTATGTATTATTTTAATAGTTTCTTGATATTTTATTTCTTAAGTATATGCAAGGTATTCTTTTAATATTTTTATTCATTTTATTATTATTTTTTTTAGTTTTTCAGAAGAAAAAAATATAAAAATCAAATATATATATATATATATATATATATATATATATATATATATATATATATATATATATATATATATATATATATATATATATATATATATATATATATATATATATATATATGTAAAAAATAAATAATAACTTTTTTAATTATTGTATGTTAAAAATTCTTTAGACCTTTTTTAAAATGAATACAAATAATAATTTTTTTAATTACTACATATGTTAATAGAAAGGTAATTTGATTAAATTTTTTTTGCAACATCTAATAGTTAAATTTGGTGGAGATGGGTGGGGGGAGAATATGAAAATTAGCAACATCTATATTCAAATTCTTTAGGCCTACCTGGTTCACTCTCATGCCATCATTTTTCTTAACTTTATACATAAGAATAATCATTTTTCTTAACTTTGTACATAAGAATAATATCTCACTTTTTTGATACTCAGAAAATAAAGTCTGAACAAATATTGTATTTTGAAATAAATTAAAAGAAAATATCAGTTATCTCATTTTTGTATTTCAATAATTATATATATTTTCATAAAAAAATAATCTAAAAAATATATAACATGTTTTATTACACAAATAAAATATATATTATATATCTAAAAAAATATATCATAAATATCCAATATATATAACATATATTGTATTTTTAAATCAATTACATAAAAATCACAACGCATAAATATATATCATATGTCTAAATAAAATATAAAATTTGGATGATAAACGACGTGTGTTTTGGAATGCGTTGGAGTACACAAAATTCCATCAAATTTGAAAAAAAAAAAACAATTGTGCCACATGTCTCTCTCTATTGATTGTGTGCACGCGTGAACACCCACAGAATATATAATTTTTTTTCCTTACATATATGTGTTTACTATTTATAAACCGAAATAAGACTCAAAGCCTTAATATAATGTAATTGACCAGAATTAAAATAAACTCTTGTTTCTCACAACTCATACCAATTTATTATGTGCGCGCAATTTGGGTTTTGTATGTTGGCCTGTTCGACAACGTCAATGGAAAAAAAATATTAAAGAAATGAAAAATTGGCTAAACTTCATTCCACGGAAAAGTGAAAAATAATGAACTCATAATTTTTCTTCTATCCTTCTCCGGTCTTTTAATTAATAGATATTAATTTAATCGTTTCTTTCATTTTTTTTTTAATTTCCACATGTTGCCGAACATCAGTATTAACTAGCCTTACCCCCGCGCAATTGCGCGGGGTTGTTCGGGTTTATAAGTAATGTAGTTGAAGAAAATTGTTGTTCATTTTGTGTATGTGACTTTCTTTTTGTAATCATTATTATATGTGTAATTTAGTGTGTTGTGTGCGAGTGAAATTTTGTAGCAAAAATCGTTTGAATATTTTAAGAGCCGGATTTCTTGAATAATTCAAACGGTTATTGCTAAAAAAATTATCTATATTTTATACTTCATAAGCAAAATAAGGAAAAATAACGAATGAGTCGTCATGAAATTTATTAAGAACCTAATAGATCAGAAAACATTGCCGAAAAAAAGAGTGTTCTTAATTTCACAAATCCTTAATTTTGCTACATATTTAGCACAAATATTTTTCGCCCTTTGTGTGGTCGGCCAACAACAAAGTTTCACGATGTCATCGCTAACCGTTTCGTTCGAAACTTTAATTTAAATTATGTCATGATTATTCGCACATCCGTGATTTGATATATTTTTAACCCCCTAATTTTTTTTGGATATTGTAAAAAATCATCTATCTTTTCGTAAACTCCAAAAAAAAAACTCTTTACCAAATTTTTATTTTAAAATACTCCTTATGGATGATATTAATTTTTTTTTTTCCAAAATACCCTCCAAATCTCATATGTAATAATTAAAACTTATTTTTGTTATTTTTTATTTATTTTAAGAAAATTCATAAACACTTCTTAATATGTAGTGATTTAAAAAAATTTAAATTATTACATATTTTGTTTATATAATTTTAATATTCCATTCTTTATTCATAAAAAACTAACATTAAATAATAATAAATAAACATCTTGCAAATATATTCATAGAAAATATCTATTTAAACATCTACTTTTTATTTTAGTTTTCCTTTTATGTATTTTTTAATAGTTTTGTGATATTTTATTTTTAAATATTTGCAAGATGTTCTTTTATTAATATTGTTCAACTTATTATAATTTTATTTTAGTTTTTAAAAAAAAATAATACATAAGTCGAATATTTGTAATGAATGAAATATTAAAATTATATAACATATAACATATAGTAATTTTTTTTTAATTATTATGTATTACAAAAAGTTTAAGAATTTTTTAAAATTAAAAAAACATTTTTTTTTAAATGAATACATATGTAAATTAATTTTTTTTTACAATATCTAAAAATTTAAGGAGTCTTTTGAAAAATTTTCAAGTAAAGTGGAGATAGGGAGGCATAATAAGGTGTTCATGTGGACGCATGAGATGAGAGGAATTATTAATAATGTAAAAAAGGACCGAAATTTAAATTAAAAAGAACCAAAATGTTAATAAAAAGTACCAAAGTGTGAAGTAAAACTGAAAAGGACCAAGATATAAATAAAAATGACTATAATGTAAATTCAAAAATGTAAAAAAGGACCGATATGTAAATAAAAGAGGATGAAGATGTAAATATGAAGGACCAAAATGTAAGTTTCTAAACTGAAAAGGACAAAAATGTAAATAGAAAGAACCAAAATGTAGTTTTTTAAATTAAAAAGGACAAAAATGTAAATAAAAAGGACCAAAATGTAAATAAATTTTTTACAAAGAGGCCCCTGGACCAAAGTTTAATTTTTAAAACTTGAAAGGACTAAATGTAAAAAAAAGGACCAAAATGCAAATAAAAAAGGACCAAATTGTAAATAAAAAGGACCAAAATGTATTTTTTTCAGAAAAGGACCAAAATGTAAATTAATTATTTTTACAAAGAGGCCCCTGGACCAAAATATAAATTTTAAAACTTTGAAGGACCAAAATGCAAATATAAAGGACCGAAATGTGAAAAAAAAGGACCAAAATGTAATTTTTTTTTAAAAATAGGACCAATTTATGGCCACTGGACTAAAATGTAAATTTCAAAACTTCGAAGGACCAAATGCAAATATAAAGGACGAAAATGTAAAATAAAAAGGACCAAAATGTAAAAAAATTTCGGAAAAAGGACTAATTTGTAAATAAAAAAAGACCAAAATGTAAAAAAAAAAAAAATTTACAAATAGGCCCCTGGTGACGTGGCTGCACCAGGAGGCAGCAAATCCCCTTGCATTATATTATAGATAGATGAGTAACGATAAGTACACATAAACCGATAACAAATCTGACATAAATACATTAATTCGTGTCATTAAATATGTCTTTGATTAATTCAGTTCAATGTTAAAATTATCTCATGATCAATGCTTTCGTTATTAATAAATTTTATGATGACTTATTTGTTTATTTTGCTTATCTGGCCATGATGTGTAAAAAGCTAAATAAATTTTAAAGCAAGTTGTTTGAATTGTTCAAGAAATTCGGCTTTTAAACAATTCAAGCGATGCTTGCTGAATGAAATTGTCCATTGTTCTAAACGCATTTAAGTGCATAATTTTTGTAATAACTAAACTAATTAAGACTTTGTATTGTACTAATTATTATAATTTATTTTATTATTGAATGTTATGTAACATTATTTATTTATTTTTTTTGAAATATTCATATTTTATGTATTATTTTTGACATTTACTTTACAACGCATACATAATTTGTTAATTTGCTAGTCGCTAGATACTACAAAATAGGTTACACGAGTTTTTAAATTCATATGTTTCGACTTTCGAGTCAACATATAATACAAAACATGTTTGATCGCGTAAAATATTAATAAGTAGTGATTCTAACAAAACTCATAATTTAAAAAAATGACATAATAACACTAACAACAATTTTATGTGCACAATAAAACATAGTTATCTTGCACAAAAAAACCACAAACAAAAATCATATAAAACAAAGCAAATAATAATTCGTTCAATTACAACAATCTCACATACCCAAACAATCCCACGCAATAGCGCGAGGATAAAGCTAGTTTATATACGAGATAAACCAAACAGCCATCAACACAAAATAAAAACACGCAGCAAAGCAATACATGACACCATGGCTATGCCGGCATCATCCTGACATAATCCTCGACCCGTATCTTGGAAAAGTTTTTCAGCAAATTCAAGTCATTGCATTTCATGAACCAAGCACAAACTACAGAAGGAGCGAAAGCAATAACAGTTGGAATGCCCATTAGTGATATTAAACCCAGTACTCCTATTACAGAACGAATCTGCCCACTCCGTCCTCCTTTAATCGACTTGGCAACTAACCCTGTCTTGCAATATATTGCAAAATCCTCGCAATTGTGATTGATCAAATTGTACGAGCCAAATCCGTGCTCAAGAAGGTACTCGGCGCGATGGATGACTTCGTGTGGCAGGTCAGATGGGATCATCGTGCAAGTACCCTCGCGGATTCTAGTTGCGGCGAAATTCTTCGAAACGGAGTAGGGAAAGCAATAAAGTTTTCCTCCGTCGAGGAAACAATCGAGGCAAGATATCATTACGCTTTTTATAGGTAGACAATTTCCACATACGTGTTTGACTGCTTGTGAGGAGAAGATGGAGGAAGAGCTGAAAGGCACTCCCGGGCCCCTCGTGAAATGGATTACGGTGTTACCTCGGGTGTATACGCCTATCAATAATTAGAATAGGATCCTTACAGCTAGTGATAGTATTACCTCAAAAATATCTGAAACAAAGAAGAGATGGAATACTGTGATGGGCATAAACGAAGCCAGCACGCCAAGAATAAATGTGATCGCCGGGTTTAATTTCATTCTTGGATTTTTCGTTTGATAGAAAATTTGCCATTTGTATAAGCGCATCCTTGTTCTTAACTTCTTATTTGATAGTGAATTTGCCATTTGTGTCTTTTCTCTTCTTGATCTTGATTGTTTCTTCTTGTTGGGTTGTATTGAGTAGCCGGCAAGGGTGTGGAAATAATTTATTAATTTAAATTTTATTAGGTGTATTTAAAAAGAATATATCACACAGATAAATATATATTACATATTTAAAAAAAAGCTAGGTTAAATGACCAATACCCAACTTGTCAACATGGCCAACATTTTATGAGTCCTTGAATATAGAAATCGGATGGTGGCTACTAAATCCCGCACTTCATCTAAATTTCTGGTTTTTTCATATTGAAGCGCTGTGAGTTTAATGTTTCTCTTACAAATTAGCCGACTCTTTTCTAAAAAACCGACTCTATTTTTTCCTGTTTTTTTTTCCCTTCCTTTTCTTCCGCTCCATACTCAGGTCTACTCTACCCAGCTTTACTTGTATGATTTTTTTCCTTTGCGATTTTTTTCCTTTTCTTCCGCGCCCTAACTCAACAAACCTTGGTACACTCTTGGTTTTGCTTGTATGATTTTTTTCCTTTGCGATGCGACCTTCATATTTAAGGATAAAAGTCAAAAGATAAGTATATCAATTAGATCAATGAATAATGGACCGAAGATCATGAAGGAGACGGCAATTTTTCAACTTTTACTATATGTCCTATTTCTTCATGAATTTCTAACGAATTGAAGGATAAAAGTAGTTTTTTAATATATGTCCTATTTGTACAAAAAAAAATTGGTTACTGAACTTACGTGCATGGTCTATTGGCACCATGAATTTAGTACATTGTGACATGAGTTACATGTAATTATTTTTTTCTTATAGAAAATTTATCAATTGCTAAAACAAAACTAAATTTTTTAATTATGACAAAACTCAAAATACAAGTAGATATGTTCTAAACGATAACACTAATTTCTTAAACCAAAAGGTATGTTTCATCTTTAACTCTCAGTTCGCTCTCTCAAGCGATGAATTGTACTCCTCACATTCACCGCACTAGCGGTATTAAGGGGGTAATCCCCACCAGCCTTGACCTTGCAGTAGTCCTTGCATTCTCAAATATCAACTACCTCCTGTTTTGCTGCCAACTCTCGGCAAAACTCGCTGAGAAACTTTAATCCCCTCATCTTCTTGATCTCCCTTCTCAAACTGGCACCATTTGATCATGTGTTATACAATTTTGGAAAATTCATGTGGTAATATCCTCTCTCCAGCGTGGTACCTATAAAAAAGCAATTGAAGTTGACCATGCTCGAGTCGCAAGCAGTTTCACGGCCGGATCAGAAAAAAACTCGATGGCAAATATCCCTCTTTTGAGAATTCGGATTCCTCATCCTCCTATTATTATATATGACGCACTTTGGTCCCGGTCAAACCAAGCATGAGATTCCCTATAACAAGAAAGACAACTCGAAAATCAGTTATGAATAAGATAAAATGAAAGGTACAAATTGGTATTGGTATTGGTATCGTTATACAATAATGGTACCAAATAATAGCAGAGATTTGTCGATGATTTGTACTAAAAGATGGACAATTTGAATCTTTTACTTTGGATTTTTTTTGCAATTTTGCAGTCAAGGCGAATCAATAAATTAATGGAACAAAGATGTAACCCATTTTTTTGAAAACTTTACATCCATAACCCCAATAATTTTTGAAAAATAAGAACTTTACACCCATAACCCCAAAAATCTGCAAATTGGATCAAATTTGTTGAATTTCAGTCAAAATTTGGAGTATTAGTGACATTTGCTAAAAACAATCAGATTTTTTTCGAATTTCATTTTCAAAAAGTAAGAAAAAGGAGGGCATACCTCCATGGGCCTCTTTTGTTCAAAACATAGAACCTATGTTACGCGGATACTTCAAAAATGCAAAAGTATTCTGAGGATACAGATATCTGATACGGATATGGATACGATATGGCTCACATACGTATCGGATACGCCACGTGGCGTTTCCGATTATTTTAATGTATTTTTTTTTTATACGGTGGAATAAGGCAGGATACGGCTGTGATACGTTCAAGATACGGCTGAGATACTCCATTTATGATACTTCGGCTCATTATATATTTTTGTCCATAATATTTTTAAATAAATTGTATATGATACTTCTAGGATACTTCTAAATTTGTTCTATGATACTTCTACAATTAATTTAGGATACTTTTCTGATATTTGTATTATTATGTTGATTTTATTTATTGTCATGATATTTAATTTAAAAATATTATTAATTTATTAATTATATACAATATAAATATATTAAAATAATAACTATATAGCCGTATCTGTATCCGTGATTTTTGGAAAATTATCGTATCGTCGTATCCGTATCGTATAGAATACGATACCCTTATATGTATCGGTGCAACATAACATAGAACACAATGACCTAGACTTCGTCGCCATCTTTTCTTTGGTGGAGTGAGAAGCAACACCAAGGATTTAAGAGAGTGTGGCGGCTGATTCTTTAGTGATACTAGGGTTCCAAGATTTGGTATCGCTCTTCAATTTCTTCTTCGCTTTGAACTAGGGTTGATCATCAGTGGAAAAAGATAGGGACATAATCATAGGCAAATAGTCGCTTATATCGGATCGTGAACAGAGAATCCACATGCTAGAGTCGATATAGAGAATGGAGAGGACATGCTCTAGGGTTCATCAATGGAGAAATAAAGCAGTGGTGTTATACACCACGCACTATTTACCCGCTATCAACCACGCATGCCATATATACTTTATACACTACCATATATGCATTATATTGACCGGTCAATTTCATCTGAGTTTCCAAAACTATTAACTGCGGGTCTTGTGCGGGTAGATTAGTGCGTGGTGTTTAACATTTTTGGAAATAAAGCGACATGAATGAGAGAGAGCCCAAGAAATTGAGAGCTCAATCAACTATGAAAGAGAAAGAACGAACTTTGAACCAGTTTAGTCTGGATTGGTTTTTTTTTCTTTGAAATTTACCATTTTGCCCTCAGAATTCAACATATGCGACGGTTCAGAAATTGTTGTTGCCATATTGGCCACACGTACATGAAATGTTGATTATTGGACCTAACTTTTTGAAAAATATAACAAATAAAAATATATCGTACATGTACAAAATATATAACATACTAGGTTTATCCCCGCGCAATTGCGCGGTATTTTTTAATATAATTATTTAAATAGAATTAACGCATGTGCGAATTAACGCGCATGTGTTTGAACTAAATTAATCTAATCATGACATATTTGCAAATATCATGATGTCAATAGATGCATAAGGTTCATGAAATTAGTCTATCAAGGATATTATTTTCTAATATAATTTGTATAAATAGCATTTGTTCAGGTGCTTCTAAAATCGATTAATATAATCAGGACATATTCGCAAATTTGAATATGTATGTAAAATAGTAAAAAAAAACTAAATGTAAAAAAAGATCAAAATGTAAAATAAGAAAAAAGGATCAAAATATAGAAAGGACCGAAATGTAAATTAAAAATGACCAAAATGTAAATAAAAAGGATTAAAATGTAAATTAAAACTAAAAAGGACCAAAATGTAAATAAAAAGGACCAAAATGTAAATTAAAATGTAAAAAAGGACCGAAATGTAAATAAAAAGGATCAAAATGTAAATAAAAAGGACAAAAATATAAATTAAAACTATAAAGGACCAAAATGTAAATTAAAAATATAAAAAGGACTGAAATATAAATAAAAATGACTAAAATGTAAATTGAAAAAAAAAATTACAAAAAAGTCCCTGATGACGTGGAGGCTTAGAATTGCAAGAATTTTGTCTACTTTATACATAAGATTAATATTATATTTTTAAATAAATTATAGCATAAAAAATATAAATATATATAATATGTCTAAATAAAATACAAAATTTGAATGAGAAAGGACGTGCATTTTGAAATGCATTAAAGTGTACAAAATTTCATCAAATCTGGAAAAAAAAGTTAATTGTGCCACATGTCACTCTCTATTGATTATGTACACGCGTGCACACCCATATAATATATAATTTTTTCCCTTAAATATATGTGATATTTATGATAGATTTTTATTTTTTGACAAACCGAAATATAATGTAATTGACCAGGATTAAAATAAACTCATGTTTCTTACCACTTATACCAATTATTATGGAATGGGCTGCAATTTGAGTCTTGTATGTTGGCCTGTTCGACAACGTGAATGGAAGAAAATATTAAAGAAATAAAAAATTGGCTAAACTTCATTCCATGAAAAAGTGAAAAATAATGAAATAATATTTTTTCTTCTATCCTTCTCTGCTCTTTTAATTAATAAATATTAGTTTAGTCGTTTCTTTCATTTTTTTTAATTTCCACGTGTTACCGAACTTAGTATTAATTAGTAACGATATATACACATAAACTAATCATAAATTTTACATATATACATTTGTTCTTGTAATTAATTATGTTACAAATCAAACATAAACTTACATATATGTGTATATTTGTGTCAGATTTGTGGTCGATTTGTGTGTATTAATACACGGCACTGTTGTAAAAAACGGTGAAAAACGGTGGAAAAACGGTGTTTCGGTGGAAAAACGTTCCGTTTTTTAGAAGACGATTTGAAAAAACGGTCAAACGTTTTTTTACCGTGTTTGATCATTTTTTTGGGGAAAAAACGTTTTACGGTTCGAAAAACGGCCGTTTTTCACAACAAAAAAATTGGAATTTTGATTATTTACCGTTTTTCAGCCCATTTTTTTTTTCCAGCCCAATAAAATTATCATTTTTTTTACTTACGGTTATCCCGAATGATGTTAATGATTTTACTATTTAGTTTATGTTTGGATTTGAGTTTATATTTTGATGTTACGTTTTGTTGGACATTCATTTTGATGTTATGTTTTATGTTGTATATTGTTTATGTTATTTTTTTACTATTAAAAATTTAAATTATTATATATTTTTTTGGTTTCATCAATAAATTTTAATTAAATTATTATCGATTTCGGTGACCGTTTATTCATCGTTTTACGGTTCCCGACCGTTTCGTATCGTTTTCGGTATTTTACAATATTGATACAGGGTCTCTCGGAAATTTATCAAAAAATAATCACACGGCGCCTCTTAATTTGACTCGTGTCCGTAACCACTTCGGATCCGCCAACGGACGGTGCAATCCACGTGAACCGTTTCTTCTTCTCTGTACGTGGCGTTATATCAGTGGTGGAAATTCATATCTGCTGTTTCTCCCCCATACCTGATCTTTCACTCTACGTGGCGACTATCCATTAGCCCAATTCAATATAACGCCGTTCAAATTTAAAGCCGTCTTTGTTTTCTTGAATTTTCAATCCATAAATTCTTTCATATCAGTCGATTTGAGAACAGACGTTGCTTCTATACTAAGTAAGTTCTTTTCTTTTCCTTTTTTGTCGATTAGATTTTCCATTTTGGTCGTTTATGTGAAGAATTATGCCTCGTCAGTTGTTTCTCTTTTGCTTCGATTGCTGTATGAGTGATTGTTTTTCTTGATTTGGAGAAGATGATAGTTAATTGTCCTCTTTTTATGTAGTGAGAATTGGGGTTCTGATAATTTCATTGTCTGGAACAACTACATTGATAGCTTGATACTTATTGGATGCAATAGACATATTGAACCATAATCTAGGCCAATATATTCAATTTGGATGAATTACTGTATTTAATTTGTAATTAGGATATTAAGACATCAAATTTTCATATTTGGTGTTGAATCTGATATGTTGTATCAGTCAAAATATCAGCTGTATTATCGAATGACCATTCTGCCCTTATATTCGAATTCCAAGATCACAGCTTGAATGCCAATGGTTCAATAAAAAAGTTTTTTATTTTATAAAAATAATGATGATTGATCCAACTAATTTGATAAATTAAGTAACTTAGGCCTGTTTGGCAAATACGAATTTTACTAATTCATATCTCATACGTATATCTCATACGTATATTTCAGGATACCGTCCAGCTATCCATCCAAAATTACAAATAACCCGCCATAATTAAATTAAATTACATAATCAATTAGTGACTATGTCAGAAGAAGATCAAAATCTCATGAGGTGGGGCCTCGACCATCTCCTAGGCGCATTTAATGGCACTGCAAGTACTAATGATGATAATAAAGAAGAACTGGAGACCTCCATTGAAACTATCAAGGACCAAAGTGAAAATTTGGTAGAGAACGACGAGGTCATCGCTTATGCATTGCAAGAAGAACTCAATCAAGTGTGGTCTCAAGAGCCTTGCGTAAACAGGCCTTCTGTACAAGGAGAGGAACTGGAGGCGTCCATTTCGGGTAACAAAACAGAACCATTGGAGCTCTCCAGTTGTTTGTCTATTGAGCATACTGATGAACTCGACGGTGTTGTGGGGAAGAGATTGAACCAGATGGTTCCAGTACCGGTACTTAAATTAATTTGTTAATGATTAATTTACTAATGGAGATCTCCATTTTGTTTGTTTATAATTTGGTAATTTAATTGCAGCATGTACCGAGAATAATTGAGAATATTCCTTCTGTAGACGAGGCGATGACAGATCACGAGAGACTCCTAGAGAGGTAAGTTTGCAAATTTACCCCTGTTAATAACAAGTTTCCATTTTGGTACTTCTAGAATTTAAATTTGGGTTTTTATGTGTTTCTAGGTTGAAGCTATATGATCTCGTCGAACTCAAGGTTCAAGGCGATGGTAATTGTCAGGTTCGCTATTTCGCTCTTTTCATTTTGGTCCTTGTAAATTTGATAATTGGCTGTGTATGTTCTAATAATTTTCCAATTTATTTGTTTATTTTATTTTTTTGCAGTTCAGAGCATTATCAGACCAATTTTATCGAACTCCAGATCATCATATTTTCGTCAGAGAACAAGTTATTAATCAGGTTATCTTAATAATTATATATATATAAATACATAAAATATTTATACGAAGTTATAATGTTTTGCTAATTTTGTTTTGTTTTTGTAGCTAAAATCGCAGACTGAAAATTACAAAGGATATGTTCCAATGGATTATGAAGATTATATCAAGAGAATGTCCAAGTTAGTTATTTACCTTTTTAATTATTTCATAAATTTGACTAAATTTTGAATATTATTTGAGTTTAATAAATTTAATTTAATTTGAACGAGCAGGAGTGGAGAATGGGGCGACCATGTCACTCTACAAGCTGCTGCAGATTCAGTAATTTTGTTCCTTTTTACTTTTTTTTGTTAATGAATTTTGAATAATGTAGGGGTAATTTTTGCAAATTTGCCTGATTAATTATTTGGGTATGCTAATATTGGTTAAATTTAAATTATATTTGTGCAGTATGGGGTGAAAATATTTGTTCTAACATCGTTCAAGGATACGTGCTATATCGAAATACTTCCTGTTGTTGAGAAATCTAAAAGAAGTACATTTTTTATTATTTTAGTGTATTTTTATTTTTGTCTTTATATTCACCGTGTATTTTTATTTTTTATTTATATGATTTTTTGTGTGTTTTTCAGTAATATTTTTGAGCTTTTGGGCTGAGATTCACTATAATTCTATTTATCCTGAAGCAGGTAATTTCATCTCGTACTTTAATTTTTTTAAAATATGGTTTAATGTATTATTATTATTATATAATTTATATTGATGTATAATGTATTTATCTCTCTGTTGTAGAATTTCCAATTGAACAATTGAAGAAGAAGAAATGGTATCACCATTTTATTTAAATTTTGGACTGATCGCATCTAACTAGGAGATTGTAGATATATATCATTTTTTGTCTTACTTTTTATTACTATTAATAGAATACCTACAGTTATAGAAATAATTCTTTGTTGCCCATTAACAATTTTATTCATTGATTGAATTATATAACAGTTTTATAATCGATTAATTCATTTCTTTTAATATATCTATCATTTATTAGTACTATGAAAATGCTTGACGCTGAAGCTACAAGTATATATATTGCCATATTTTTGTTGTTTTTCTGTGATTATTATTATTATTATTATTATAAATGACAATTGAATATTTCGAACAAAAATATGCTTAATATATTAGCGGTTTGAATAGCAATATTTTTGAATTATATTTCTAATATTACTATATTTAGAAGAAATAACATTTGCAATAAGATTTGTATTTCTGTAGTGGGTAATTTGTTTACTAAATAATATAGAGTATGACATAATATTGGTTTCAGTATTCGAATTTTCAAAATTAAATTTATATATGTATTCAAACCGAATATGTATCGTATTCATGATATATTTCTATCGACATGACATTACTCTAATTATATCCTTCCCCCCAATTTCTCAAATCTTCTCCAAATATCAATCAACACTTTTAATTAGCATGTCAACCAACTCATTAAGATTGGAATTTGTTTTCTCGGATACACAATTCCCGGATCACATTTCCTTTATTTGGTTCTTTGGAACCTCCGCCTTTTCCCCTCAAACCGTTTCTCTTCTTCTCCGTGGATCTAAAACTTGTTTTTCTCACACAATAATTCCTCTCTACTCCTCTCGCAACACACCTTCCGCTCACTCAGCCAATCTACAGAGCTCCGGAGAGAAAATGGCCTCATCCAACGCGCTCTATTCCGCCGCCGCTCTCCTCGGCGGCTCCTCCCCTATTCAGGTCTCTCTTTTCCCTTTCATTTTAGTACTTTACAATATACCTTGCTCCTTTCTTCTGCTTCTCTTCCATCAGATTCTTCCGATGTAGAAATTTTGTACTCTTTCATATTACAACTATTTGATCTTTATACCGTTCTACTTCTGTTAATCCGTATTGAATGATTGGTTTAGTAAAAATTGGAATGAAATCGAAGTAAATCTGTAATTTTATACCCTTTCATCTTCTAATTTTTCATTTAAATAGAAGGGAATTTGCTGGAGATCGAACGTGCGCAGAATGTGTGTGGTCAAAGCTTCACCAAAAGACACATCCTTGGAACACATCCCGAAGAAGAATCTCCAAACCGGCATGGAGAAACTCGCCGCCGCTGCGGTATTTTCGGAATTCGGTCATTTATGGACTTATTGCGAAAATTGCGAAACATCGATTTACAAGGAATATGCGAAAAGAAACCATTATGTTTGCCAATCTTGCGGTTTTCATATAAAAATGGTGGATTCTACTGATCGGTTAGATTTTTTGGTCGAATCGGGAACTTGGGATCCCAAGGACGAGAATATCGTTCCTATCGACCCTTACGAGATTCTTCAAACCAAAGAAATTCATAATGACGAATCTTCAGAAACAAAAAATATCAAGAAGTTAAAAAACCTTGTCGATTTACTTCCTAAAAATCTTAATATTACCGTTTCGACCCAAGAGGAGAAAAAATATGAAGTTCATTGCTCGCACGAAGCCTTTGGAGAAGAATACTCAGATGAATCATCTAAAGAAGAATCTGTTTTACAGGCATTTAATATAAAGGTATTCTTTCAAAAAAAAAAAAAAAAAAAATCAATCATAATACATTGCAGTCACATATCTTAGAATTTCTAATTTTTATTTTCTCTTTTTCTTTGAAGGAATTACTAGATCGAGCTCTTTCAGGATTTTCGCCATGAAGGAACGGAGATATTGAGGATAATGAGACGGTAGAGATGAAAGAGAGAGAATTGTTTTTAGTGTTTTGTTTTTAAGTTGTAATAAAAAGCTTTGGACCAACTACTTATTTTTCGATAAATTATGGGGTTTGAGTATAAATACTGGAGAAACAATGTAATGAGAATGATGTGGCGAAACTTGTGTATTTTTTTCCAAATCAATTAGGGTTTTTCTTAATTTCTTTCTTTTAGAAATCATTTACAACAATCACGAATATATCAATTTAGCATCATAGATCCAAGCTTTTGGTTAGTTCTGAATCTCAGCTGGGCTTGAAAGAGGATTATCAAACCCCATTTCATATTTATCTCGCGATGCAAATTTGATTTGATAGTGAGACAAATTTGTGAGCGAGACGAGAGAAATAGGGGACGGGTAGGGGTGTTCAAACGGTTCGGTTTATTCGGATACCGAACCGAACCGGTTGAATTCGGTTTGATCGGTTCGGTTTTTCGGTTTATTTGGTTCGGTTCAGTTCGAAATATGATATTGTACGGTTTATTCGGTTCGGTTTTGATGTTGTGAAAATCGGTTAAACCAAACCGACCGAATAACATCTCATTTTTCATGAATTTTTTAATATGTTAATGTTAATTTATAAAAAAATGATATTATAATTCTATAAAATAATATACTTATATTTTATAATTGTATTTATATTTTTTGATAAATAAAATATAATTTTTTTTGATAATTTGTTTTTATTTTAAAATTATAATGTTTCTTATTCGGTTTAACCGAATAAACCGATTAAGAATTTGGTATATTCGGTTCGGTTTTTAATCGATTCGAAAGTTAAAACGGTTCCGTTCGGTTTGAATTTAGTTTGGTTCGATTTATATTGGTTTGACCTTATTCGGTTCGGTTTGAACCGAACCGACCGAATGAACTCCCTAGGGACGGGGAGGGTATAACATTTTTTTTGTTAAATTAATTATATTGTTTTGTACTTGATACATGACATATGAATTCAATTAGAATTTTAAATCATGAATTCTACTTAATATTTTCCTTTATTACAAGTATTATTTAGATGTAAAAAATATATGCATTATCAATTTAATCACTTAGAAGGGACCTTAATGAAAGCTTGATTGACTGTCCGAAAATCTCAACATATGAGTCACCGAACAGTGGGTCCCAGTTTATAACCAGAACAAAATTGAACAAAGACAGAGCAGAAAAGAAAGACAATATCCGAATGTTCTGGAAACCCCTCGCGTCGTCACCGTAATCCTCACAACCCTTATTACATAAACCCTCGATACGAGCCGCCTTCCTTTGCTTGATACTCACCTTATCTTTATTCTTCTCTCTCTCTCTCTCTCTCTCCGAACACACTTCTCACTCACTCAGCTAATCTACAGAGCTCCGTAGAGAGATTATGGCCTCCGCCAATGCCCTCTCCTCCGCCCTCCTCGGCTCCTCCTCCCGTTTTCAGGTCCCTCTTCCCTTTCTTATGCTTTTCTAGAAGAGAAAAGTAGTCGCTTTTACCCAGTTATAATTACTAGGTCTTAATGTGGATCTATATACTGTTCGGGGTGGTTTAGTAAAACTGGAATTAATTGAAGCTCAGATTGAGTTAAACTAACTAATTGAATTCTCAGTTTAATTAAAATTCGTGCTTAAATTTTGTGTTGTTCTTGTTTTTGTAAAATTAGACGGGGAGAATGAGCAGGAGATCTAACGTGCACAGAAGGTGCTTGGTCAAAGCTTCGGCTAAAGATATAGCCTTCGACCAGGTCTCGAGGAGAAATCTCCAAGCTGGTGTCGAGAAACTCGCCAATGCCGTTGGAGTCACTCTCGGACCCAGAGGTAATACAAAAAATATTCCTAATTTCGAGACCAATTTCTCAATTAGTAAATTGAATTTCGTTTTGTTTTTTGGGTATTTTTTTTAAGGGAGAAATGTGGTCTTGGATGAGTACGGAAACCCTAAAGTGGTGAATGATGGAGTCACCATTGCCAGAGCCATCGAGCTTGCCGATCCCATGGAGAATGCCGGCGCGGCCTTAATTCGCGAGGTACATGTTTTATCCACATTCAATATTCTCAAAATTAATAAATAAATTTAATTTAATTATTTTCTTCCTTAGGTTGCGAGTAAGACCAACGATTCTGCAGGAGATGGAACCACGACTGCATCGGTTTTGGCTCGCGAAATCATCAAATTGGGTCTATTAAGCGTCACTTCCGGTGCGAACCCAGTTTCCCTAAAAAAGGGGATCGATAAAACCGTAGAAGGTCTCATTCGAGAGCTCGAGAATAAAGCCCGCCCCGTTAAGGGCCGCGGAGACATCAAAGGTATCATTTTATCATTTATCAATCATGCTATTAAATATTTATTTAAATTTAATAAATTTGTAATATTGACAGCTGTTGCCACGATTTCTGCTGGAAACGATGAATTCATCGGGACGATGATTGCCGATGCGATCGATAAAGTCGGTCCTGACGGCGTCCTCTCCATCGAATCATCTTCTTCGTTCGAAACCACCGTTGAAGTCGAGGAAGGAATGGAGGTTTGTCATAAACCTAAACCTAAAAATCATTCTCATATTAATATGTACTATATTAATTCTATGTTGCTAATTTTGTGTAGATCGATAGAGGATACATTTCGCCGCAATTCGTGACGAATCCCGAGAAGCTCCTCGTCGAGTTCGAGAACGCACGCGTCCTCGTGACCGACCAGAAAATCTCGACGATCAAAGATATCATTCCGCTACTCGAGAAAACCACCCAATTGAGGGCCCCGCTTTTGATAATCGCCGAGGACGTCACCGGCGAGGCCTTGGCCACTTTAGTCGTTAATAAACTTCGCGGCATTCTCAATGTCGCGGCGATTAAAGCCCCCGGTTTTGGAGAGAGACGCAAGGCTCTTTTGCAAGATATCGCTATCGTCACGGGTAAGTAATTTAACTTTTTGCTGATATACCCTTTTGGAAAGTTTAAGTATCGAATTTACCCTTATTTTAGGTGCGGAGTTCCAAGCGAAGGATTTGGGATTGTTGATTGAGAACACGAGCGTAGAGCAACTTGGAATTGCGAGGAAAATAACGATTTCGAGCTCTTCGACAACTTTGATTGCTGATGCGGCGAGCAAGGACGAAATTCAGGCTCGTATTTCCCAACTCAAGAAAGAACTCAACGACACGGACTCGGTTTACGACTCCCAGAAACTCGCCGAAAGAATCGCCAAACTTGCAGGCAAGAAACCCTAAAAAACCATAAACTCCAATATTATTATTTTTCTTTTTGCTAATTTTTTTGTTGATTAATTAGGGGGAGTTGCGGTGATTAAAGTCGGTGCGGCGACAGAGACGGAATTGGAAGACAGGAAGTTGCGTATAGAGGATGCAAAGAACGCCACTTTCGCAGCCATCGAAGAAGGTATTGTGCCAGGTGGCGGCTCAGCATACGTCCACCTGTCCACTTGCGTTCCCGCCATCAAAGCAACCATTGAGGATCCTGATGAACGCCTCGGCGCTGACATCATCCAAAAGGTACTTGCTCATATATATTTATTATCATCTCAATCGAGATATTTTGACCGTGTTTTTATTTTATTTTTTAATTTAGGCTTTGGTGGCGCCAGCATCGTTGATAGCGCACAACGCGGGAGTGGAAGGAGAAGTGGTAGTGGAGAAAATATTGGACCGAGAATGGGAGATCGGATACAACGCGATGACAGACAAGTACGAGAATTTGGTCGAGTCGGGAGTGATCGATCCGGCGAAAGTGACTCGATGCGCGCTGCAAAACGCGTCTTCGGTCGCGGGCATGGTTCTGACGACTCAAGCCATTGTTGTCGAGAAGGTCAGGAGGAAGGCTCCCGTGGCTGCCGAGGCTGCTGAAGGGTCTTTCTCTGTTTAAGTGGGGCGGGGAATTGAATTGGTCGGTGTTATTTTGGGGATTTATTTAGGGTTTTAGAGCGGAGAACAGTTTTGTGAAGTGGCGATTGTGGTTTGAGTTAAAGACTTGTTTTGTTTAGCGATAGTGCGGCGAAATAAATTGCGTGTTTTCTTAAGTTAAGAGTGTTTATTATTGTTTCGAGCACACAAATACAATTATGAATTTTATGTTTCCTCTAGACAGAAAAATAAATAATGGATTTATAGAAAACTGTTCTGGGAAACAAACCCTAAAAATAGGCATGCAATAAGAAAATGAAAACAATTTATTAAACATATATGGTACTTGAGAAACCAAATATTCAATTGTCGAAAATTTTCATTAACTCCTTCATTCACATCTCGGCAAATATATTTACTTGAGTGATAGTGTTGGCAAGATCGTCATGGCCTCTCCATCAACCACGAGGATATCATTGTTTGCGAAACATTTTGTTGTGAATTTCACCCTGCCAAAAATAGGAGAAAAAAGTTATTAATGCAATACACTAACTAGTGAAAAAGTTTGGTTCAAGCAATTTGTTCGTTCGGATTTCAGTTCAATTGCAAAATTGAGGCGAAAATGCTGTATAACTGGTACTGAAATATTTGATTTGAAGTACTAAAATAAAGGAGTGATTTTATCATTACATATAATTTTTCTTGATCTCTTTGATGTGAATTGCTTCAAGTCGAGCAGAAATTTCATCTTCAATATAAACTGGCAGCTTGAATTTTAGATTCTGCGAAGCATATATTGCCCCGGGCTGTATAAAATCAATAAAATTCGATGTTAATGATCACTACATTATTAGAATCTCTTAGTATTGGTTTTGGGTAATATGCACGACACATGTTCGACAAAATGCCACTAAGAGAGGTACATACAAAATTGGAAGCTATGATAGAAGGGAACAACGAACCAACAAGCATGCCATGAACGACCATCCCTCTCTCAAACCCAGCAACCCTTTTCGCGAATTCATCCTCTAAATGAACAGGGTTGTAGTCTCCAGTGACCTCCGAGTATTGAGCAAGGTTTCCTTCAGTGAATTTTCTTGCGCCCCTCAAGACATGGCCGACTGCAAGGAGGTCGGAGGAGATGGAAACCGGCCCAACTGGCGGCCGGGAAGAGGAGGAGGAGAAGTGGCGAGATAGGGAGACGGCCCGAGTTAACCTGTTTGTTAGTCGCATTGTAATGGACAAAATAATAATTTATGCAGTGTGGAGAGTTTCTCTGTTTAACTAATTATTTCAAAATCAAAATTGCATTACACAAATACAATTTAAAATTAAACCATATACACACACAATAAGACAATAAAATAGATATCAATTTCATATTGAGTAATCATCCATCTCTTCCTCATTCTCCCTTGAAACTTCCTCCAAGGATTTACCCTTGGCTTCCGGCACAAAAAGCGTCATAATAAGGCCCAAGATGTTTGAAATTGCGAGCAAAAATAGCGAGTTTCTCGTTCCAATTCCTGCTGGGTAACCCTTATCCCTATCCGCCGCATTTTTCCCTTGCGACGCGTAGAGAAATCCGAATGAGCCAACAATTGCGCCTGCTTTCCCAGCTGCGGCGGATATACCATGACAAGTCGACCTAAGTCTTGCAGGGAAAATCTCGGCCGGTACGATGAAGGTGGTTGCGTTGGGACCGAAATTGGCAAAGAAGAAAGTGAATCCGTACATCACAACGAAACCTATGTGGTTTTCACTATGAGTCCAATATTCGTACGGGAAGGCTAGACCGAGCATGAATACAGTCATCATGAAGAAACCCATCAACTGCGCAACCCCAAAAAAATATATTAGCATAACAATAATAATAATAATTTGGAAAAAGTAATTAATTGATAATTAAATATAAGCACCTGAATCCAAAATCGTCCAACCACGTCAATAAAAGCGACGGTAAACCAATATCCCGGCACGGTACCACAAAGTGCAATGAGAGTTTGTGCACGTGCGATCTTATACACTTCCCCTATCGCATTCATTGTGGAAGCCTTGGGGAGCCATCCAACCTGACTGAAGATGTCTTTCTGAAACAGATTTTGACTGTAGAAGGCAATGTCTAGGAAGAACCATGTCGTGGTTGTTGCTAGAAGGTGGAGTCCGTGTCGATTCAAAAATTGTCGGGAAAATAATCCCCACTCGTCACCGAAATAAATTGGAATATCATCGTCTTCTAGTGTGGTGGCATCCGTGTCTAGCACGCTCGACATGTCAATTGCTGCAAGTTTGGCATTTTTTGCCACAAGCGCGGTGTATCGAGCAGTTTCGGGCATCTTCATGCGCCAGTAGAATGTTAGAAAGGCGGGCAACGCACCGAACGCGACTATAATGCGCCACATGAAGTCGGCTTGTTTTGGAGTAGATCCGGCAGGGTCCGCCGCATATGATGCTGAAGGATAGCTCTTGTCAAAGATAGCAGATATAATAATAGTAAATATACCTCCGAACAGGATACCGAAACCTTGCATGGCGAAAACCGCGGCAATGAAAGCCCCGCGAGTTTTTTTGTTGGCATATTCAGACATGATTACAGCAGAAAGGGGGTAATCACCGCCAATGCCAAACCCTAACCAAAATCGAAAGAAGCAAAGTGTAGACATAACGGCCTTAGGTGTAGTCCCGAAAGACATTCCCGAGGCAATGGAGCATATAATCATGAGGATAAGTGTAAAACCGTACACTTTTTTTCTTCCGAGCCTGTCTCCTAGCCATCCAAAAAATAGCTGACCAGATAGGGTCCCGCAGAAAGCGACACCATTCACTACCGCAGCTACGCTTGGTGGGAGAGTGCCCGGATTAGGCGACGAGATGTCCGTGTAGTAGATGCGACCAAGGAGTTTTGTGATGAGCGAGATGCAGAAGAGGTCGTATGCATCGGTAAAGAAGCCCATACCGGCGATAACAATCGCCGTGAAGTGATACCATTGAGTTTTTGCCGAGTCGAGCGCTTTTAACACTTTGAATTGCTCTTTCATGATTGATGTTGGTTCTTAATTCCTTCTTTAGATTGAAGGAAAATAAATAAATGAGAACTTCTGATCTTGAATCAGAATTTATATAGAGGATATAACCTGTTGACACAATGCAATGATTATCTTCATAAATTAATATCACAATGTGCAACGATCAACTATGTTTTTTCAAACTTCAAAAAGAAAAAAATAATAATAATCATTGGCACTGTCTAAGATTTTTTAAATAGTCTAAGAACCAAATCATTTCCATTAATTGGCTAAAAAAGATTCCAAATATTGACATTTGAAAATATCACTATTCTATAGAAAACAGATTGAAATTCTGATTCTGTAAGACGTGCAGACCTTCTGCACAAAACATGGATAAAAAATGAAAATCTATGTTTGTTTTCGTGGTTTAAGTTTTAAATATTGCACAATTCAATTTGGCGTGCGTCGAATTGACAAGGAAAAATGTACAAATTGCTAGTTTTTCATTCTCTCAATTCTTGATCTATTAACATGTGTTAAACAATCTTGAAATATTATCAGAAGTTCGGGAGGATATGTAAAACAATCGTATGCTGCGGTGATCAAATTATGTGATTTGAATGAAGTGATCAGAATTCAGAAGTACCAAACGTCTAAACGACTAATGTGTACAGTTGCTTATAGAATTCATATAGTTACGGTTCCGAAGCTTTTGGCAGTGCCGGTTTGTACCATCCTAACAAACAATACAAAATAAATAAATAATTAACTAAATAGTGAAATTCAGTATGTATATCTCTGAGCAAAATTCAACTTGTAATGTCAACTATTTATTTAAAAGAGAAGTCAAATTGAATTTGAAATAGAAAGAGAAGTTATACCAGGCAACAAGTGTTTGAATTCGACCATAAACACAGCTTGGTATGGCATGATGTTTGGGCTGTCATTAAACGTGCAATTAAATGATATATTTACCATGATTAAACAAATCATGTTTAAGCTAACTGGCTCCATTTCTTGGAGGATAGCATAAATAAATGAATAAACAGACCGAAGAAATATTTGAAGGTTTAAAGAATGGTTTGCATGTCTGTACAAGTACAGCTTTATATCCAAAATTAGGCATTTATATATTTGTTCGTAACCATTAATTATGTTAAATTTGTATTAACTAATACAAAAACCCAAATATAACAATTGACTCAATTATCCAGAGATTTAAAAATGCCAAGTAACATCACTAACTTAGATTATCAGAATCAATACTTTTCTTCAGGAATTTATCAAAGTCCATCCTTATTATGCATAATATGAATTTGAAATTCACATCAAATTTAGTGTGAACAAGAATTGCTCAGATGTATTTTGACACTATACATACAATATAGAAAAAATCTCACTTTTGCCTCCTGAAGTGTTCCAAAAAGTGCAACTTGCCCCCCAAACTCTAATTTTGTTCATTTTGCCCCCTGAACTCTCATTTTTGCTCACTTTTGCCCCCTCCATCAGTTAAGTGCCCAGTCAGCAGTTAAGTGATGACGTGGCTGTGATGACTTGGCAATTTTTGATGATTTTGTGGATGACGTGGCAAAATTTATATTATAAAATTACATATCCAATAACTAACAAATAAATCCAATAACCCATTTAATCAAACCCAATAACCCAATAACCCATTATTTGAAGAAAAAAGCTCACTTTTGCCCCCCGAAGTGTTCGAAAAAGTACAAGTTGCCCCTCAAACTTTAATTTTGTTCATTTTACCCCCGGAACTCTTGATTTTGCTCACTTTTGCCTCTTCCATCAGTTAACTGCCTAGTCATCTGAAGGAAATACAGTTTCAGGATCAACCGTAAAAGTGTACACAAGGATAAACGAATGTAAGTGTACATTCGTGGTCATATCTTTCAGTAGGAAAATCCAATTTGAATGGTTCAAATTGGGTTAGATAGATAATAAGATTATCTACAACCTTTATATACGAATATATTTCGTATGAACGAAGTATCAGTGTCGTTTCTATGAAATACCGAAAGGGTACAACAGTATGACATACAGTTAGTAAAACAGTCATAACTTTTGCATACGAACTCCAATTGGGCCGGGACAAATTGGGTAGTGTAGATAATAAGATTATCTACAACTTTCATGTTGGGTGATTTTCTGTCAGAAGAATTTACCAATTTCGTATGGACAGAATACTGGACAGATTCATACAACTTTCTGTGTGAAAGAATGTATATTGGATATACATGTCTTTTGGCAAATCATAATCCTATGTGATATAAATAGGATAATTCTCTCTCATCTCATGTGGTTAATTCAGTCCAATTGATTCAGAATATTGCAGAAAATTGTGAGACAAATTTCTAGAGAGTGAAAGGGTGTAAAAGAGAGAAACCGTGAAAAGGTATTTTTCGGTATAGAGAATCAAACAATCGAGCAAGTTTGCCGGTGCATCGTCTAGGCAGTTGCATCCATAACCGACGTCTTACGAGTCAAGGTGGATACACGTAGAGGAGCAACGATTGGGGCTCTTTCGGTTGTGATCGTTTCAGACAAGTAATTTCTGTCGGAGACGAAATCGAGTGAATCGGCAACGTTAACGAACGGTGAAAGACGCGTGGTGTGGGACGCGCGGATTGTCACCAACGTGACACGGAAAAGAAGAATAGCGATCAACCCTTCGTGTGCAATCAATTTTGCACTGGTATGAATCTAATCTTCTTATTTGCATCGTACCCGTCGAAGTCATGGCGTGATCTCGGGAATCAGGGAACCGGATCGGGCCTACATATCCGCTGCGCGGGCCCGGGGCCGGGTAGAATCCCCAATATCATCAGTTAACTGATGATGTGGCACTGTGACGTGGCAATTTTTAGGTAATTTCAGTGATGACGTGGCAAAAATTAGAATATAAAATTATACATCCATTAACTCATTAAATTGGACCCATCAACAACTAATTAAATCCAAACCCATTATTTTAACCCAAACCCAAACCCATTATTTTAACCCCTCTCTCACCCCGTCTCTCTCTCTCCCTCTCTCTCGCCATTAACACCTTGCACAGCTCTCCCTCTCGCGACGCCATTGTCCTGTGCGGCTGTGCCTCTCTCTCTCTCTCGCGACACCATGAGTGAAGGGAAGCTCCCCTCTGCCCCTCTCTCTCTTTCGCGATCGTAGCGAAGAAATCCTACCCTTCCTGAGATTTGAGCTCTGGTCAAGGTACTTCTTTGATTCGATTTCTCCACTAGATCCGTATCCGAAAAATAATATGGATATGGATCTGGTATGATCACTATCCGAATCGGATCCGAACCGTTGACACCCTAGGTATAGCCTATAGGTGATGTTTTGAGATTTTGTAGGGGTATGCGTGATACTTTGACTGAGAAATTTACACCAGTACAATTCGTGGCTGAGTTAAAAAATTGTAAATAGTGAAATAGAATAAACTATAATTTGTGAATTCGTGAAATACTTGAGAAACTGAATGGTATCGTTACGAACGGCAGGAAAACATAGAAAAAATCAAAGAAATTACATGGAATCGTGAAAAGGCAGCATAAGAATTTGAGAAACCAAAAAAGATCGTGAAACTTGAGAAATAAAACGCGAGAGAGAAATTAATAATAGTGAAAGATCCAAATCGTGAGAAAGAAGAAATGGTGAAAACAGATCTTAGAAACATGTGAAAAATCAAGAAAAAACCAGGCAAAAATTGTGATTCACAAGAGAGAGAAATCTAAAGATTTTTGAGAAAGAATCAGTCGGTCCGGGTTTATTTAATAAATCGGCCGGTTCAAGCCAATTTTATTGCACTAATACGTTTATTCTATACAATGTTCTTGTACATATCCGGCCCATTGTTGAACCTAACTCGTTTTTTTAATCGGGTCTTTTTTTTGGGTGAACTGACAGGTCCGGTCTTATTTTTAAAACAAGAGTCAAATATATGATTACAAACTATCAATAATTGAAGGGTTTATTATGACTTGAGTTTTATTGCACTAATACGAATACAAATATCGTAATCAATATACAGATACGACCATGACCATCCATACGATAATTTTCACAAACAAAATCAACATACGATATGTTTATTCTATACAATATTTTATTAATAAATATCGATATCGGATACGATGCTATACGACACGTCTTTCAAGTCTTTAAATTTGGAATGGTGATTTTAAAGTCATTTTAGCAGAGAATAGACCAAGTACTAGGTTCAATAAACTCCGAAAGACTGAAGAAACCAAGCTAAGTACTAAGTAGACAAACTAAATACTACTCCCTGAAAAAGAGAGTTTTATGAGCCCATCATCGGCCTAGCCTATGGCATGAGCTTTTGCCAAACGGGCTGAAATGTTTGTTAAATTTAATTTTCTCCTTTAAAACCTAAAAACCTCCCTGATGTATATTGTAGAAAGTTACGAAAGTTGGGCATTGTGCAACGATCAAGTTTGTGGTTATCCACGATGCTCATTTAAGAAATTTTCTTCCATGAACGAAGCCGAAAATGCTTGGTTCGAGTATACGAATAGAAACGTCGATTCGAAAGTTCAACAAAAAGACGAAGAAGCTCATTCAAGAAACGTCGATTCGAAAGTTCAACAAAAAGGCGAAAAAGGCGAAGAAGCTCATTCAAGATATTTAATGCTTGTTATTATATTGATTTTCATGATTTTGTTTATGAAATTTGTAATGCTTTAGTAATGACTTTTTTTATCGCAAATTTGTATCGCAAATTTGTAATGATTATCGTGACTATTTTTATCGCAAATTTGTAATGATTATCGTGACTATTTTTATCGCAAATTTTTAATGTTTGTTAATTTGTAAATTTGTAAATTTGTTATCGCAAATTTGTTTTCGTAAATTATCCAAACTACATAAATTTATCCAAATTATCCAAACTACATAAATTTATCCAAAATACATAAATTGTCCAAAATACATAAATTTATCCAAATTATCTAAATTTGATTTGAAGATTGTCCCGTAGAGGGTGGCGTTTGATTTGAAGATTGTCTCGGAGAGGGTGTCCTTGATCTTTGTGGAGCCTAAATTTTCAACAAATTTTGTCAACATAAAATATGAAAAGAATTTTAAAAAAAAAGTAGATAAAGTACCTCATTCTTTTTTTTCGGACAAGTTGTACGATTATGACCCGTATTACGACAAATTGAAATTTATCTAATATACCTCAAATTACAATCGGTGTATTTTCCAAATTTATCTAAAAAAAAAAATTGAAATTAGACATACCTAAAAAACCGCTGAAATTCCAAAAATTTATCGGGTCAGGGGGTTGAATTACAAAAAAAATAGCTGAAATTCCAAAAATTGATATAATATACCTATTGATGATGAGCCCTCCATGTTAAATCGCTGAAATTTCTGAAATCGCTGAAAATCCCTGAAAATAGCCCTGAAATTGGACCAAAAAAAACCCTAATTTGCTGAAATTGGACAAATAAATATGCTAATTTGCTGTTTTTTTTGCTGAAATTGACCCTAATTTGCTATTTTTTTGCTGAAATTGACCCTAATTTGTTTTTTTTTTGCTGAAATTAACCCTAATTTGCTGTTTTTTTGCTGAAAATTGATGTTTTTTGCTGAAAATTGCTGTTTTTTGGGTGAAGATGCCCTAATTTGCTGTTTTTTTTTGCTGAAAATTGCTGTTTTTTGGGTGAAGATACCCTAATTTGCTGAAAATTAACCCTAAAATTCGACTCAAAACCCTAATTTCAGAAAACCCTAATTCCACGCAAAACCCTAAAATTGCACTAAAATTGATGAATCCAACTAAAATTGATGAATCCACTAAAAAAAAAACCCTAATTTGCAGTTCTTTTGGCTGAAATTGACCTAAAATTCCATTAAAAACCCTAATTTCAGAAAAAAAGAGAACAATGGCGACAAAGAAGGAGAAAGAGCCAGCGAAGAGAAAGAGAAAAAGAGGACCTAACCTTACGACGAGGGGGAACAATGGCGACGAGAGACTTGGCGATTCGACGAGAGGAGCTTGGCGCGAGACAGAGAGAGCATGAGACAACAATGGCGACGAGAGGAACTTGGTGACGAGAGAACAAAAATCATCAAAAATTGGTGACGAGAGGAACCTGGTGAGTGAGAGAGGGGGTTCAAATAATGGGTTATTGGGTTATTGGGTTTGATTAAATTGGTTATTGGATTTATTTGTTAGTTATTGGATATGTAATTTTATAATATAAATTTTGCCACGTCATCCACAAAATCATCAAAAATTGCCAAGTCATCACAGCCACGTCATCACTTAACTGCTGACTGGGCACTTAACTGATGGAGGGGGCAAAAGTGAGCAAAAATAAGAGTTCAGGGGGCAAAATGAACAAAATTAGAGTTTGGAAGGCAAGTTGCACTTTTTGGAACACTTCAGGGAGCAAAAGTGAGCTTTTTTCTACAATATACATTAGGGAGGTTTTTAGGTTTTAAAGGAGAAAATTAAATTTAACAAACATTTCAGCCCGTTTGGCAATAGCTCATGCCATAGGCTAGGCCGACGATGGGCTCATAAAACTCTCTTTTTCAGGGAGTAGTATTTAGTTTGTCTACTTAGTTGGTTTCTTCAGTCTTTTGGAGTTTATTGAACCTTGTACTTGGTCTATTCTTTGCTAAAATGACTTTAAAATCACCATTCCAAATTTAAAGACTTGAAAGACGTGTTGTATAGCATCGTATCCGATATCGATATTTATTAATAAAATATTGTATAGAATAAACATATTGTATGTTGATTTTGTTTGTGAAAATTATCGTATGGATGGTCATGGTCGTATCTGTATATTGATTACGATATTTGTATTCGTATTAGTGCAATAAAACTCAAGTCATAATAAACCCTTCAATTATTGATAGTTGTAATCATATATTTGACTCTTGTTTTAAAAATAAGACCGGACCTGTCAGTTCACCCAAAAAAAAGACCCGATTAAAAAAACGAGTTAGGTTCAACAATGGGCCGGATATGTACAAGAACATTGTATAGAATAGGGCGTTTCTATGGTAGATCCTTATTTTGATCGGATGGTTCAGATTAAATCCTACAAATTAATTTAATGGTTGCGATTGATCTCTGTTATGATAGATCCTTGAGTAGAAAGGGTATAATGGTCATTGTTCAATTCCTCTCACCACACTCACACACGAAACTCCAGTGCCTTCTCTCATTGATAACATCTCTCTCTCTCTCCCGTATTTACTCTATCCTCCGTAAATCTCTCCACAATCGTAAATCTCTCTCTCGACAGCCGTGATTTGCTGCCTCTGATCTCTCCGTCACCGCGAATCTCTCACCGTGAATCTCTTTCGCTGTCTCTAGATGAGTTTTTCAGATCTGCTTCCGGGTGAGTTTTAGTTTTTTTCTTTTTCTTGAAAATTTTCAGATCTGCTTCCGGGTGAGTTTTAGTTTTTTTCTTTTTCTTGAAAATTTTCAGATCTGCGGCATTAACGATAAAATTCGTTTTTATTTTTAATCACATCTCTTGAAGAAACCCTCGGCTGTTTATGAGTCCTTAATTTCGTTTTAATCAATTGGTTTTTCTAATTTTTGATTGATTAATTTCAGTCTTTTGTAAATTTTTCGAATCCTAATTGGTTTTTAATCACATCAGATTTTAATAACATCAATTGGTTTTTATTTGTAAGTTTAAGATCTGCCGTATGTCAAATATACAATTGCTTAACATTTTCTTTGCATATCCTTAATTAGCATCTAAATAACTGATTTGTCTTTTTTAATCCAAAGTATCATGCATTATTCACTACTTTGCTACCAATGCAAGGAATTGCTTAATGTTTCGGGACAAGTCCTCTCATATAGGGATGCAAATAATATTTCAATATTTTAGAAGGACATGCTGAAATTTCTCATATTTTGTTTACTCTTTCCTGTAGAAGCGTAATGAATCACGTGTTCGACTCGAGTGATGACTGGTAACAGTGACTTGTTCGTGCATGTCTTAGATTTTGAGAGGTTTTCCATCGATTGTTTCCGATTCTCCTGGACCGACCGGCAATGTTAAACTACTTGCCGTCCTTGGCGATAGCACTGCCTTAATCATGAAAGGTATGTATAATTGCATTAACCTCAATGTTAAATAATCTAATATCAGAAAAAGGTTTTAAAATTGAAAATTTTGCAAATTAGGAGGCTTCATATCTGAAAGTTTATCTAGATTACTCATTTTCCTGCGTATGGAATCCGTCCTCGAAGATTCTTGCTACTGAAAAGTGAAAACCAGGACAAGATGTAACGTGTATGGGATGGGATGTTAGAAACACATTGAATCTTTGGTTGTATTGAAAGGCAATATGGGTGCCATCAGAGGAATCAAGTTGTGTGTCGTCCGATGGGAGCAGATATCGGTACCTCGACGCTTGCCTTTAATGCTCCATGTTGGTTATAATATATATATTGGTGAATTTGTTGTTATAATATATATATTTTTTCTTTTTGTCTCTTGTATATACAGATTGTGTATGTGTAAATTGGTACGGGGCATTGTACTTGTTTGACATGCATTCTGTATTTGCGTGACTTAATAGTGAAAATAAGTTATGGTGAAAATAAAATAATAAAACTTGCCAGAAGAAATACTACATGTTTGTTGATTAATACAAATATAGCATGATATAGTTCTCTAAAAACTAATCAAAAGATTCAACAAAAGATTTTTTTTTTAATATCCCTGTTCTCCTAAATAACACGAAATATAAAAATGGAAATTAAATAGACTGCATCATGATTGAGGATATTAGGTTAATTATAACATTTTAGATATTTGATTGAGGATATTCTCCAGAATTAGATTGTATCCCTATTTTTGTAAATTATTTAAATAATCTTCTTGATTTGTTTTTCAATATAATATAGGTATTAATGTCCATATATAGATGATTTTTTCTTGTTTAGCATATTCATATTCATATTATATTCAAATCTAAAATTACCGTGAAGTGATGAGAAATTAGTGGATTCACATTTGGAAGGGAAGAGAGAGATTCATGGTAATTAAAATAATTGGAGATATCCAGTTGATAGAAATGGAGGGTTAACAACAAAACAACAAGACATATCAGCTCAATATCACATGACTTTTTTGAATACCCAAAATGCCCTTGATCGAAAAGGATCTACTAGATAATTGCCCATAGAATAAACGTATTAGTGCAATAAAATTGGCTTGAACCGGCCGATTTATTAAATAAACCCGGACCGACTGATTCTTTCTCAAAAATCTTTAGATTTCTCTCTCTTGTGAATTACAATTTTTGCCTGATTTTTTCTTGATTTTTCACATGTTTCTAAGATCTGTTTTCACCATTTCTTCTCTCTCACGATTTGGATCTTTCACTATTATTAATTTCTCTCTCGCGTTTTATTTCTCAAGTTTCACGATCTTTTTTGGTTTCTCAAATTCTTATGCTGTCTTTTCACGATTCCATGTAATTTCTTTGATTTTTTCTATGTTTTCCTGCCGTTCGTAACGATACCATTCAGTTTCTCAAGTATTTCACGAATTCACAAATTATAGTTTATTCTATTTCACTATTTACAATTTTTTAACTCGGCCACGAATTGTACTGGTGTAAATTTCTCAGTCAAAGTATCACGCATACCCCTACAAAATCTCAAAACATCACCTATAGGCTATACCTAGGGTGTCAACGGTTCGGATCCGATTCGGATAGTGATCATACCAGATCCATATCCATATTATTTTTCGGATACGGATCCGGTCCAGCCACCAAAACCGAATATCGGATCCGATTACGGATTCAAATTTTAGTAACCATATCCATATTCGGATCTTCTCGGAACCGAATATTTTTCGAATCCTGATATTTCTTCGGATACGGTTCAGGTTCGTTCGGACAATATTCACACCATTGAAATCCCTACCTGTATCCCATAAAATATTAATTATACCCCTATAATTTATAAGTATCATTTATACCCCTATAAAATATAATTATACCCCTGAAAAATATAATGTATACCCCTCTAAATATCATTTATACCCCTATAAAATATCATTTATATCATGTAAAAAATTTAGAATTTGTTACTTCATCATTTCTACCGTAATGTATATTTTTAATTAAATTATATTTTAGGTTTTTTTTTTTTATCTTGGGGTGTTACTTTTATCATTTATATTTTTGAGAAAAATCTGTAGGGGCTTGTATTTGTTATTTTATCATTCATAAATCTCATTAATTTTACTTTCAAACCAGCGGTTGAATCGGTTGATCTACCGGTCCGATCAGTAAATCGGATCAAATCGGTGATCCGAGACTCGACCGGATCGATGTTTGGTCCGATCTTTAAAATATTGTATTTGACACATTTCCATTATTGAAATTTATAAAAAAAAAATATTGTTTTAAAGAAATATGATATGAAGAACTTTTTAAGAACTGTCAAAATAAATAAATAAAAAATAATAAAACCTGGCTGTATTTACTAAAAATAAAGAAAGAACACCCGTTTGAGCTTATCCATTTTCATTGAAACGTTTATTTATATTTGATTTATATTAGTGAATATTTTTAAAATAACTTCAAGCCGACTTGAAGTCTGACTAACCCGGCATTCGATCCTAAACTAGTTCATTTTCGAATATGAGTCGAAATCATCAAATACCCGAAATTTCGAATTGTATCCGACATGAAATCGAACCAAAACCGAAATTAAGCCACAAACCTGTCTCTACTGGATTTAGGAAAGGACTAGATGTCTAAAATATGTCACTTTCCTCTTTTAGGACCTTTATAAGAACTGAATGTCAAAAATCTTCTGAAAATGAAAGAGAGTTGACTCATAACCAATCAACACAAATTCAGAAATGACCTAATCCTTTGAATTTGATAGAATTTGATTTGATTGTATTATTCCCCACACTAGGATCCCCTCTCTGGACTTGTCAAAAACAAGTTAAAAAAGTGTTCCACCAAGGGACCACACAAACCCTAGTTTTTCTTGAGATGGATTGTGATACCTCAACAATCAAAATGTAGAGATTTTATAATAGGAAAATTATATTCCTATTCCCTAATTAATATACTTGATTAACATGATAGTTAACTACGAACACCGAATTAACAATTAAATAATATTAATTACAAATTGTCAATTCGGATCGGTATTAATTAGGAATTTTTAATCCGAATGAAATCTCATGGGAGGGGACATATGGTCCCTTCCGGCCTCTGTTAAAATCCGTTCCTGATCTTCATCATGCATACCTCAAAAATTAGCATGTGATAGCTCATTTTGCTCAAATGTGGCCAGTACTTACGTTTTGTGAAACATTAAATGAAAATTTTCTACATTTAATTTTGTAAAATGTACTAGCTAGATATTATATGTAGAAACAAGTAAATAGAGAGACAAAAGAAAGTAAATCAAGTTGTAAAGACTTTCACATTAATGATCCAACTTCATGCCTAAAGCCTACTTCTTAAAAATTTGGACCCCTTTCTTCAGCGTGGTCTCAATCTTTTCATAATTTTTGGGAATGAGAAGAAAGAAAAATACACGTTTATACAAGCAAAATATATATTGGCTTTGACTAAATAAATATACGTGATGGAGATATATAGCTGACAATTTATGCATTTCTCGGCGCCGTGATTCTTTTCTTTAGTGATGCAGATACAGCTTAAATTATTGTTAACATTTTTAGGTACAAGCAATAATATTTTCATAAAAAAAAATAGTACCCGAGTTAATGTTCATTTAAACAACTGTGCATTTAGGAACAATCAAAGTATCTCGTATAAAATATTTATTATTGAAAAATAGTATATTTTAAAAAAGGTATATTCTATGCAAAAAAAAGAGTACATATGATACAGTAAAAGTATATGTCGATATTAATGGCTCAATAACTTGTATAACTGAGTGTTTGACACAAAAAAAAATATTTTTGTGATTGATTATAAATTCAAATCTCGTTGATATCGTATAAAAAAGAAAAATTAATAATGATCACGACTCCGGGGTCAGGATTCTACTAAAAATAGATTATATATCGGTACAAAACACAGGGTGTAAAAACATATTTAAATTGTCATATGAACGTACAAAACAATATATTATATAGTGTCTGAAAAGTATATATGAATTCAATAAAAAATAATAATTCTAAGGGGCTGTTTGATTTTGAGGGGTTCTATCCTTGTACGATGATGAGAAGTACAAATTTCCATTTTTTTATTGCTTAGTTTAAATAATATTGTAAAATTGTCATTTTTATGTTCACATTCTTCACTCTTGTTCATTGTCCCACAGAAAGAAGAGAAAATAATATTTCTTTCTCTCGCAATTTTCTGATTTTTCTTCTACCTATTTTAAACTTTTCTTCGCATCAAATAATAATTTTTCGTTTCAGTTATATCTTATATTGCGCGGATACGATTACGGATAATGTATTCGATGCGTATTTGATACTGCAATACACTAATTTTTCAAATAATTTAAGATACGTTACGGATACGACAATACGGATATGATCAATTTTTTGAAGTATCTGCACAACACAGATTATATCTAGAGGTGGCAATCGTGCGGGTTAGGTCGGATTCGGGTCGAGTCATTTCTGATCCGGGTCATTTTGGTTTGCGGGTCATTCGGATTGTCGGGTCATTCGGTTTGCAGGTCATTTAGTTTTGACACGTTTCGATTTTCGGATCATTCGATTCCGGGTCGTTTCGGTTTTCGGGTCGTTCCGTTCGGAATCGCTACGGTTGTCGGGTTGTTTAGTTTTCGAGTCGTTTCGGTCTCGAAAAATTCAGATTTTCGATCGTTCGGATTTTCGAAAATATAATTTTCAGGTCATTCGGGTTTCATAAAATTTAGTTTTCGGGGCATTCGAGTTTCTCGAAATTTACTTTCCGAGTCATGCGGGTTTTGAAAATTTAGTGTTCGGATTATTTTGATATGGATCAATTCAAGATTTGATAAAATAGATATAATTTTGATGATTCGGATTTTGGTCATACACATTTTATTTGGTTATTTGAAGTGTTTAACATCTTTTTAGGGTGATTATACGATTATGTTATTTCATACATTGTATCAATAATATATAATGTTTTTGTTTTTATCGCTCGGGTCATACGGGTTTTCGAAAATTTTGTCTTCGAGTCATTCGGGTTTCTGGTCAATTCGGCATCGGGTCAATTTGGTTTCAGATCAATTCGGATTTCGGATCGTTCGGGTCTCGGATCGTTCGGGTTTCGAATCATTCGAGTTCGGTTCGATTTCGGATTTGAATCATTCAGTTCCGTTCGATTTTGAGTTTGGATCATTCGATTTCGATTTAGAATCGTTGACTTTTCAACTTTTTTTTGTTAGGGTCGAATCATATTTTGCCTTCTATTGTTATATCTTATCGAAGGACACATATTTCCGATCATTATCTCACTTTCATGAAACAATTATAATGTCCATGGCATTAATATATTTCATGTTAAACGGTTCCTAAATAAATTTTCCGAAGTAGATGGCACATCTATGTTAATGATCATATTTAATCAACACACATACTCGAACACTACGAGAGGCCATAAACTAAAGGAAAATTACACCCACCATTTACTTGTGGATTTAAGTTCAACCCTCCTTTTGACCACAATGCACTTCACACGTTATTGATAGGGATGTAAACGGTTTGGATCCGGTTCGGATAGTGGTCATATCATATCCGTATTCATATATTTTCGGATACAAATTTCGGATATGGAATAACCCAAATCCGGATACGGTTCGGATATTGTCGGATACAAATACGGATATTTTTCGGATAATTAAAATGAATATTTGATACGTAACATAACTATTTATTTTATCTTCGACATTCAAATAAAATTAAAATAATATCTAAAGAACATCGTAATTTTTCGAAAATTGTTGAGAAAACCTTGATTTCAGAAAAAATTACTCATGAAATGTGAAAAAAAAATGAGGGAGAGAAAAAGTCTTGGAGAAGAGTGAAATAATTTAGGTATTTGAAAATAGATTTTACGTATTTTTTTAAATGAAAATGGTTCATGGATCATGAGTTATGTGAATATGAATTTTTATTAAGTACGTGAGATCATAACCATTTAAGTGTAAAATAAATTATGAAGAACGAGTGCTCGTTTTTTATTGTTATTCGGATGCGGATCCGGATAATATTTTGAATACCGGATTCGGATCTGGATAATTTCATTCGGATCCGAATATTTAATCGGATTCGGTTCGGATAATATCCGCACCAATTATTGATATATTGTTTATTGATGACGAATCAGGGTTGGATTTGTTAAAAAAATAGTGATGTAAAAAGAATTCTTAAAAAAAGCAAGTGTACATAAATTTCAATTCCAATATTAAATACATTAAAATTGTACTGATTCAAAAATCTTGAAATCTTTATCTTCAGTGGCGGACCTTGATCATTAATATTGTTGGGCAAGAAATTTTTTTTCCTATAAATTAATTTTGCAATAAATTTGAAAGAGCCAACCACGTGCATATACGTATATTTCGAAGTTTTAATACAAAAAATACACTAAATATATTATAGTTTCCAAAATTTTGAAGAGGTCGTGCCCCTCGCGATCCTACTAAGGCCCTGTTCGGCACCTAAGTTTTGGGAGTAAGTTTTGAGGGAAAACCATGTTTTATGGGGATGGAACAAATGGGTGTTCGGTCACCTCTTTTTTTTATCCTAGTTTTTAATTCCTAAATGATGAAAATCCTAGGATTGACCTCAATTTATGAGTTTTTCAAAACTTACACGTGAGATAAGTTTTTACCAATTGATTGAATAGAAATTAATAAAATAATACATCATACTATTTATCTATTAAAACAAAACACAAATATTTTTATATACTTTGCATTCATTTTGAAATAAATAAATATTTTTTAGTTGCCACAAATAAAAATAATATTTTCCATTTGCCGTTTTTTATTCTTATTGGAGTACGGTATGCGGTATCGGATATCAGATACAGTATTCGTATTTGAAATCGGATATTGAATATTGTATTTGTTGCGTATTCTTATTCGAAATCGAATATAGGATATCGTATTTGTATTCGAAACCGGACAATTGGATACCATATTCGTATTATTTATCTTTTTAACTTTTCATAAGTTTAGACGTTAATTATAAAGGGTAATAATAAAAAATAAATTATTATTATTATAATAATAAATAATTATTGTAATAATAATAATAAAGATTATTTAGAAATTAATAATAATAATAATAATAATAATAATAATAATAATAATAATAATAATAATAATAATAATAATAATAATAATAATGATGATGTATTTAACAATTTATAATAATAATAATAATAATTATTATTATTATTGTAATAATTATTGTATTAATAATAATAATAATGATGTATTTAGAAATTAATAATAATAATAATAATAATAATAATAATAATAATAATGTGTTTAGTAATTATTGTTAATAATAAATAATAATATTGTAATAAGAAAAAATAATAACATAATAATAATAATAAAAATAATAATAAAAATAAAAATAAAAATAATAATGACAATAATAATAATAATAATAATAAAAATGTAGAAAAGTAATAATAATAATAATTATTATTATTATAATAATAATACTAATAATAATAATAATACATAATAATAATAAAATAATACATAATAAAAATGTAGAAAAGTAATAATAATAATAATAATAATAAAAATAATAAAAATGTAGAAAAGTAATAATAATAATAATAATAATAATAATAATAATAATACATAATACATAATAAAAATGTAGAAAAGTAGTAGTAATAATAATAATAATAATAATAATAATAATAATAATAATAAAAATGTAGAAAAGTAGTAATAATAATAATAATAACAACAACACCACCACCACAACAACAACGCAACAATAACAACAACAATCCTAGGTTTTCATCAAACACCTTTTGAACATCCTACAATCGCAGTTTTTGCATTTTCCTGCTACCAGAGATTCCTGATATTCATATATTGGTTGCGAGTAAGACGAACGATTCTGCGGGAGATGGAACCACGACTGCATCGGTTTTGGCTCGCGAAATCATCAAATTGGGTCTATTAAGCGTCACTTCCGGTGCGAACCCAATTTCCCTAAAAAAGGGGATCGATAAAACCGTAGAAGGTCTCATTCGAGAGCTCGAGAAGAAAGCTCGCCCCGTTAAGGGCCGCGGAGACATCAAAGGTATCATTTTATCATTTATCAATCATGCTATTAAATATTTATTTAAATTTAATAAATTTGTAATATTGACAGCTGTTGCCACGATTTCTGCGGGAAACGATGAATTCATCGGGACGATGATTACCGATGCGATCGATAAAGTCGGTCCTGACGGCGTCCTCTCCATCGAATCATCTTCTTCGTTCGAAACCACCGTTGAAGTCGAGGAAGGAATGGAGGTTTGTCATAAACCTAAACCTAAAAATCATTCTCATATTAATATGTACTATATTAATTCTATGTTGCTAATTTTGTGTAGATCGATAGAGGATACATTTCGCCGCAATTCGTGACGAATCCCGAGAAGCTCCTCGTCGAGTTCGAGAACGCACGCGTCCTCGTGACCGACCAGAAAATCTCGACGATCAAAGATATCATTCCGCTACTCGAGAAAACCACCCAATTGAGGGCCCCGCTTTTGATAATCGCCGAGGACGTCACCGGCGAGGCCTTGGCCACTTTAGTTGTTAATAAACTTCGCGGCATTCTCAATGTCGCGGCGATTAAAGCCCCCGGTTTTGGAGAGAGACGCAAGGCTCTTTTGCAAGATATCGCTATCGTCACGGGTAAGTAATTTAACTTTTTGCTGATATACCCTTTTGGAAAGTTTAAGTATCGAATTTACCCTTATTTTAGGTGCGGAGTTCCAAGCGAAGGATTTGGGATTGTTGATTGAGAACACGAGCGTAGAGCAACTTGGAATTGCGAGGAAAATAACGATTTCGAGCTCTTCGACAACTTTGATTGCTGATGCGGTGAGCAAGGACGAAATTCAGGCTCGTATTTCCCAACTCAAGAAAGAACTCAACGACACGGACTCGGTTTACGACTCCCAGAAACTCGCCGAAAGAATCGCCAAACTTGCAGGCAAGAAACCCTAAAAAACCATAAACTCCAATATTATTATTTTTCTTTTTGCTAATTTTTTTGTTGATTAATTAGGGGGAGTTGCGGTGATTAAAGTCGGTGCGGCGACAGAGACGGAATTGGAAGACAGGAAGTTGCGTATAGAGGATGCAAAGAACGCCACTTTCGCAGCCATCGAAGAAGGTATTGTGCCAGGTGGCGGCTCAGCATACGTCCACCTGTCCACTTGCGTTCCCGCCATCAAAGCAACCATTGAGGATCCTGATGAACGCCTCGGCGCTGACATCATCCAAAAGGTACTTGCTCATATATATTTATTATCATCTTAATCGAGATATTTTGACCGTGTTTTTATTTTATTTTTTAATTTAGGCTTTGGTGGCGCCAGCATCGTTGATAGCGCACAACGCGGGAGTGGAAGGAGAAGTGGTAGTGGAGAAAATATTGGACCGAGAATGGGAGATCGGATACAACGCGATGACAGACAAGTACGAGAATTTGGTCGAGTCGGGAGTGATCGATCCGGCGAAAGTGACTCGATGCGCGCTGCAAAACGCGTCTTCGGTCGCGGGCATGGTTCTGACGACTCAAGCCATTGTTGTCGAGAAGGTCAGGAGGAAGGCTCCCGTGGCTGCCGAGGCTGCTGAAGGGTCTTTCTCTGTTTAAGTGGGGCGGGGAATTGAATTGGTCGGTGTTATTTTGGGGATTTATTTAGGGTTTTAGAGCGGAGAACAGTTTTGTGAAGTGGCGATTGTGGTTTGAGTTAAAGACTTGTTTTGTTTAGCGATAGTGCGGCGAAATAAATTGCGTGTTTTCTTAAGTTAAGAGTGTTTATTATTGTTTCGAGCACACAAATACAATTATGAATTTTATGTTTCCTCTAGACAGAAAAATAAATAATGGATTTATAGAAAACTGTTCTGGGAAACAAACCCTAAAAATAGGCATGCAATAAGAAAATGAAAACAATTTATTAAACATATATGGTACTTGAGAAACCAAATATTCAATTGTCGAAAATTTTCATGAACTCCTTCATTCACATCTCGGCAAATATATTTACTCGAGTGATAGTGTTGGCAAGATCGTCATGGCCTCTCCATCAACCACGAGGATATCATTGTTTGCGAAACATTTTGTTGTGAATTTCACCCTGCCAAAAATAGGAGAAAAAGGTTATTAATACAATACACTAACTAGTGAAAAAGTTTGGTTCAAGCAATTTGTTCGTTCGGATTTCAGTTCAATTGCAAAATTGAGGCGAAAATGCTATATAACTGGTACTGAAATATTTGATTTGAAGTACTAAAATAAAGGAGTGATTTTATCATTACATATAATTTTTCTTGATCTCTTTGATGTGAATTGCTTCAAGTCGAGCAGAAATTTCATCTTCAATATAAACTGGCAGCTTGAATTTTAGATTCTGCGAAGCATATATTGCTCCGGGCTGTATAAAATCAATAAAATTCGATGTTAATGATCACTACATTATTAGAATCTCTTAGTATTGGTTTTGGGTAATATGCACGACACATGTTCGACAAAATGCCACTAAGAGAGGTACATACAAAATTGGAAGCTATGATAGAAGGGAACAACGAAGCAACAAGCATGCCATGAACGACCCTCCCTCTCTCAAACCCAGCAACCCTTTTCGCGAATTCATCCTCTAAATGAACAGGGTTGTAGTCTCCAGTGACCTCCGAGTATTGAGCAAGGTCTCCTTCCGTGAATTTTCTTGCGCCCCTCAAGACATGGCCGACTGCAAGGAGGTCGGAGGAGATGGAAACCGGCCCAACTGGCGGCCGGGAAGAGGAGGAGGAGAAGTGGCGAGATAGGGAGACGGCCCGAGTTAACCTGTTTGTTAGTCGCATTGTAATGGACAAAATAATAATTTATGCAGTGTGGAGAGTTTCTCTGTTTAACTAATTATTTCAAAATCAAAATTACATTACACAAATACAATTTAAAATTAAACCATATACACACACAATAAGACAATAAAATAGATATCAATTTCATATTGAGTAATCATCCATCTCTTCCTCATTCTCCCTTGATACTTCCTCCAAGGATTTACCCTTGGCTTCCGGCACAAAAAGCGTCATAATAAGGCCCAAGAAGTTTGAAATTGCGAGCAAAAATAGCGAGTTCCTCGTTCCAATTCCTGCTGAGTAACCCTTATCCCTATCCGCTGCATTTTTCCCTTGCGACGCGTAGAGAAATCCGAATGAGCCAACAATTGCGCCTGCTTTCCCAGCTGCGGCGGATATACCATGACAAGTCGACCGAAGTCTTGCAGGGAAAATCTCGGCCGGTACGATGAAGGTGGTTGCGTTGGGACCGAAATTGGCAAAGAAGAAAGTGAATCCGTACATCACAACGAAACCTATGTGATTTTCACTTTGGCTCCAATATTCGTACGGGAAGGCTATACCGAGCATGAATACGGTCATCATGAAGAAACCCATCAACTGCGCAACCCCCAAAAAATATATTAGCATAACAATAATAATAATAATTTAGAAAAAGTAATTAACTGATAATTAAATATATGGACCTGAATCCAGAATCGTCCAACCACATCAATAAAAGCGACGGTAAACCAATATCCCGGCACGGTACCACAAAGTGCAATGAGAGTTTGCGCACGTGCGATCTTATACACTTCCCCTATTGCATTCATCGTGGAAGCCTTGGGGAGCCATCCGACCTGACTGAAGATGTCCTTCTGAAACAGATTTTGACTGTAGAAGGCAATGTCTAGGAAGAACCATGTCGTGGTTGTTGCTAGGAGGTGGAGTCCATGTCGATTCAAAAATTGTCGCGAAAATAATCCCCACTCGTTGCCGAAATAAATTGGAATATCATCATCTTCTAGCGCGGTGGCATTCGTGTCCAACACGACCGACATGTCAGCTGCTGCACGTTTGGCATTTTTTGCCACAAGTGCCGTGTATCGAGCAGTTTCGGGCATCTGCATCCGCCAGTAGAATGTTAGAAGAGCAGGCAATGCACCGAACGCGACTGTAATGCGCCACACTAAGTCGGCTTGTTTTGGAGTAGATCCGGCAGGGTCCACCGCATATGATGGCGAAGGGTAGCTCTTGTCAAAGATAGCAGATATAATAATAGCAAATATACCTCCGAAGAGGATACCGAAACCTTGCATGGCGAAAACCGCGGCAATGAAAGCCCCGCGAGTTTTTTTGTTGGCATATTCAGACATGATTACAGCAGAAAGGGGGTAATCACCGCCAACGCCAAACCCTAACCAAAATCGAAAGAAACAAAGTGTAGACATAACGGCCTTAGGAGTAGTCCCGAAAGACATCCCCGAGCCAATAGAGCACACAACCATAAGGATAAGTGTGAAACCGTACACTTTTTTTCTTCCGAGCCTGTCTCCTAGCCATCCAAAAAATAGCTGACCAAGTAGGGTACCGCAGAAAGCGACACCATTCACTACTGCAGCTACGTTTGGTGGGAGGCTGCCCGGATTAGGCGACGAGATGTCCGTGTAATAGATGCGACCGAGGAGTTTCGTGATGAGCGAGATGCAGAAGAGGTCGTATGCATCGGTAAAGAAGCCCATACCGGCGATAACAATCGCCGTGAAGTGATACCATTGAGTTTTTGCCGTGTCGAGCGCTTTTAACACTTTGAATTGCTCTTTCATGATTGATGTTGGTTCTTAATTCCTTCTTTAGATTGAAGGAAAAATAAATAAATGAGGACTTCAGAAGAAGTTGGTTATTGCCTCTGATCTTGATCTAGAATTTATATAGAGGAGGATATAACCTGTTGACACAATGCAATAATTATCTTATTATCTTAATAAATTAATATCACAATGTGCAATGATCAACTATGTTTTTTCAAACTTCAAAGAGAAAAAATAATAATAATCATGGCACTGCCTAAGATTTTTTTAAATAGTCTATGAACCAAATCATTTCCATTAATTGGCTAAAAAAGATTCCAAATGTTGACATTTGAAAATATCACTATTCTATAGAAAACAGATCGAAATTCTGATTCTGTTAGACGTGCGGGCCTATTGCACAAAACATGGATAAAAAATGAAAATCTATGTTTGTTTTCGTGGTTTAAGTTTTAAATATTGCGCAATTCAATTTGGTGCGCGTCGAATTGACAAGGAAAAATGTACAAACTCCTAGTTTTTCATTCTCTCAATTCTTGATGTGTTAACATGTGTTAAACAATGTTGAAATATTATCAGAAGTTGGAGCAGGATATGTAAAATAATCGTATGTTGCGGTGATCAAATTATGCGATTCGAATGAAGTGATCAGAAGTACTAAACGTCTAAACGACTAATGTGTAGAGTTGCTTATAGAATTCATATAGTTACGGTTCCGAAGCTTTTGGCAGTGCCGGATTGTACCAGCCTAACAATTAACAAACAATACAAAATTAAATAAATAATTAACTTAATAGTGAAATTCAGTATGTATATCTCTGAGCAAAATTCTCAAAAAACATTTTGTAATGTCTTAACTATTTATTTAAAGGAAAAGTCAAATTGAATTTAAAATAGAAAGAGAAGTTATACCAGGCAACTAGGGTTTGAATTGGATCATAACACAGCGTGGTACGGCATTATGCAAACGTGCAATTAAATGATATATTTATCATGATTAAACAAATTATGTTTAAGCAGGATAGCATAGCATAAATAAAGGAATAAACGGTCTGAAGAAATATTTGAAGGTGTAGAGTAGAAAATGGTTTGCATGTCCGTACAAATACAGCTTTATATCCAAAATTAGGCATTTATATATTTGTTCGTAACCATTAATTATGTTAAATTTGTATTAACTAATACAAAAACCCAAATATAACAATTGACTCAATTATCCAGAGATTTTAAAATGGCAAGTAACATCACTAACTTAGATTATCAAAATCAATACTTTTCTTCAGGAATTTATCAAAGTCCATCCTTATTATGCATAATATGAATTTCAAATTTCAAATTCACATCAAATTTAGTGTGGACAAGAATTGCTCAGATGTATTTTGACAATATACAATATACATCAGGGAAGTTTTTAGGTTTTGAAAGAGAGCCTAGAGCACGAAACGTGTTCTTACGGCTCAGTATTTTATTGATAAGTTTGTCGAACATACACAAACAATTCAAAAGAAGGAATCCTAGTGAGTCAGAATGACAAACCCGAAACTTACGCCTTTATCTAAATTTAGAATAATATCTTTTATTAATCTCGGCGTTCGACCTATCTTCTTGAAGATCATCATATGTGTCGACTCGTTGTGTCCATGTCGTGTGCATGTGCATGTGCATGTGACGTCATCCATTCATTCTTCATTTATGAACCTCGTTGATCCATTCACTCTATCTTTCTGCACCGTGTATTCATTCCGACTGCTTCTGAATTGTACCGTCCGAAAATCCGTTGCCAAATCATTCCAGCAAATCCAACTCGATGTTATATGCAACCAAGAACGAGCAGTTTCGATCTCTTTAAACTACTTGATCCGGTCGTTGTTGTACCGAATTGGAAGGATCTCTGTACTGGAAGAATTTTTTCGGAATTTCGATGTTTGGGTGTGGATTGGGGATCGGGGGAGGGGTTGATAGCCCTTGGGGGGGGGGGGGGGGGGGGGGGGGGGGGGGGGGGGGGCGATGGTGTGGTGGTAGAACTCGGAAAGAAGTCAGGTCCGGGGAAAGTCGGAGTTTTGTTTAAGTCATCATGAAATGACAGAGGATCGACATCATAATCAACTTGTTTCAGACCAGTTGAACTACGTGATCAATTGCCCAAGGATAATTGACCAACACAGTAAAGTGATTACACCAAATTTAACGATATCGACGCATCACACAACAAATACAACTCAGTAAATTGATGAGGTCAATAACTGATTGCCACTTAAGTAATACAACTCGCTAGGATTCAGTAACAGCTCGGTAAAAAGCTACTTAGGTCTAACCTCAATGATTCAGTAACAGTTTGGTAATGGTCTTACTCAGTAAAGGAGGGGTAGAGAGGTAAAGCAAATAGTCAGTTTACCACATAATGGTCTGATTCAATAAAGTCTGACTGGGTAACCACTCTTAACTCTCAACGATTTAGTAACAACTCTCAATGATAAAGAGCCTTGAGTAAAGCCAACTCTCAACGATTCAGAGCTTCAACGATCCCGATCCAGAGCTAGGCCAACTCTCAACTCAACGATTCAGAGCCTCAACTCGAACCTCCACTCTCAGCTCGAGCCTCAATGATTCGGAGCGTCAACGATTACGAGTAAATCCAACTCTCAAATCAACGATTCATGGCCTCAACTCGAACCTTAACTCTCAACTCGAGCTTCAACGATTCGGAGCCTCGAGTAAAGTCAAATCTTAACGATTCAGAGCCGCGTGATAGTCTAAACGTCAAGTAACAGATTGGTAAAGGCTGATTCAGTTTTTAGGCTTTCAAGGAGAAAATTTAATTTAACAAACATTTCAGCCCGTTTGGTAAAAGCTCATGCCATAGGCTTTTTAGGCCGACGATGGGCTCATAAAACTCTCTTTTTCAGGGAGTAGTATTTAGTTTTTCTACTTGGTACTTAACTTGGTTTCTTCAGTCTTTTGGAGTTTATTGAACCTTGTACTTGTGTGTGTCTATTCTCTGCTAAAATGACTTTGAAATCACCATTCCAAATTTTAAGACTTGAAAGACGTGTCGTACTCGTATAGCATTGTATCCGATATTGATATTTATTAATAAAAAATAAAATATTATATAGAATAAACATAAGAAAATTATACTTTGCCACGGTATTTTCAAAAAAAGATCTTCGATGACATCACTTTCTCTAATTAACCCATTTAATTAACATGATAATTAACACTCATATGGATTGACAATTTTTAATTAATATTTAAAAATTATTAATTCAATTATTCTGGTTAATTATTATGTTAATTAAGTAAATTAATTAGAAAATATGATGTCATCGAGACTGCCCTCATAAACATATTGTATCTTGATTTTGTTTGTGAAAATTATCGTATCGTCGTATCTGTATATTGATTACGATATTTGTATTAGTGCAATAAAACTCAAGTCATAAACCTTTCAATTATTAATAGTTTGAAATCATATATTTGACTCTTGTTTTAAAAATCGGACCGGACCGGCCAATTCACCCGAAAAAAGGGACCCGATTAAAAAACCAAATTAGGTTCAACACTGGACTGGATATGCAAAGAACCGGCCAAATCGACTTGAACCGGTCGGTTTATTAAATAAAACCGGACCGTCCGATTATTCCTCAAAAATCTTTAGATTTCTCTTTCGTGAATTGCGATTTGCCTGATTTTCCTTGATTTCTCTCATGTTTCCAAGATCTGTTTTCACCATTTCAACTCTCTCACGATTTGGATCTTTCACTGTTATTAATTTCTCTCTCGCGTTTCATTTCACAAGTTTCACGACCGTTTTTTGGTTTCTCAGATTCTTCTGCTGTTTTTTCACAATTTCATGTAATTTCTTTGATTTTTTCTATGTTTTTCCTGTTGTTCATAACGATACCAGTCAGTTTTACTTGGTTTCTGCAAGTATTTCACGAATTCACAAATTATAGTTTATTCTATTTCACTATTTACAATTTTTTAATCAACCACGAATTGTACTGGTGTAAATTGCTCAGTCAAAGTATCACTTATACCCCTACAAAATCTCAAAACATCACCTATACCTAGGGGTGTCAACGGTTAGGATAGTGGTCATACCATATCCATATCTATATTATTTTTTGAATACAGATCCCGATACGGAATTATCCAGTTCCGGATATGGTTCGAATAGTAAACGGATACGAATACAGTTCGGATATTTTTCGGATATTAAAACGGATATTAAATTACGATAATATAACTTATTTTTTAACTATAAATATATAATTTGTGACATGGAGTATATATGATTATATTTAAACGTGATTTTATGATTGTGATTTTAAATCACTCACAAATCATATATATATATATATATATATATATATATATATATACATATATATATATATATATATATATATATATATATAAATTAATAATTTTTCAACTAATATCAAATAAAATACATAAATATATAATATAGGATACTCGAATCTGTTTCCGAGTATCCGGATCCGGAACAGGGATCCGGTCCAGGCACTGAAACTGAATATCGGATCCGGTTCCGGATCCAAAATTTATTAATCACACCATTGACATCCCCACATCGGGTCCGGATATTTTTTCGAATCATGATATTTCTTCGGATGCCGTTCGGACAATATCCACACCATTGCCATCACTACTTGTACCCTGTAAAATATCAATTATATCCTTGTAATTTATAAACATCATTTATACCCTCATAAAATATAATTATACCCCTGAAAAATATAATGTATACCCCTCTAATTATCATTTATACTCCTGTAAAATATCATTTATATCATGTAAAAGAATTTGGAATTTGTTACTTCATCATTTCTATCCTAATGCATATTTTTATTTTTAATTAAATTATATTTTAGGGTTTTTATCAGGGGGTGTTACTTTTATCATTTATATTTTTGAGAAAAATCTGTAGGGCCTTGTATTTGTTATTTGCAATCATTCATAAATTTCATTAATTTTACTTACAAACCAGCGGTTGAACCGGTTGATCTACCGATCCGACCAATCAATCGGCGATCCGAGACTTAACCGGATCGATGTTCGGTCCGATTTTTAAAACATTGTGTTTTGACACATTTCCATCATAGAAATTTAAAAAAAAGAAGATATTGTTTAAGGAAGAACTTTTTAAGAACTGGCAAAATAAATAAATAAAAAATAATAAAACCTCGCCGTATGAAAACCCGTTTGAGCTTATCCAATTTCATTGAAACGTTTATTAATATTTGATTTATACGAGCGAATATTTTTAAAATAACTTGAATCCGACTCGAAGTCTGACTAACCCGGTATTCGATCCTAAACTAGTTCATTTTCGATTATGAGTCGAAATCAGCAAATATCCGAAATTTCGAATTGTATCAGACATGAAATCGAACCAAAACCGAAATTAAGCCACAAACCTGTCTCTACTGGTTTTAGGAAAGGACTAGATGTCTAAAATATGTCACTTTCGTCGTTTAGGACCTTTATAAGAACTAAATGTCTAAAATCTTCTGAAAATGAAAGAGAGTTGACTCATAACCAATCAACATAAATTGAGAAATTACCTAATCCTTTGAATTTGATAGAATTGATTGTATTATTCCCCACACTAGGATCCCCTTTCTGGACTTCTCTAAAACAAGTTAAAAAAGTGTTCCACCAAGGGACCACACAAACCCTAGTTTTTCTTGAGATGGATTGTGATACCTCAACAATCAAAATGTAGAGATTTTATAATAGAAAAATTATATTCCTATTTCCTAATTAATATACTTAATTAACATAATAATTAACTACGAACACCGAATCAACAATTAAATAATATTAATTAAAAATTATCAATTCGGATGAGTATTAATTAGAAAATTTTAATTCGAAAGAAATCTTGTGGGAGGGGGACATATGGTCAACTCCGACCTCCACTAAGATCCGTCACTGATTTTCATCATGCATATCTCAAGAATTAGCTTGTGCTAGCTCATTTTGCTCAAATGTGGCAGTACTTACGTTTTGTGAAACACTAAATGAAAAATTTCTACATTTAATTTTGTAAAATGTACTAGCTAGATATTATCTAGACAAGTAAATAGAGAGACAAAAGAAAGTAAATCAAGTTGTAAAGACTCGCACTAAGGATCCAACTTCATGCCTAAAGCCTACTTCTTAAAAATTTGGACCCCTTTCTTCAGCGTGGTCTCAATCGTCTCATAACTTTTTGGAATGAGAAGAAAGAACAATACACGTTTATACAAGCAAAATATATATTGGCTTTGACTAAATAAATATAGGTGATGGATATATATAGCTGACAATTTATGCATTTCTCGGCGCCGTGATTCTTTAGTGATGCAGATACAGCTTAAATTATGGTCATATTGCCTCAAGTTCAATGATATTTTCATAAAAAAATAGTACACGAGTTCATGTTCATTTAAACAACTGTGCATTTAGGAACAATCAAAGTATCTTGTATAAAATATTTATTATTGAAAAATAGTATATTTAAAAAAAAATTATATTCTATGCAAAAAAGAATACATAAGATACAGTAAGAGTATATGTCGATATTAATGACTCAATAACTCATATAGTTGAGTGTTTGATACAAAATATCATTTGTTGTGATTGATTGTAAATTCAAGTCTCGTTGATATCATATAAAAAAGAAAAACTAATAATGATCACGACTCCGGAGTCAGGATTCTTCTAAAAATAGATTATATATCGGTACAAAACACTGGGTGTAAAAACATATTTAAATTGTTATATGAACGTACAAAACAATATATTATAGGGAAATTTACAAATAACCCCCTATCTTTTCTTGAATTTACAAAAAAATCCCTAACTTTTGAGAAACTCCAAAAAATCCCCTACATATAAAGTTTTCTTTTCAATTATCCCCCCTAAAGGTGTATTTCATGGTATTGCAATTTTTTTGGACCAAAATACCCCTCTTTTTTCATCTTTAAATTTAATAAACATATTTTTGTATTATTATATTAATTTAAAATCACTATAAATATTTTTTAACATGTACTAATCTTAAAAGACTATATGTCATATACATAATTTTAATTTTTTATTTATTATATATTTTATCATTGAAAACTAAAATTAAATAAAAATATGATATACAAAATATTCCTGTTAATATCTTAACAAATTAATATTATTCTAGTATTTAATTTTAATGTTAAATAGTTATTAAATAGTATTTCTGACCAAATTAGCAATGCATAAGTGAACCTCAAAACTAACATTAAAATAATATTGTCTTTAGTTCTAATTTCAACAATTAATTTTATTTCAGCAGTTAGTTTTGTAGTAATTATTTTTATTTACTATTAGCAAATTAGTTGATGAAATCAATAGTTGTTAATAAAAATAATTACTAAAAAACTAGCTACTAAAATAAAAATAGTTACTACAAATAGTTGTTGAAATTGAAATTAGTTGCGGAAAAATTCATTCATTCGTTATTAAAATTAATATAATAATACAAAAATTTTAAAGATGAAAAATAGAAGGGTATTTTCGTCCAAAAAAATTGCAATACCATGAAATACCTCTTTAGGGAGGTAATTGAAAAGAAAACTTTGTATATAGGTTTTTTTTTTAAGTTTCTTAAAAGTTAGGGTTTTTTTGTAAATTCAAGAAAAGATAGGGGGTTATTTGTAAATTTCTCTATATTATATAGTGTATGAAAAGTATTTAAATAAAATAAAATAATTCTAAGGGGCTGTTGGATTTTGAGGGGTTCTTTCTCCCTTGTACGATGATGAGAAGTATTTCCATTTTTATTGCTTGTTCACGTTCTTCCCTCTTGTTCATTGTCCTAGGGCTGGCAACGAGCCGAACCGAGTCGAACACGGCGCATCTTGAACTCGGCTCAAGTCTGGCTCGAACCAGCTCGGCTTGACTCCGAACAGGAGTTCGAGCTCGACTTTCCAGCTCGAGCTCGGCTAGAAAAAATTCGAGCCAGCTCGAACATTATATTGGAAAAAAAATCACAAAAATACATAAAAATCACAACAAATGCAAAACAGAATTATAAAAATTTCATACAACACACTTGCACCTACTGTCTCGAGCTCGCTCGCGAGCCGAACATTAGGGGTGTACACAAAATCCTCCAACCCGCCCAACCCGCCCAACCCGGTCCGGACCGACCCGTTTTTTGCGGGTTTCGAATTTGTTGGGTCGGGTCCGGGTTGGAACTTTGACAAACCCGGAAGTATGGGTTGGGTTACGGATTTGAAACTAAAAACCCGCATTAACCCAACCCGACCCGTATAATTTCAAATTATCAAATAATTGTTTAAGCTTTTAATATAAATTAAATGGTATGCTATTTTTTCGTAAATTATATTGTCATGATTTATTTATTATTAATTATTTTCAATTTTATATAGTTTCTTATGTTCTTTTACTTTATATGAATATTATGTTTATTAAGTAATTAATATTTCTCAAATTAAAATACAAAATTTCTTAACTTAAATCATATATGACATGTTTTGTTTTTTTTTCTGACAACAAATGACTATTCTCTTTTGTTATTTTTTATTTTGTTTAAAAGTAAGCTTCGTCTTTTGTTATTATTTTGTGTTTTCATTAATAATAAGATTTTTTTTAATGATATCACTATATCAGTTCTTTCATGAAATATATAATTAGTTTAAACTTTTGAATTTTTTTATATAATATATGGTTTATATTTATTGTCAGAAAGAATGACATAAATATAATGAGATATTGATTATGCATGTTTAATTTTGATTTGTGTGTTTGTAAATTATTTTTCGATGATCTAATAAAAAAGATATTTTTTTTGCATATTTTTTTGTGAACATATGAACATATATTGTTATACACTACAACAGATCTGCGCATCAGCGACGGTAAAAACCGTTGCTGATACTCCCAAAAACCGTCGCTGAAAGTTTTACCGACGGCATCCCGTCGCTGATTGCCCGTCGCTGAAAGGGGCGTCGCTAATGTCACTTTTTCCGACGGGCCGTCGCTGATGTCACCTTTTCCGACGGTTGTTCCTTCTCCGGCGGGCCGTCGCCGAAACCTTCTCCGCCGGGCCGTCGCAGACACCTTCTCCGGCGGGCCGTCGCAGATACCTTCTCCGGCAGGCCGTCGCCGAAAAGGTGACATCTCCGGCGGGCCGTCGCAGAAAAGGTGACATCAGCATACGGATAAATAAATAAATAAATAATTAAATTATATTAAATTTGTATTAATAATAAAAATAAATAATTAAATAATATTAAATATATATAATTAATATAAAATTAAATTATTACTAAATTTATTTTAATAATAATAATATTAATAAATAATTAAATTATATTAATAATATATAAATAAATAAATAAATAATATTAATATTTTAATATTAATAATATTAAATTTATATAATTAATATAATAATAAATTTATTTTAATATTTATAATATTAATAAATAATTAAATTATATTAAATTTGTATTAATAATAAAAATAAATAATTAAATAATATTAAATATATATAATTACTATAAAATTAAATTATTACTAAATTTATTTTAATAATTATAATATTAATAAATAATTAAATTATTACTAAATTTATTTTAAAAATTATAATATTAATAAATAATTAAATTATATTAATAATATATAAATAAATAATTAAATAATATTAATATTTTAATATTAATAATATAAATAATTAATTAAATAATATTAAATTTATATAATTAATATAATAATAAATTTATTTTAATATTTTTAATATTAATAAATAATTAAATTATATTAAATTTGTATTAATAATAAAAATAAATAATTAAATAATATTAAATATATAAAATTAAATTATTACTAAATTTATTTTAATAATTATAATATTAATAAATAATTAAATTATATTAATAATATATAAATAAATAATTAAATAATATTAATATTTTAATATTAATAATATAATTAATTAATTAAATAATATTAAATTTATATAATTAATATAACAATAAATTTATTTTAATATTTATAATATTAATAAATAATTAAATTATATTAAATTTGTATTAATAATATTAAATTCGTAATTTTAATATTTATAATATAAATAATTAATTAAATAATATTAAATTTATATAATTAATATTAATATAAATAATTAAATAATAATAAATTTATTTTAATAATTATAATATTAATAAATAATTAAATTATATTAAATTTGTATTAATAATATTAAATAATATTAAATTTGTAATATTAATAATATATAAATATTAAATAAATAATTAAATAATATTAAATTTATATTAATAATAATTTTTAATAATTATAATAAACCCACGACAATTAAACAAATACAAACAATCCAAATAAGCAACGACAAACCACAAATACAACAATCCAGAAAATGAAACCACAATCCACAAATACAACAATCCGAATACGACAATCCACAAATAATACAACAATCCAAATACAACAGTCAAATAAACTCTCTCTAATTCTGATTCAAATTATCACCATCGAAACCTCCAAGAAAATCATTTGCCGGACCAAAATTCGCCGGTCGGGTCGAACGAGAACACGCCGGGATTCTGAAAACCATCGTAACCTCCTTGACCTCCTGATCCCATGTCGAACCCCGAGCCCTTTTCCAAACATTTGTACATAAAAAGTAAGATACATGAAAATAAATTATATTTTTTCTTATTGTACATATAATTTTTTACCTGTGGCCAAAATTGATGAGGAAAGAACATATTCTGCTGAGATCCGTCCAAACCTCCTAATCCTCCCGATCCCGTCGATCCGGATCCCGAACCCTGTCCCTTGTGAATAAAATAAATATATATCATTTTCTTCCGAAATTTAAAAAACATTATTAATTGAAATACCTACTTACCTGCTGGAGAAAAGGACGCGGACAAAACATGTTCTGCTGCTGTGTGAACTGCAAAAACGTGGAATACATGGTCTCCATCATCGCACGTCTAGTCTCTTATGTATTGCGTTTGAGCTCCTCCTCCATCCTTTTATTCATTTCCTCTTCTCGCCTGCGACTTTCCTCCTCCATTTGCCGCCTAAACATCTCGAATCTATCATTTTCTTCCGAATCGCGACATGCTGAAGTCGCATTCTGATACGAGGGAGAAGACCATGTCGATGAGACCGGAGTAGACGCCAAAGCCGGATCAATCACATAATCTATCGTATAGAAACGTCCGTGCGATCTCCCTCCCGACACCTGAACATACGTAGCAGGATCATCGCCGTGAGACGCCCAGTCTTCACCGTACTTCTCCTTCATCGCGGCTTCGTAATTCTCCTTCGTGACATAAATACAACACGTTCGATTATAACAAATATGATTGCAAATTGAAAATTTAAATATACCTTTACTGCGACGGACTTCTGATCGATATAAGCAGTGCCACCCTTACGAACCTAAATCTAAATCTAAGCCAACAAACAATATGCCCTAATTAAGCCAACAAACAGATTTCACAATATTCACAAGATTTCAAACGTAATTAACAAAGTTAAAATAATAGATTTAAAATAGATTTCAAACTGATTTTTAAAAAATCACAAATTACAAAAATCCAAATTTAAAAAACCTAAAACAAATCCTCATTTAAGCCTAAAAATACAAATTTGAAATCCTCATTTAAAATCAAGACTCAAAAACAGAATTAGGCCTTCAACAGAATTAGGCCTTCAAATCTAAATCTAAGCCAACAAACAATATAAATCTAAATATAACCTAATTAAACCGAGAGAAAGACATACCTACAACCAAGAGAGAGCAGGAGAGTTCGTCAGAGTTCCACCACACCAGACCAGCAAGAGCAGCCGAGATCGTCGGACTTCCACCACACCAGACCCGAGAGAGCTACAGAGAATGAGGCCTTCCACCTAAAAAAAATTTAAAAAACAGATTTAAAACAGAATTAAAAAAAATCAGACATAAATTAAGTCTAAATTAATCCATTCAAAAAACAGATTTAAAACAGAATTAAAAAAAAATCAGACCTAAATTAAGTCTAAATTAAGCAATTCAAAAAAAAATTTAAAACAGAATTAAAAAAAATCATACCTAAATTAAGTCTAAATTAAGTCAAAATCAGACCTAAAAAACAGATTTAAAAAACAGATTTAAAACAAACAAAAAAACAGATTTAAAAAAAATAACAGTCCTAAAAAAAGATTTAAGCAGGAGATTGACAATTTAAAATAGATCCGAAAACAACAAGTTCAAAAAACAAATTGAAAACTGATTCAAAAATAGATTCAAAATAACATCTAAATTTAACCTAAATCTGCAGTTGAAAAAAAATCTCAAAAACCATTCAAAAAAAGATCAGTTTAACCTAAACCCTATATCTAAATCTAACCTAAACAAACAGAGAGAGACATACCTTCAAGCAGGAGAGATCGCCGGCATTCAACCACACCAGATCCGAGCTTCCACCCGGAGACAGGACAGGAGAGAGAGAGGCAGGGGAGCTTCCACCCGGAGACAGAACAAGAGAGCGAGAGGGGCTGTGGTGGTGGGTGGTGGGGAAAAAAGAGGGGCTGTGTGGGGAGAGCGAGAGGGGCTGTGTGGGGCGAGAGGGGCTGTGGGGGGAACGAGAGAGAGAGAGAGAGAGAGAGAGGGCTGTGTGGGGCGAGAGGGGCTATGTGGGGAACGAGAGAGAGAGAGGGGGCTGTGTGGGAGGAGAGCGCGAAGAGAGAGAAGAGGGGGGTGGGGGGGGGGGGGGCAGGGTTTATATGCGCTGGCCTAAATAAATCACCGACGGTTAAATCATCACCGACGGCCCGTCGGTAATCATCTGCGACGGGTAGCGTTGTGTAAATAATATTACCGACGGGCCGTCGGTAATCATCTGCGACGGGGAAGTGTTGCACCGACGGGCCGTCGGAGATTGCCGAATTTCTGACGGGTTTTTGAAAATTTCTGCGACGGGCCATTTATTTCCGACGAGCCGACGTTTCTAATCTGCGACGGTAATTCTTTTTACCGACGGGCCGTCGGTGACCTTTACCGACGGGTTTATGGACGGGCCGACGGGTCAATGGGCCGACGGAGATAATTCGAATTCGAGGCGGTTTTTTTGAATTCATCTGCGACGGGCTTTCTTTTCCGACGGGCCAACGGTAAGCATCAACGACGGTTTTTCCTTTTACCGACGGGCCAACGGTAAGCATCAGCGACGGGTTTTGGATCTGCGACGGGCCGTCGCAATTGGCTACGGGCCGTCGGAAATGTTTACCGTCGGAGATAGACTTTTAGCTACGGCCCGTCGGTGAAAGGGTCGAATAGTTGCAACGGGCCGTCGGTAATAATATGGCTCCGTCGCTGATAAGCCCATCTGTTGTAGTGATAGTATGTATTTACGAAAAAAAAACCCGGCTAACCCGCCCAACCCGCCCAACCCGGCCAATATGGGTTTGAAAATTTTTATAGGTATCATGAGTTGGGTTGGGTTGGAAAAATGAAAACCCGTTCTACTTGGGTTGGGTTATATTTTAGATGAAAACCCGCCCTACCTGGTCCACGTACACCCCTACCGAACATGACCCAGCTCGAGCTCGGTTCGACTCTGGCTGTAGCTGGCTCGGCTCGGCTCGGCTCGAGTTCGTTCGAGCCAATTTTCGAACTAGTTTTTTTCGTGCGATTTTCGAGCCGAGTTCGAACGAACGCCGATCTTCGAACTATTTTGCCAGCCCTAATTGTTCCATAGAAAGAAGAAGAAAATATTATTTCTTTCTCTTTCTCAATTTTCAGATTTTTCTTCTACCTATTTTTAAACTTTTCTTCGCATCAAATAATAATTTTTCGGTTTAGATATATCTTATGTTGCACGGATACGATTACATATAATGTATCCGATGCGTATTTGATATTGCATTACGAATATGGTCGATTTTTTGAAGTATCTGCACAACACATATTATATCAGAGGTGGCAATCGTGCGGGTCAAGACGGATTTGGATCGAGTCATTTCGGGTTCGGGTCATTTCAGTTTGCGGGTCATTCGGATCGTCGGGTCATTCGGACCACGGGTCATTCGGTTCGCGGATCATTAAGTTTCGGGAAGTTTCGGTTTTCGGGTCATTCGATTTCGGTTCATTTCGACTTTCAGGTCGTTCGGTTCCGAATCATTACGGTTGTCGGGTTCGATTTTTGGGTCATTTCGGTTTCGGAAAATTTAGATTTTCGGCCGTTCGGATTTCCGAAAATATAATTTTCAGGTCATTCGGGTTTCATAAAATTTTGTTTTCGGGACATCCGAGTTTCTGAAAATTTACTTTTCGAGTCATGCGGGTTTTGAATATTTAGTGTTCGGATTATTCTCATATGGATCAATTCAAGTTTGATAAAATAGATATAATTTTGATGATTCGGATTTTGGTCATACATATTATATTTTAGTTATTTGAAGTGTTTAACATCCTTATTAACGTGATTATACGATTATGCTATTTCATACATTGTATCAATAATATATAATATTTTTGTTTTTATCGTTCGGGTCATATGGATTTTCGAAAATTTTGTCTTCGAGTCTTTCGGGTTTCTGGTCAATTCGGCCTCGGGTTAGTTCGATTTCAGGTCAGTTCGGATTTCAGTTCAGTTCGGGTCTCGGATCATTCGGGTTTCGAATCATTCGAGTTCTGTTCGATTTCATATTCGAGTCATTCGGTTTCGGTTCGATTTTGAATTTGGATCATTCGGTTTCGATTCCAAATTCGGATCATTCAGTTTCGATTAAGAATCGTTGACTTTTCAACATTTTTTGTTCGGGTCGGATCATATTTTGCCTCCTCTTGTTATATCTTATCAAAGGACACATACTTCCGCACATTATCTCACTTTACTGAAACAATTCTAATGTCCAGGGCATTATTATATTTCAAGTTAAACGGCTCCAAAATAAATTCTCCGAAGTAGATGGCACATCTATGTTAATGATCATATTTAATCAACACACATACTCGAAAACTACGAGAGGCCATAAACTAAAGGAAAATTACACCCACCATAAACTTGAGGATTTAAGTTCAACCCTCCTTTTGACCATAATGCACTTCACACGTTATTGATAGGGATGTAAACGGTTCGGATCCGGTTCGGAGAGTGGTTATACCATATCGATATTCATATTTTTTCGGATTGAACATTCGGATACAGAACAATTCAAATTCGAATACGATTAAGATATTGTCGTATACAAATACGGATACAAATCTTTTTCGAATAATTAAAATGAATATTTGATACGTAACATAACTATTTATTTTATCTTCGACATTCAAATAAAATTAAAATAATATCTAAATAATATCTAAAGAGTACATCGTAATTTTTCGAAAATTGTTGAGAAAACCTTGATTTCAGGAAAAACTACTCATGAAATTTGAAAAAAAAAGAGGTAGAGGAAAAGTTTTGGAGGAGTGAAATAATTTTAGGGATTTGAAAATAGATTTCATGTATTTTTTTAAATGAAATTGATTCATGGATCATGTGTTATGTGAATATGCATTTTTATTAAGTACGTGAGATCATAACTATTTAAGTGTAAAATAAATTATGAAAAACGGTACCCTTTTTTATTATTATTCGGATCCGGGTAGTATTCGGATTCGGATGCGGATTTGGATAATATTTTGAATACCGGATTCGGATCCGGATAATTTCACTCGGATCCGAATATTTAGTTGGATTCGGTTCGGATAATATCTGCACTGTTTACACCTCTAATTATTGATATATTGTTTATTGATGACGAATCATGGTCGCATTTGTTATAAAAATAGTGATATAAAAATAATTCTTAAAAAAAAGAAGCAAGTGTACATAAATTATAATTCCAATATTAAATACACTAAAATTGTACTTATTCAAAAATCTTGAAATTATTACTTTCAGTGACGGATCTTGATCATTAATGTTGTTGGACAATTCTTATAAATTAATTTTGCAATAAGTTTGAAAGAGCCAACCACGTGCATATACATATATTTCGAAGTTTTAATACAATAAAATACACTAAATGTATTATAGTTTCCAAAATTTTGGAGAGGTCATGCCCCTCGCGATCCTACTAAGATCCGTCCATGTTTCTCCTTAATAATTCTTTTGGATTTTACGAAAAATATAAATTATGTGGATACACGTATGGTGAAATGTTAAGTTATATTTCACTGTTTAAACCTAAAATTGGGTAAGGTTTATGTATATAATCATTGTATACATGTATCGTAGTTGGTTTTTATCTGGTTATTATACACATATTAGGTGCACACATTATTTGAGGAGAGTAGGTTTATATAATTGTATAAATGTATGGGAGTAGGTTTATACCTACTTATTATACAATACACATATTATACAGGTGCGCACACTATTTGAGGAGATTGTTCCAACTACATATGTTGAGTGTGAGACACAAAAAATCATATGTTGTGAAAAATTATGAATTTAATCTTCATTGACATTAATTAATGAATGGATGACAGAAAATTAAGTTATCAATTGAAAAGAAAAAACATTGTATGTAGGGGTTTTCTTGGAGTTTCACAAAAGTTAGGGGGTTTATTGTAAATTCAAAAAAAGTTAGGTGGTTATTTGTAAATTTCTCTAAAAATTATAAAATAGGATTGAACTTAATTTCGTATAACTTTATTTTCATTGGTCAACACGCAAACTTCGGGACAAACAACTTTGGAAACTAACCGTACACATGCATTGATGATTGATCGGATCCCCACAATTAATATTAATATCAGGACAAAACTTCGAACCCAATTCAACGTCTCATTGACCGCACTTCTACACTAACTTTTGTAATTCCATGTAACAAATCATGAACAAAATCACCACTATAAACATACGAAATTTTACAGAATAATATCTGGCATACTACGTCGACGACCGAAATTGCTGACCTCGGAATGTGTGAACCAGAAATATAAGACAAATTTAAAGGAAATTTATTTATTCGTTGTTTAAAACTAGTATTTTGAATGCTAACGGAGAACTAGCGGTTTCAAAGGTCCGGATACGGTTCGCTCCGTATCCATATTTTTTTCGGATATGAATCCGGATATGGTATTATCCGGATCCGGATACGGTTCGGATATTAAATGTATACGGATACGAATACGGATCATACTCGGATATTAAAATGAATACTATGATATAATAATATAATAATGTTTTTAATATTCATCTTAATTATTTTCTAATTTTAAAACAAATTATATATATATAGAGGGAGGCTAACCTACTTAATTAAGTATCAAGAATTTTGTACTTAATGTTTTTTAACCATTGAATTTGTATTAAGATTTGTGCATTTAATTATGTACACAAAATTTCATTATCATCATGAAAAAACACAAATCTCAATGCAAATTCAATAGTTAAAAAACATTAAGTATCAAATCATTGATACTTAATTAAGTAGGTTAGCCTCCCTCTTATATATATATGGGTTTGACTCAATGACCAACATTCTTGTTTGACCAACGCGGTCAACAATGATTATTTCTCACAATCTATGAATGAAAATTAAATTTGAACCGTATCGATGTAATCAATATCACTTGAGAATGTTATGTATTCAATTTTATGAAAAAAAAAAATCTATCATATTCATCATGATACGTAAAAATATTAACGGCCAATAACATTTACGACATGGTTCATCATGAAATAAATTTTAAAATTCGAATTTTTTGCATTGGATTTCATTTAAGTTATACATATAGGGTTAGGATAAAATTTTACTATGTTTCGAGTTTTTCTTCATGAAAATCTAAAATATTACCGAAATGGACGGTTGTGAAAATTTGTTATTTGTTTTGTTAGATAGAAAAATTCAAATAATACAAAATTTATTTTACAACATATCTAGATGATATAGATCACATCTATACGGTTAAGATTTAATTTTTTTATCTATATATTTTGAAAAATAATCGTTGTTGGCCGATGTTGGCCAAGTAAGGGTGTTGGCCATTGAGCCTAGCCCTATATATATATATATATATATATATATATATATATATAAACTAAAATATAGTTATTATTTATTAGGTATTACTATAATTTTGATTATGATTTCAACAAAATGATTATCCGTTTACAAATTTTATTAGGATCCGGACATACTATCCAGATCCATCAAAGAATTAACTCCTAGATCCGGATCCATACTCGTAAAAACGGATACGGTTCCATCCAGATCCGGATATTTTCTTCCGGATCCGAATATTTCTTCGAATACGGTTCGGATTGGTTCGGGCAATATCCACCCCATTGACATCCGTATAGGACAACCCTTCACATTTTTTCTCTCAAAACTAAAATTTATTTTGAACACAAACGCATCATTTTATTTCGAGAATATAAAATAGCATGAAATCAATTAAATTTTTTTCTTTCTTCTACCTTTTGACTACATTTAATTTGTTACTCGTGAGTTAGTTTCTTCTAATTTATCATTTTATTTCCACATATCAAATATATAATATAATTTATTGCAAAATACAAGTGACATAATTTTATATGGTTTATTTTATTGGAGTCAACACGGAAACTCCATGACTACTACTTTGGAAATTGATGTTACCTACATTGATAATTCATCCCACAATACTTCGATAAATATATGCAGGAGCACTTCTCCTTTTTTTAGAATATTTATTAACCTTTTATAGTCATGACAAATTCAAATATATGGAGGATAAGATATGCATTGTCAAATGACTCGAATTATATGCATAGACAAACAAACTTCAATAGTTTTTTTTGTATAATTTATTCTTTTTGTGGTCTATTATATTATTTGTCAAGTAAATAATTTTTATATTAAAAATATTAATTATACGCAATCACGAAATCTCTAATATCATATGTATTCTTATAAAATGAAAAAATATTATTTTATTATTTAATTAAAGGTCAAAATTCATAGATAATCTTAGAATACCCCATAATTTTACGTATATCCCTGCAAAATATGAAATATCATGCATATTCCTACAAAATTACTAAAATTTTAGAGATGACCCTACAAAACCCTTGAAATATCACTAATAGATTGCCGGTAATTGTTAGTAAAATTATAAAATTAATTTTCTCATAAATAGTATTTGATATTTAATGATCATTATATCCTTGTCAATTGATATTATTTAAATTCTCGTATAATTTACATAAAGAAAAATATATTAACAAATATATTTACTTGATATTTAATGATTATTATAGTATTTGATATTATTTAAATTCTCGTATAATTTACATAAAGAAAAATATATTAACAAATCGTTTCCAAAATTTCTTATCTTTCTTCCTCGGAAATTTGACCTTGTTTCTTGTCTGTATGAAATTGCTTTGGAAAATAAAAACTTGGGTGAATTCTCTGCACTAGAACTTCAAAATTAGTGAATTCGTATCGAATATTATCAATGAGAAAGACAATTCTATAATTTTACTAACAACTCTTGATGAGCACGACAAGGGTATTAGTGATATTTCAAGAATTTTGTATGGGCATCTCTGAAATTTTAGTAGTTTTGTAGAGACATGAAATTGTGAGGTTTTCGTAGGTGTATTGAAATTTGGCCTTAATTAAATTTAAAAAAAATGATTTCAACATATAATTATTAAGTACACGAATAACATAAAAATAATACACAATTCATTATGTCATTGTTTAGTACATGATTTATAAATACCACAAAATCATGCAAAATATAATGTACATGAATTGATGGTTTAAGTGTGTCTTGTTTATAGACAAACAAACTGAACAGAACAGAACATACATAAGTAGTTTTAGTATAATTTGTTTGTTTGTTTGTTTTATTGTATTGTTTATCATCATACAAATTCACAGTATATAATCTTTTCGATTAAAAACATGCATATAAATAAAAAAATTGTGAAATGATAATTTATTAGTTATATGCAATCACAAATCTTAAATATCATTTGTATTCTTATAAAATGAAAAAATAATTTTGTTATTTAATTAAATTTTTATAAAAGAGTGATTCCCATATATAATTATTAAGTACATGAATAATACAAAAATAATACACAATTCATTATGTCTTTATTTAGTTAGGGTTGTTCAAAGTGTTCGGTTTATTTGGATACCAAATCGAACCGGTCGAATTCGATTTTTAGTTGATTCGGTTTTTCAGTTTATCTGATTCAGTTCGGTTGAAAATGGTATTGTTCGATTTATTCTGTTTGATTCGGTTTTGATATTTTGAAAAACGATTAAATCGAACCGACCGGATAACAACTCATTTTTCTTATTTAAAAAAAAAATTAATGTATTAATAAAATAATCGTCATATAAAATAGTACAACTATATTTTATAATATGTATTTGTATTTTTTAAAATAAAATACAAATTTTCTAATTAATTTTATTTTATTTTAAAATTATAATATTTTATTCGTTTCAATGAAATAAATCAAATAACAATTCGATTTCTTCGGTTTGATTTTTAATCGGTTCAAAAATTGAACAGTTCAGTTCGGTTTCAATCAGTTTAATAACTAACACATGCAAATTAATCTGGTTTCATCTTATTCGATTTTATTTAAACCGAACCGACCAAATGAACAGCTCTGAGTACATAATTTATAAATACCGTAAAATCGTGCAAAATACAATGTACAATGTACAGTAGTTGGTGGTTAGTTCGAGCAGTGTTTTGTCTCCTGGAAACATGTCTTAACATTTATATTTCCATTCTATAAAAATCAATGTTTTAAAATATATAGAACTAGTCGGTTTTTTGTCACCACTCAGTGCCGGTGGATCGGTTGCTTTGCCGTCTTCAGGCCGGTTCTCCGCCTCCACGTTCTGGTCTGACATGCATACCACTAATGCGACATGGTATTACTATTATAAAATAACAAAATTTTCATCAGGTAAGTATGTAATTAGATAGCTTATCAGTTATGTTTACTATTTCCAACAGGTATACTGCAGTACCAACCATACATCAAATCATTCTGGACCGGCACTCGACAAAGCCCGAACCCAACTACCCGAAACTCCGATTCATACGTAGTTGTAGTGCCTCTTTAGCCCCATCAATTTTTGAACGACTCGAATCTGCCTTTGACGCGCCGGTTCTAGAAGCGTACGCAATGACAGAAGCCTCGCATTTAATGACTTCAAACTTATTGCCCGAGGACGGGCTCAGAAAGCCCGGTTCGGTTGGTAGACCGATTGGGCAGGAACTCGCGATTTTGGACGAGGAGGGAAATGTGAGAGAAGGTGGTGTAGCGGGGGAGGTTTGTATAAGAGGATTGAATGTCACGAAAGGGTATAAGAATAATTTAGGTGCGAATGAGGAGGCGTTTAAGTTCCGGTGGTTCCATACGGGCGATTTGGGGTACCTTGATGAGGATGGTTATGTTCATCTTGTTGGAAGGATTAAGGAGCTCATTAATCGTGGTGGTAAGTAATTTTGTTTATCTCATTAATTTTTATGGTCCTATGTTGCTAAATCAATTTTTTTAATGTGAATATATTCTCAAAAAAAAAGAAAAAAAAAAGAGACAGTGGACCAAATTTTATAAAATCTAGAGAATTGTTAATCCTTTCTTTTGTTCATTTCAAAATTTCTTTCTCATAATATAATATCTTCTATTTCATTGTCTTTTTCTTTGTCTCATTTTCTTTGGAAGGAAGTGTTGTTTTAAATTATGGGGGATTGGCCTACTGCTTGGAAATGTTTTCGAGTTTTGTACTTAGCCTTAAATTTAGATATGATTCAATTCAATTAGGGAAAAGGTCAAATTATTTTTCATAAGATCTATAATTTGAATTTTCTTTTTTAAATCCATAATGATCTATATTTCTTTTCTGAAACAGAAGAGAAAAAACGGTTAAGACGCTCTTTAATTTATAAATTACAAAAAATATCTTTGATAAAAATATAAAGGAAAACAAAATTAATTTGTCATTTTCATTGCTTTATCCAGGAGAGAAAATTTCACCAATTGAGGTGGACGCGGTGTTGATCGCGCACCCAGACATTGCACAAGCTGTGTGCTTTGGTGTCCCCGATTCAATATATGGCGAAGAGGTAATTTTTCCATTTTATTTTTATAAAAAATATGTGGAGATAATATTTTCTCTTTAGGGCAATTTCATATGTACCCTGTAAAAATATATACCATAATAAAAGGAAATATCCTCATTTTGTGTTGATTTTGAATTCTGAAGATCAATTGCGCGGTATTACCAAGAGAAGGGATTGAGATGAGCGAAGCCGATGTGATAACGTACTGCAAGAAGAATTTAACGGCATTCAAAGTGCCGAAAAAAGTATTTATCACGGACGATCTCCCCAAAACGGCCACGGGGAAGATCCAACGACGCATAGTCGCTCAACATTTCATGGCCCCTGCTGCTTAGTTAAGTTGCAAAAATAATTTTGTGGTGGAAGTTGATAAGAAATGATTAATAATGAAGTACAATTGGATGTAATTTTCTTTCCTTTGTTTTCTGCTGGATGGATAATATGTTTGATGATCTCATTAAAATGGAAACATTTTTTGTTTTTGTTTTAGTTAAAAATAGAATTTGAATATTTTTGAAGGATTTGATAACATTATTTGAATGTTTTAGTTCTCGAAAGCTAAAATAAATCAGTAAACAGACAAATCAATATTTCTAATTCAAAAGGGACAATCAATCAAACAAAGCACTTTTTTCTCACTAATGCTCGTTGTAGAAAAAGCAAAGAACAACCTATACAACAATAAGAGAAAAATATTGGACTAATAATGATCGTGATGTGTAACCACAGTCAACGACTCAACATGGAATATATTTACATTAATATAATATATCTTTCATGATATATAGCTTTAATTATTTCTGACTTGTCAATTCTGAATTTCTGATTGAGTGTGGAGAACATCCTCTTGCTTGCTTTTTTTTCTTCTCAGTATACGGGTTAGATATAGTGTAGTGCCACGGGCACGGGTCGGGTCCCTAGCACAAACGGGTTGCACGGGCTCGGGTCTAGACGGGCACGGGTGCACGGGTTTGACGGGTTGCACGGGCACGGGTTTGGACGGGTGCGTTTGGAGGGATGGGGAAAACCCGCCCTTAGACCCGGCGGGCGAGACGGGTCCCGGGCGGGACGGGCGGGTTGACGGGCGGACGGGTCCCGGACGTGAACAGTGATTTCAAAAAAATATTCAAAAAAATAAATTTTAAAAATGTGAATAAAAATATAAAAATATTTAGTTAACAATTTTTATTCGAAATAAAAATATGCAACTAATTTTTTACAAGAAAAAAAATTTCAATATGAAAAAAAGTTAAAAAAAAGTTACTCTCCTCCTTTATTCCGGGCTTGAGACCGGCTATGTTACTAATTTACCATGTTAAAAAAATAATATAGGCGGAGTTCTAACTTTTTTTTTTGTTAGTAAATATTTAGATGACGTATAATAATATTGAATAATTAGAAAAAAAAATTAAAGAGTGCATATATAACACCAAACCTATATTTGTATATTGCGCATTTGTTCAATATACCAATCCGGATTTTCTCCATCGGGATCAAATTCATCATCCGTATCAACATCCGTGACGGCGGTACTAGTCTCTTCAACATTTGGATTTGGATATTCACTTGCGGGAGCTAACATAAGTTCGTTTCGATCATCCGCCCTTGGACCCGTACCCGTGAACAGTGAATAGTGAATAGTGAATTGTGAACAGTGACGGGTCGGGCGGGTGCACGGGCGGGTCGGGTTGCACAGTGACGGGTTTGCCAAACGGGCGGGTTTACACGGGTTTAGTGGTAACCATTGGTTGAAACCCGCCCTTGGACACGTACCCGTTGACCCGCCGGGTTTCAACCCGTTTGCCAAACGGGCGGGTCGGGCGGGTCAAAATCCCGGGCGGGTCGGGTCGGGCGGGACCCTTAAGGGTTTTGGCACTACACTAGTTAGATATGAGCCTCACATCTTTCATATATAATCTTGATGCTATCGATGTTGTTTTAATTAATTGATTGGATTGATTAGTACTCAAATTAATATTTTTGAGAGAGTACTCAAATTAATATTTAATTTAATTGATTCAGTTAAAAAACTAATCAATCTAATTAATTTCAATTGATGTATCAATAATGTTTTATTAAATTATGGGAATCTGACATATTTTTCGCATATATTATCCCTATACTTTACCTGATGTAAATGGCCACCTATGATGATGGCAAATGAATCCATAATTTACTCAGAGCATATTACAAATAAATCATATATTGTTAATTGTCTCGTTGTTCGATTATTTCTGTGCGATACAATAAAATTATATGTCAAAGATGTTATGGATTCGACTTTCATCGAAATCACAATACATATAACGACAAACAATTCATTGTTGGAGCCACAAAAGAAATATTATGAGTTTAGCTGTCATTCTCAATGATACCAAATAAAATGAACAAGACACACATATCGGTTTGTGTCGAGTCATTTCGGGTAATGAGCCATTTAGGTCATAAAATCATTCGGTTCTCGGTCACTCGGGTGTGTGCTCATTTCGGTTTACATATCATTCAATTTTCGGATCATTCAATTCTCGAGGCGTTCAGTTTTCGAATCTCGTGTCATTGAGTTTCCGGATCTTGCGGTTCATACGTCCTTCGGTTCTCGGGTCTTTCGGATTCCGAGTCTTTCTGTTTCAAGTTGTCAGGTTTCTAAATTTTTTGGTTTTTGGATCATTTAGATTTCAAGACATTTAATTTTCCGAGTCATCAGGGATCCGGCACATTTACTTTCCAGGTTATTATGATAATGTTAATTCAATATTATTTTTTTGAATAAAAGACGTAGCCTTTTGATATATAGAAATAAAAAAAAAATTATACAATAATCATGAACGTATTGTTCATGTAGTACGTACCAAATAAAAATAAATTCAAGCTCTATAGTAGCTTTATATTATATACTGTGTTACGCGGATCCTTCAAAAATGTAGAAGTGTCCTGAGGATACTCGTATCCGATACGGATACGGATACGATACGGTTCGGATACGTATCGGATACGCCACAATGTTACAGAAATCGATAGGCGCTAGTCGGACGGACGGACACCGTCTAGCGCCTAGAATGATTAATCAGTTCTAGGCGGATTTGTAATTTTACATAGTTTTTGTCATATTTGTTAATTTTTATATATTATAATTTGTGTTACAAATTTTTATACTAAAAATAATGTATATGAATTTTAGTTTAGACAACATCCAAACAAATCATAACATGAAATATACAACATAGCATTAACACAATTCAAATAAACCACAAAATAAAGTTACTGACATATCAACACATTATAACTGGTATCATAATATTTTCCATACTCTTAGAGCGGGATGTGGGCCTAAAAAAATGCACAAAGATAAATAAACTAAACATTAAAAAAAAGTGGGTTGTAGGCCCAAAAAAATAGAAGTGAAAAAAACGTAAATTTAAGTGGGCTGGGCCTAGACGGAATTATTCGGTATTTATGCGGGCTTAGGCGTAATTCAGCCTAGACAGAAACTAATCGGGTAGACCTGGGCGTTTGGACAGGCGTTTGGACAACGCCTAGCGCCAGTGTTCCAGAAATCGGCCTTGGCGGCCGATTAATCGGTGATTAATCGCTAGTCGATGGTCCGCCGTCTCGAAAAACCCTTGGCATTTTGTGCTTGGCGGATTTCCGCCAAGCGGCCGCCAAGGGTCCGCCAAGCCGATTTTTGGAAGGTTTTTTTTTTGGACTAAATTTTTTGAGACTTGATATTTTTCTGGCTGGGCATTTCTCCCTCCCTCGTCCTCTCTCACCGTGAAAGAATGTTATGTTATTTTTTAGTGGATTTTAGTGTGTTGTAATAATGTTATGTTATTTTCATTTAAGATATCATTTGCGACTATGTGGATTTTCTGATGTGATTTATTTGTTAGTTAAATTATATTCGAGACTTATTAAAAAATTGTGATTTGTAAATTTTTTTAATTAATTTTGCTATTAAATATGTAATACGTTAAACTCCGCCGAGATCTGCCGAGAATCCCGATTAATCCCGATTAATCATCCTTGGCGCTTGATGGTCTCTGGCCGACTAGCGAGCGTCGAGCGATTTCTGGAACATTGCCTAGCGCCTAGGTGGCCGCCTAGACCGATTTTTACAACCATGACGCCACGTGACGTATCCGAATATTTTAATATTTATTTTTTTCGGATACGGCGGTGATACGGTAGGTGATACGTCAAGGATACGACTGGAATACTCTATTTAAGATACTTCGGTCCATTATATATTTTGGCCCATAATATTTTTAAATAAATTATATATGATATTTCTATGATACTTCTAGACTAGTTTTAGGATATTTCTAAAACAAGTTTATGATATTTTTATGATATTTGTATTGTTTGGTTGATATTATTTATTGTCATGATATTTAATTTAAAATTATTGTTAATTTATTATTTAACTTATTACCTTTTATTAATTATATATAATATAAATATATAATTATATAGCCGTATCCGTATCCGTGCAACATAGATTATATATTCATTTTAATACCATCTTGGCCAACACTTTGCTTCCTCTACCGCTCTTCTCGCTATGTTGATTGGTGGAGTTTTTTTTTTCTTTCGAAATATTCGTCTATTCCGATATTTTCATACTTTTCATAACATAGTCGCCCATTTAGAGGACCATTCTTTCTTATCCATCAGCAATAATTATTATTTCCTATTCGATTTTAGATTGTTCGATAGGTTTCCTTGCATTATAGTTGTTTGGTTTTTATTTGCCAATCTATCGGCCAAGTTGCTCGGCAATACTTAATTCAATACTTGAATAAGTACGAATTAAAAGTCATTTGGATTGGATTCGTTTTCCTGATAATTCGAATTTGTATTCAGATAATTAAGTTTTTGTTTCCAAATAATACATTTAGAGATATGTTTTATAGTAATAAAATGTGTTCATTATAAATATAAACTGTTATATTATATCTTATGTATAAATCAAACAAATTTCTTGCAATTCTAAGCCACCACGTCATCAAGGGCTTTTGTATAAAAAAATATTTTTTTAATTTACATTTTGGTCATTTTTAGTTTTAATTTACATTTTGGTTCCTTTTTATTTATATTTTAGTCTTTTTTTATTTACATTTTGGTCCTTTTTTACATTTTGATCCTTTTATCTTATTTTACATTTTGGTCCTTTTTTACATTTGGTTTTTTTTTTTTCCTATTTTACATACATATTAAAATTTGCGAATATGTCCTGATTATATTAATCGATTTTAGAAGCACCTGAACAAATTCTATTTATACAAATTATATTAAAAAATAATATTCGTGATAGACTAATTTCATTAACTTTATGAATCTATTGACATCATGATATTTGCAAAATATGTCATGATTAGATTAATTTAGTTCAAACGCATGCGCGTTAATTCGCACACGCGTTAATTCTATTTAAATAATTATATAAAAAACATCCCGCGCAATTGCGCGGGGATAAAGCTAGTTATTTTTAACAATAACATAGTAGCTAATATATGTTTTAACTTATTATTTTTAGCAAACAAAAGATTATTGACAATAACTCAGTAAGTGTATTAAATTGTTGAAAAATATATCGGCTAACAGACAAATCAGTTGAATTCAAATATTAAGGAATCTCTAGGGTACGCTTGTGTAAACTTTCTGATTTGAAAGTGGCAACGAATCATGATCGAAGTATCAAACATGTCCAAGGCTTGTTGCCAAAAAAGAAAAAGGACAATAATTAATCAAACAAAGCACTCTTTCAATATAGCCAGGCCTTTAAGAGTTTAAGCAAACGAACGGACAAATAACCCTATAGTAGTAACTAGTAAGAGGAATAAAATTAAACACCCCGCTATTGTAAACCCGCAAATACCACGCAATGATTAAATTGGAAAGTAATTAATAGGTGAAATGAATAAATTTGAAAATTTTGCACCCATTAATTGTGGTGCGGGTAATATTGGGGGTTTTGAATGCGGGTTGTCTAATATTATTGGTAATAAGAGCCCGTCACCCATCTTTTGTTGACGTGGTCACCAATTAAAATTGGATGAAAAATATTTTTAATTTGCATTTTAATTTTGAAACATCATCATGAAAAATTAAGTAAAATTAGGGAACATAATAGAAGGCCTCATAACCCATTTACTATGCTCCTCAAATTTCCTTCGATATCTTCTGTTTCACGAATTACAAATTAATTATTATGATAATTGGTAAAAGAACACCACATTATTAATTAATTAATATATAATTAAAATACATATGTATTAATAATTAATAATCAATATTATTAATGTAGTGTACTTTTGTTAATTATCATGGTGATTAATCATTAATTCATGATACAGAGGATGTTGGAGAAAATTTCACCGAAATAATAGAATTGTCATAGTAATAAATAATGCACACATGATCCTTGTCATGAGTAATCACTAACCACAGTCCACATGAATATAACATCATTTGAATAATCCATTATATTTAAACATGAAAACAAAGCCAGTCACCTAGTTAATTAATGTAATCCTCTAATTCCTCGCTTACTATACGTAAACGTAACCTAAGAAATATATAATATTTGAATTTGAATAAAATAACATATGAACAAGTCTGCAATTTCTCAATAAACTAATTAAATAATTAATTCATTAGTGTCGACACTTGGCAAGCATTACATATCGAAATCACATTCACCAAACCTCGTGATTAACATGCTTGTATAATTAATTAGTATTTGTTAATCACCAAATATCATCTAGAAGGTGATGGGGGCGATATCAATTGGATGCCGACATTGGTGGGTTCCAATTATAACAAAACTAGCTTTATTCTCGCGAAATTGCGCGGGATGTTTTTTTATATAATTATTTAAATAGAATTAACGCGTGTGCGTTTGAACTAAATTAATCTAATCATGACATATTTGCAAATATCATGATGTCAATAGATGCATAAGTTTCATGAAATTAGTCTATCACGGATATTATTTTTTAATATAATTTGTATAAATAACATTTGTTCAGGTGCTTCTAAAATCGATTAATATAATCAGGACATATTCGCAAATTTTAATATGTATGTAAAATAGGAAAAAAAGACCAAATGTAAAAAAGGACCAAAATGTAAAATAAGAAAAAATGATCAAAATGTAAAAAAGGACCGAAATGTAAATAAAAAAGGACCAAAATGTAAATAAAAAGAACCAAAATGTAAATTAAAATTAAAAAGGACCAAAATGTAAATTAAAAAAATAGTTTTTTTATGCAAAAGCCCTTAATGACGTGGAGGGTTAGAATTACAAGAAATTTGTTTGATTTATATATAAGATATAATTTATATATAAGATATAATAAGATATAATATCATATACATGAGCTTCAAATAGAAAATATTACGAATATTCCTATAAAAATAGAGCGACATGTCACATGTATTCTCAGCATGAAATTATATTATCACATGCACTGTTGCAAAATTTCAAATTAATATATGTGAAATCATATATGATATTTTGAAATTCTAATTATTAAGAAATTCTCTGGAACAATATAACTTCATGAATTTTTTTATGAATATAAAATATTATAATTATACTTTCGTACCTTATTAGGCTCTAGTTAATAGTAGAGTTGACAAAAAATAACCCGACTCGAAAAAACGACCCAACTTGTCTGAATCCGAACTCGATCCAAACAGAAATGCTGAAGAATTAACGATCCTAAATTGAAACCGAATGAAATGAATCTGAAATGGAACCGAAATCAAAAGATCCGAACCCGAAATTAAACTCAAACCGAAATCGAATCAAAACAGAATGATCGAAATCCGAACGACCCGAAATCCAAACTGATCCAAAACTGAATTGACCCGAGGCCGAACTGACCAAAACCTTGAATGAACCAAAAATCAAAATTACAAAAATATGTATGACATTAAAAATGTTGTTAAAGAATTGTATTTCCAAAATAATATATTAAGTGATTATATTATATTATATTATATTACTTTATATTATATAATTTTATATTATATTACATTATATTATACGATATGATATTATTTTAATATGATATTATATTATTTTATAATACATTATATAATATTTTATAACATTATATTGCTTTATATTATATTATGTTATTTAATTATTTTTATATAATATTATATTATATTTCTTTAATTTCTTTAGATTATATTATATTATGTTATATCATTTGATATCACATTATATGATATTTATATTATATTATATATAATATAATATAATATAACATAATATAACATAATATTATATATATTATATTATTTTGTATTATATTATATTTATGATATTATATTGATGTTATATTATATACCATTATATTATATTGTATTATATTGTTTTATATTATACTAAATTATGCTATACTATATTATTTTATATTATATTGGTTTATATAATATTACCATATATTATATTATATTATAATGTTTTATTTTATATTATATTTTATATTATATTATTTTATACTATATTATATTATAGTATATTGTATTATATTGTATTGTTTTATATCATGTTATATTATTTTATTTTATTTTATATTATATATTGTTTTAAATTTTATTATATTAAATTTTATTATATTACATTATAGGATAGATATAATATAATATTATGATTATATAATATAATAGAATATAATATGAATAGATTATAATTATTATTCATGAATATAATTTGAAGAAATAATATTATAATGAAATACATTGATAGCTATTTTCATGTATTTGAAATATCAAAAAATTTGATGTATAACAATATTCATCTTATTATCCATGATTTCATCCTAATCTACCAAATCAAAAAATGAATTATATTTGAAATTATGAATATCCAAATACAATTCACCTTTGATCTACCAAATCAAACATGCCCTATGATTATACATTTCGGACTAGATCCAAATTAAATGTTCCAGAACATGCACCACTCATAAAGTGTATTTCCCGAAATTCGAAGGACCTGAAAAACTTAATTTTTTGAAATTCGAAAGACCCGAAAACTCATGACTCGTAAAATGAATTTTCAGAAATTCGAAGGATCCGAAAATTTAATTTTTTGAAATTCGATAATCGAAACAAATCGAAACCAAAAGATTCGAAAATCAAAATGATCCGTAATCAAATAATCCGCGACCCGAATTACCGACGATTCGTTGACCGGCAAACCAAAATAACACGACGCTAAATAGATGGGACCCGTCCAATTACCACCTGTCCACCTCTAGTTAATATCAGAAATGTAACCCCACGAAGTATGAGGACAAAAACTGCTGGCCCAATTCAACGTCTCATTGACCATATTTCTACACTAACTTTTGTGTTTGCATGTATGTAACAAGTCACGAAGAAAGCACTAATCTAAAAATAATACGAAATTTTACAGAGTAAAATACTAAAATGTGATATAGTATCTGGCATATCAAGTCGACGACCGCTATAGCTGACCTTGGAATATGTGAACCAAAAATGTCGGGAGGAATTTAGAAAACCTAAAATCTTTTTTGACATATTAAAAGACCTTTATCGCATACTCGAAAAATAACTTGAGGCCGCCTACTACGTAAAAAGGAAAAATAATTTTTATTTTTTATGTTGTCACGTAATATCATGATGTCAATGATTAATGATTAATTATTAATTAATAATTAAATTAATATTAAATTTATATGTAAAAATGTATTCATAATTAATTAACATATGTTTTTTTGGTACGTTAAAATTAACGATTAATTCATTTTTGTGGGTTAATTTGATTGCTAATTATCTCGACTAACTTTTTCGAAATATCATAGATGATGGGAGAGAGAAATTGTGGGAGCAAAGTAAAATTTTCCAAATTTTTTTGTTTAAACGTTTTTTTTTTTCATTTACCTCCCTTTCTATATGGTTAAATTAACTTTGAATCGTATTAAATAATTTTTGAACCAAAATATCTTCTATTTCATATTTAATTTTACTAAAATAATTTTTGAGCCGATAAATTCATATTTAATGATTAATTAGCACGTGTTTTTATTATTGTGTGATACACTCAATTACTTGGGATGTGAGTCCATTAACATCTAGATATTTTGATTATTTTTTAATTTTTAGATTTTCAAAAATAATTTAATTAACATAATGCAATGTATATGTTTAATACATTATTTGAAAATATAATTAATGTCATGAATTTAAAATAATAAGTATATAATTAATAATGAATTTATCGGCTCTTAGTCTTCTGATAATTATACATTACTTTCTATATTTATTATTTGTTGGAAGAGACAATTTTAACATTAGAAACAAACTACATCTAATTTACATATTATTGAAACATATAATTAATGTATATTAACATTAGAACCAATGATAAATCTATATATAACTATCATATTAATCAATATCAAACTAAAAGATATTAAAAATATTAAAAAGAAATATAAAAAGTGATTGGAAATAATAAAAATTAGATGTTAAAATGATATTTTTGTGCCAATATATTTTCAAGGTACTTATTTTTTTATATTGTTGTTTATCTTATTTTTATTTAATGTTAATTTTTCATGAAAAATATAATTAATATAACATATATATTTTTTTAATTTATATATTCTAAGAAATATTTATGAAAATTATTTAAATTAATAAAAATAACACGAAGAAGAATTTAGTAAATTAAAATCTTGTTTAGAGGATCTTTTATATCCAAAAAGTAAAGGGTTGGTTTCAAATATCCAAAAAGTCAGGGTTTTGTTTAAGAATTTACCAAAATGTAAACACAGGCTAACAACGGAATGTTCCACAGAATATTCGGTACTGCCGTCAACAGTACGTTTGTCCGTTATCTTTGAAATTGATAAAGGGGAATTCTTCAAAAAAAAAAAACCCAACTTTTCACCAAATTCTGAAAAGCCCCCTGTATTTTTAGAAAACCTCTGTCTTTTTTAAATTCCCTCAAAACCCCACTTATATTTTTTGCTTCTTCAAAAACCCCCTAACTTTTTTAGATTATCTCAAAAATCTCCTATCTTTTGGTTATTTTTTTAAAAAAATGACCATTATACCCCATAATTTTATTTTATAAATCTCTATAATTTAATAAGTAATAAATATATATTAAACTATTATAAAAAAATGTTAAAAAATAAATAATGCATGATATTAAAATATTATAATAAATAATACATATATATTAAATTATTATAATAAATAATATATTGATATTAAAATATTATAATAATTGTTGAAAATGATATTTTAATATCAATATATTATTTATTATAATATTTTAATACTATATATTATTTATTATAATATTTTAATATCATGTATTATTTATTTTTAATTTTTTATAATAGTTTAATATATATTAAATTATTAATTATTTATTAAATTATAGAAATTAAAAAAATAAAACTAAAGGTTATAATGGTTATTTAAAAAAAAACATAATAAAAAGATAGGGGGTTTTTAAGAAAATCTAAAAAAGTTAGGGGATTTTAGAAGAAGACAAAAATTTAGGGGGTTTTTGAGAGAATCTAAAAAATATAGGGGTTTTTTTAAAAATACAGGGGTTTTTACAGAAAAATTGGGTTTTTTTTGAAGAATTCCCCCCATTGATAAATAGGTACCCATGGACAGTCATTTCTCTTCACTTCACATCTCTTTATCTCTCTTTTTACGAGAATTTCCTCGAGTTAATTATCGTTAATCAGGATTAGAGCTAATTGCAAGGAGAACAGATAATTCTCGGTAGAGATATTCAGGTATTAATCAGATTAATTTGTCTTTTTTCCTCTATTTTATGGTTTTAAGGGTTATGGGTTTTGTGTGTTTAGCTTAAAGAGGGGTAATGAGATTATTAGAGATAGACAATGGAGTTCTATTTGTATAAAATGGAAAAATAGGTGAGTTATTCATAAATGTTTTTTGGTCTCCCCCCCCTTTTTTGGATGCATGCATGCAAATTGCAATGAGTATCAAGTTAATTTTTGTTTTGTTTTACGAGCAGAGTATGAAAGATTGTATCTTTCTTTTGGGATTTTTGAATTCTTATAATTTGTTATCAAATTTTACTCATTTTGAATTTTTATGATGCACAATAAATTTCGTCTTTTCTGCTTTTCTTGATCTCTTGTTGTTACAAACTTTATGTGGGGTTTCTTGAATCTTCCTTTTTCCTTACATCTCGGAGCTAATATTTAAATCTTAAAAAAAAGCAAAAGTTCTGCATTCGCCCCACTAAAGTTGAAATTCCAACAGTACCCTTTGTTATTTTCTCACAAAGCAACTCATTGTCATCGCCCATGTCATCTAATTTGCATACACATGTATAAGTTTTTCTGAGTCTATTTGACTGTTGAGAAAATCTAGATTTTTTTTTGTTTCTAGTATTAAGCTATCTAAAAAAGAGAGATTTTTTGTGATTCTAAGTCTTGATTTGGATATGACAAGCATCTTTTGTTGAATAAAAATCTGTGTGGTATTTTTGGGGCTTCGAATATTTTATATTGATTTTTCTTGGTTAATTAATATAGTAATTAATCATGATATATATAATAACCAAATTTTGGTGAAAACAGATAATTGTATAGAAAAATAGACTTGAGAAACTAAAGTCATGTGATTTAGTAAGAGTTGGCAGCTTGTTCTTTTTCCACTTGTTCATATATTTTTGTCCTTTTCTTAGTTACTTGTAAGGCTCATACTCTTAAGAATTCATAAAACATTACTCTTTATATCTCTGTCAATTTCAATCATACCATTTTTTACAATTAATTTTTACCCATTAAAAATCTCAAAAAGTAAATTTGACATTCACGATTCACTAAATTTCCTGTCCACATTTTCTATAAATGTACAATTGCAGAGATTGTTTAGTTTTATTTTTCTAATTTATGCGTCTCTCAAATTTAAGTCTCTCTTTTGTGTACCGACAGATAATTCGTACCAGTCATGGCGAGAGACCAGCTTCAAGTTCTTAACGCTCTAGATGTTGCGAAAACTCAACTGTACCATTTCACAGCAATAGTGATAGCCGGTATGGGCTTCTTCACCGACGCGTACGATCTCTTCTGCATTTCCTTGGTCACCAAGTTATTGGGCCGCATTTACTACTACAGACCAGGTTCACCCGATCCTGGTTCGCTTCCCCCTAACATTGCCGCGGCCGTCAATGGCGTGGCCTTCTGCGGAACCCTCTCGGGCCAGCTGTTTTTCGGTTGGCTTGGAGATAAAATGGGCAGGAAAAAGGTTTACGGCATGACCCTTATGATGATGGTACGTTGATAAATATTCAAGCATTTTATATGATTACGATTTTAATAAAATGATATATAGGTGATATGCTCCTTCGCCTCGGGGCTTTCCTTCGGTAACTCTCCAAATGGTGTCATGGCTACTCTTTGTTTCTTTCGATTTTGGCTCGGTTTCGGTATCGGAGGCGATTATCCTCTTTCGGCGACCATTATGTCCGAATACGCCAACAAAAAGACGAGAGGAGCCTTCATCGCAGCTGTTTTTGCCATGCAAGGTTTCGGCATCCTCACTGGTGGTGTCGTCACTCTCATCGTCTCTTCGGCTTTTCGTGCCCGCTATGACGTCCCTGCTTACCAGGTAATAATTATCCATAACAAGCTAATGTACTTTATAGTTTATAATCTTATTTAATTAAAACTGATATTACCAGGATAATCCGGTGGCCTCGACCCCACCTCAAGCCGATTATGTCTGGCGCATAATCCTCATGTTCGGTGCTATCCCGGCCCTAATGACATACTACTGGCGAATGAAAATGCCGGAGACAGCTCGATACACGGCTCTCGTTGCCAAAAACGCGAAACAAGCCGCCGCGGACATGTCGAAAGTCCTCCAAGTCGATATCATGGAAGAAACTGATAAAATCGAGGAGTACACGCGGGACAAGGATTTCGGCCTCTTTTCCCGTGAATTTATGAAACGACACGGGCTCCATCTTCTCGGAACCACCACGTGTTGGTTCATCCTCGATATTGCGTTTTACAGTCAAAATCTTTTCCAGAAGGATATATTCAGCGCGATTAACTGGATCCCCAAAGCGCGTACGATGAATGCTATGGAAGAGATTTACCGTATTTCCCGCGCCCAAACCCTAATCGCGCTTTGCGGTACCGTACCGGGATACTGGTTTACGGTCGCGTTGATCGATGTTATCGGGCGATTTGCTATACAATTTTTAGGGTTTTTCATGATGACGGTTTTCATGCTCGGTCTGGCCATTCCGTACCATCACTGGACGACTCCAGGAAATCATATTGGATTTGTCGTGATGTATGCTTTCACGTTCTTTTTTGCGAATTTCGGGCCGAATAGTACGACTTTTATCGTACCGGCCGAGATTTTCCCTGCCAGACTCAGGTCGACTTGTCATGGTATATCGGCTGCGTCTGGCAAAGCCGGTGCGATAATCGGTTCTTTTGGATTTTTATATGCGGCTCAGAATCAAAACAAGGCTTTGACCGATCATGGATATCCTGCCGGTATCGGAGTGAGAAATTCCCTTTTTGTCCTTGCTGGATGTAATTTGTTGGGGCTCGTGTTTACGTTTTTAGTGCCCGAGCCGAATGGAAAGTCTTTGGAGGAGTTATCAGGGGAAAACGAGGAAGAAGATATTGAAATGAGCGGTACTGATCATTCCCGTACCGTACCGGTTTGACAGGGGAACAAATGTATGTGGTTAGTGTTTTGTTGTGTCTAGTTATTGTTATGTATGCTATGTGTGGGCTATGCATGAGATGCTGGAGATGGAGAGCTTATAGTTCCAGCTACATAGTTTTCTTTTTTGTGTAAGTTATAAGTTTGTCAAATGTTAATGCCAGTTTCAGTCTTAGTGCAACATGCATTTTATATTGTGCTGTACACTTTCTTTTTTGTCTGAAAATCTTGATATATTGTATATGACATTTTAGATGGATCTGAAAATTGAAAATTGAAAATTGAAGTCTATATGAGTTAGTAAATCATCATGATGGATCTGAACATGGAAAATGGAAGTCTATATTAGTTAGTAAATCATTATGAGTGATATGAACATGGAAAATGGAAGTCTATATTAGTTAGTAAATCATTATGATGCATCTAAAAATTCAAAATTCAAAATTCAAATCTAAAATAGATAGCACAATAGAAGATACTATTTATAGGAGAATATAATTCAACGGTAAATTAAATTTGCAAATCCAACATTAATTAGCATGATTATCTTCTGGATCTTTGTCGCTCCTATAAATAGGATTTGCTTTGTAAATAATTCCATAGAACAATTCAAATAGTTTCTCTCTATCGAATCTATATCAAGATGCAAAGAAACACCAATTCCTCCTCCGGCAGTTCAAAGAGGAATTTGGACATTGACGAGTCGCTAAACTTATACACTCACAGAGAAGCGCTGCAACAAGTAGAGGCGGAGAAGCACATTAACATCAGGAATGAAGGCCAAGACAGGTACATGCAGATAATCTCAGAGAAAGCTTATGAAATGGCGGTTCAGGACATGTACAATGGACCGGCCAATTACCAGTACAATGGACCGGCCAATTACCAGTACAATGGACCGGCCAATTACCAGTCCAATGACCAGCCCAATTACCAGTCCAATTACCAGTCCAATTACCAGTCCAATTACCAGTCGATGGGAAATCGAGTACTGCACGGCTCGTCGAATTATTCTTCTCCTCAAGACCAACAATTTTATGGAGGGAATCAACTCGATCCACGCCATGATCAAATGGAGGGAACATTTGGCACCTATTATTTCTCTTCCAATGACACCGCGCAGGGTTCATCAAATAAGCAGAGATCCAAATAAAACCATAACTGAGATAATACTTTGGGTGTTATTCGGAGAGTATCGTAAAATTATTTTTCATTTTAGTAAGACGTACTAGCCTATGATAGAATTACAATGTTATCTTCAAACAAAAATGTATCACAGTTATTATTTTTTTAATAGGAAAAATGTACTCCAATTAATTAATTGTCATCATTTTTTTATAACTCATCTAACTCTAATTAAGCATAACATTAAATATTATATCAATTTATTCACAATGCATTAGATAATACAAAACATAAAACAAATGAAACATATCATCTATGTACGCACCGCACATTTTATTTCACTATGTCATCATGACAATAGGTGCCAAAACACAATTAAAATTATGGGGTAAAAAATTTGCACATTCCTAATATATCATATGGATACGTAGTGGATTTTGTGTTTCCTACAAAATATTTTTTATTATCATCATAATCTCGGGTTTAGGCATATTTTTATACACTACGTAGTGGATTTTTATACACTATGACTATCGGTCATAAACGACTGACTAATCATCCCTATAATCTCCTAGTTTTGTTGAATTTTAAGAAAGGGTTTCAGCACTAATCATCCCTATAATTATAAATATTCACCCCTATCTCGGGTTTACAGAATATTTCGTTAGCTCATCAGTTTTTTCTATTTAAATGTATGCTGTACCCTATAAAAGAAGAAATTGAGGAGAGTTTAGAACACATATTCAAAAGAAAGATCCGTTTCAGAGAGCGAGAAAATAGTAAGTTTGGATGTGTTTGTGGTTTCGAGTCTCATAAATACACAAATCAAATGAAACCAAACAACTAATCAAAAATCAATGAATTAAAATATATATCATACTACATGAATTGTTGATCCAACAATACATCTTCACCTCCAATCATTGCATATTCGAGATTCAGAATCGTACCAGCCCTATATTTCTTCTCATGGTAACGATACTCGTACCATGGATTTATCATACAATCACGATCCAACGGTCCACATAGAACGATACGCGCATCTTTAGATGCCTTTTCAAGAACCATTAATTTACCTTGAACAATTCTCAGAAACAATTCATCCGTTGACACGCAGTAACCTTCTTTCCAGACGAGAATGAGAGATTCTAAAACAGGAGTCTTTTCTAGCAAAAATTTTTTTTTTTGAGAAAAATAGAGTAGGCTCTTATGTCCTACTTCTATTATTTGGATTAAAATAAAAGTTTTTTACAAGATTAAGCAAGTTTTTTTTGAAGGTATTTGCCCTACACTAGCTAAAAAACACTAAATCCTAAATACCTTCATACTAAACTTGCTAAATATCCATTAAACAAAGAAATCAAAACCTTAATCCTGAAATAACTGCCAGGATTTCAATTCCTTCATATATGGAAACTAAGAAACTTAGAATTCCAATTCTGGTTGAACTAAATCCGGAATCCAAAAACCAAATACCCTATCAATCAGAATTTAGAATCCGAGAATCAAAATTCTTCTCCTCTCTTTCCCGTGATGCATTCCAAATCCCGACTAACCACCATGAATCCTCCGTCACTAATTAGTTCTTCTTCGATAATCTTCTTTTCCTCATTTGTCTTCATCGCCGCCATTACAGATCCTCATCTCCTTAGCTCATCGCCGCCATTACAGATCCTCATCTCATCGCCGCCATTACAGATCCTCATCGCCGCCATTACAGATCCTCATCTCCTCAAATCAGAACGCCAATGAAACGAATTGAAGGGAGCTTGCCAGAGATCTAAGCGGAAAAGCCTTCATCTTGTTCTTCATCGCCAATGAAACGAATTGAAGGGAGCTTGTCAGAGATCTCCAATGAAACGAATTGAAGAAAGCCTTCATCGTGGTTCAACTTCATCCCAGCGGTATTTACTCTTTATCTCACAAATTCTCTTACAGTGTCGTAAATTCTCAGAAAGGTTGAGTCTTCCACTTGTTCTTCATCAATTAGTTCATCTTCTTCCAGTAAAGCGTTTGCTTGGTTGCTCGTGTGATTTCCGGTCGATTGAAACCACCAAATCCTTCTGTCCTCCACTTGAGTTGCTTCCTCATCTCGAATCTCTTCATCTACTTGTGTATCTACATCAGAAATAAATAGATTATTGTGTAGGCTTCCATCTGATAATAGGTCAATTGGTAAATTAAAAGCTAGATTATCTGATAGATTTACATCTGGTACCCAATTTTTAAAATCAGAAAACTTTAGATCTTCAAAATTTTCAACTTGATTCAATTTGAACTCATATAATATATGATTTACGATTGTCCAATCATCAAATTTCACATTTGTAAAAGTTCGTCGACACCTTTCTAACCAGAACTGGTACAATGAAATGCTTATCAGTATCTTATAATCCTTATTTTCCCTAGAATTAACCAATATATCTAAAGGTGTAAAAGAGTTTAACTTAGTAATATTTAATATTCCATGTAATTTATCCCATATTGTATTAATGAATGTGCACTGATGTGTAAAGTGTTCTATATTTTCTTCAGATTGCTGACAAAGGACACATCTATTAACCATGTACCAGCCCCTTTTCTTCAAATTGTCGATAGTAAGTAATTTATTTTTGTAAATTAACCATAAAAATATTTTAATTTTCAGAGAAATATTAATTTTCCAAATATTTTCATAATATGCTTTAATATAAACTCCTTTAATTATGAACTGGTATGTGCTTTTACAGGTAAAATGATTATTTCCATTCCATTGCCAGTTAAAAGCATCCTTTTGGGAGGGATTGAGATCAAGAGAAGAACAAATTTGATCAAGCTCTAGCAATTGGCCATGAGCTATGTTAGATAAAGGTACTACTATCCCCAAAGTATTATATAGATTAGATTCATTTATTTTATTAATAAAATAAGTAACTGTACCATTTTTATTTTCACAAAAAGAATATAATTCTTTAAATTTTTCACATAAAGGTTGTTCATTCCATTTCCCTTTCCAAAAACTAGATTTTTGACCATTTCCAATGATAATATTTAAACTGTGATTAAAGAAATCCAAATTTTTAAGTATATCATTCCAAAAATAAGAATAATTTTTTTTATTTAAATTATCACTTCCTAATTCATATATATTTCCAATAAGATTTTTCCATCCTAATCTTTCATCTGAGTTGTAGTACAACCAAAGCCATTTAATTAATAATATTTTATTAAATAATTCTAAATTTAGAACCCCTAATCCACCTTTACTCTTAGGTTGACAAACTATATCCCACTCAATTAGGTTATATCCAGAGTTCTCATTACCTTTCCAAAAGAACTTTCTCCTTATTTTATCTATTTCATTAAAAACCCATTTTGGAAATCTGAATACATTGAAATAATAAATAGGTATTGAAGATAAAACTGAATTCATTAAAATTAATCTACCACTTTTACTTAGCATATTTCCTTTCCAACCCTCTAACTTTCCTGTAATTTTTTCAATGATTTTTAGATAATCCTCTTTTGATGGTTTTTTAAAGTGCAATGGTAAACCCAAATAAGTTAAAGGAAATTTTCCAATTGGACAATTAAGTATTTTAGATATTTCAATTATGTGTTCATTTTCAATATTTAATCCAATAATTTCTGATTTTTGATAATTCATTTTCAAACCAGATTCTTCTCCAAATAAATTTAAAATATATTGAACTCTATAAATATTATTAATATTAGGGTTTAAAAATAAGATAGAATCATCGGCATAAAAAAGGCTAGTATAAATATTTTCAAATGGTTTTAATATGTAACCTTTAGCACTTAGATTTTCTAATAATTTAGATAAGACATCCATAACTAAAAGGAATAAATAAGTGGATAATGGATCACCTTGTCTCAAACCCCTTTTTAAATGAATGAATTTACCGGGATTCCCATTTAAAATAACCCTAGCAGAACCTTTTAAAACTGAATTTTTAATCCATTTAATATAATTGTCACCAAAACCTCTGGATTTTAATATTTTTAATAAAAAATCCCATGACACGGTATCAAAGGCTTTATGAATGTCTAATTTTAAAATTATCAGAGGTGTTTTATGTCTTTTTGCTAAACAAATTACCTCTCTAGCATACACGTAATTTTCAGATATATTTCTATTTTTTAAGAATCCTGTTTGATTTAGAGATATCATATTTTCTATATAATTAATCAGCCTATTTGCAAGGACCTTAGAAAAAATTCTTTGTATACTAGAGATTAAACTAATTGGCCTAAAGTCTTTTGGTTCAATAGAATTTTCTTTTTTAGCAATTAATGTGATATATGAAGTGTTAAAATTTGATAGACCTTGAAATCCTTCTAAATTAAATAAATTAAATATTTCAACTTTCAAAATAGTCCAGTATTTTTTAAAAAATTCACTAATATACCCATCAGGGCCAGGACTTTTGTTTGATTTCCAGTTTTTTATTACCATATCTAGCTCTGTCATTTCAAAATTACTCTCCAGTGAAGTTAAATTGATATTGTCATTTTCATATAATTTATCTAAATTAATTTTACCATAATTATTATTATTAATAACTTCTTTTCCAATTAGGTCCCTATAAAATGAAAATATAAGTTTAGCTTTACTTACATGATCTTTAACTTCAATACCATTATTATCTTTCAAAATAGGAATCATATTACTTGTTTTCTTTATTGATGCATGTAAATGAAAAAATTTAGTATTAGCATCCCCATTTTTTAACCATTGAAATTTTGATCTTTGTTTCCAATATATTTTATTTAAATAGTTTATATTGTCATATCTTAATTTAGCTTTAAGTTTTAACCATTTTTCTATATTATTTAACTCTCTGATATCCTCCATATTGTCTACCCATTGAATTATTCTTTTACAGTTTTCTAATTGTGTATTATATTTCTTATGCACATTTTTACTCCATTGTTTGAGAATTTTACTTAATTGTTGATATTTTCCAAAAAGATTTTCCATTGAAGTACTTTTAGTATTTTCCATGTAATTTTCTATAATTTCTGTCAATTCCTCCATATGTAACCATTTATGTTCAAACCTAAAACCATTAAAAACAGGATATTGACTATTAGCTTCATATAATATAGGAATATGATCCGAACATGTATTAATTCTAGTTGTTTGTTGTGAATTAGGAAAATCAAGCAACCATTTTTTATTCAAGAGTATTCTGTCAATTCGGGCTCTAGCAACAGAATTTTTCCAGGTATATTTTAATCCTTTTAATGGTAAATCAATTAGATTTAAATCATTAGATAATTCTCTAAATTCTTGTGTATATTGATGACTATTATATTGCCCACTTCTTTCATGTGTATAAAAAACTAAGTTAAAGTCACCTAATATCATCCATGATAAATTATTATTTTCACCTATTTGTTTTATTTCATTAAGAAAATCTTGTTTATCATTTCTATTAGTTGGTCCATATACACCAGTAATTAATATATTTTTAGCGTCCCATAAAGTTTGTAGTACTATAGAAATAGAATATTTATATTTTTGTGAAGATATTAATTTAAATAATTTTTTATTCCAAGATAAAATTATTCCTCCAGATGCACCTTGAGATTTTAAGTAGTCAAATCCAGTTAAATTTTTACCACAAACTTCTTTAATTATTTGATTATTTACTATACTCAACTTTGTTTCTTGTAAACAACAAATATCAATATGTTCATCCATTATATTTTTACATACTAAGTGTTTTTTATTATTATCATTTAGCCCTCTAACATTCCATGAAAAAATTCTAAGTTTTTTATATATCATTTAACATAATTAAATTCCTTAAAATAACTTTTCAAACTGTAATTAATTAACTATCAGTAGCATCTAACATGCTAATAATTTTATCATTTAAATTAGGATTTATTTCTATTCCTGTTGAAGATAAAATTTCAATAATTTCCTCTGGGTTTGTGAATTTAGTTTTTTCTTCTAAGTTTAAAAGTTTTATATCATTATCATTTTTCTTTGATTTTTGTCTTCTATTTCGCTCTTTTTGAATTTCTTTATATTTAACTAATTGAGCCTTGTGAATAGGAGAAGTATAATTGCCAGATTGTTTGTTTAACAATCTTGTACTTCTTCGTTGTTCATCATTTTGAAGAGTTTTAGCAATTTCCTTACTTTTTTGGTCAGATGTAATTAGAGATTTATTAGGTTTTAGAATAGAAACATTCTTAACTGCCTTTTCCTGATTTATATGATATGCATCCAAATCAATATGAGAAAAATAATCATTTATTTTCTTTTGCTTAAATTTTTCAGGAGAGGATTGAAGAGGATGATCAATTGTATCTTCAAAATCTACTAATGGAGTCATATTTGTAATGGTATTATCAGTTCTTTCTAAAGAAGAATTTATTTGAGAATTATCATTACTTAAATTTAGGTTTCCAATTGTACCCTTACTAGGAGAAAAATATTCTGGTTCAACTAAACTAGGAGTGTTCTCAATAACAGGTATGTGTTCATATTTATTCTGTTTTATTAGATTGTCTTTAAATTGTGAAATTATTTTTAATCCCTGCTTTGTAATTTGTATTTTAAGTGTTGATTTTACTTTATTTGTCGAATTTTTTATTATTTTCATACCATTATGCTTTGTTAACTCTACAAAAATTTCCTTATATAAAGGGACTTTAATAACTTTCTTAAAATTAGAAGATTCTATTATAAAAATATCATGATTATTTTTGAGTTTCGAAATTACAAGATTTCCTGTATTTTTATTAACTTCATGATGTTGATCATTAATTAAAGGTATAATATTTTCCCCTACTTTTTTCTTAATTCTCCAAATTTGTGTTATTTTCTTCTTTTTTTGCCAAATTTTCCTTATGTTTTGTTTCTGATGCATTTTCTTTTTATTATTATTATCAATATTACTATTAAAATTTATATTATTATTAGAAATTTCCTTTTGTGTATTTTGACTTTTAATTATACTCTCTTGAGAAACATTATGTGAAGTGCTTGATAAATCCTTATTTTCTATAACCAATATTTTATAGTTTTTTTCACCATCTATTATGTGAATTGATTTTGGAATTATAGAATTAGGTTTAGTATTTATAGAAAGAGAGATTTCACTTATGATTTCAGTTGGAAAATATGAACCTACTCCAATTAAATAACCCATAGTCTTAATAATTTTAGATATATCAAATGGATTGCAATATTTAATTGGTAGATTTTTAAGAGAAATTGACTTGGTTGTATAATTTTGGTTTTCAGAATAGTTAAAAACATTATTCATATACACTGTTATTTCATTTGCATTAGGTGAAATAATTAATTCTTTAGGATTTATTTGCTCTGCATTAACTTGATTTTTATAGTTATTATGTCCAGGACCTTTTGAAATATTAAAATTTGAACTAGTCTCTTGAGTCTTATTATTAATATTTGGTATGAAATTCCTTTGAATTTTTGAAAGATTTGTGAAGCAATTTTTTTGAATATGACCCAATTTGAAACATCTTAGACATCTAATAGGCTCTCTACACTGAAACCTGAAATGATTTGTAGCTAGACATCTAAAACACTTTTGAATTTGATTTTTAGGCACATTTCTAGGTTTTTTTGAAATAATATTCCAGGAATTTTCATTTCCTAGGTTATTTTGCAATATCTGTTTATATGAGTAATTCATAATTCTAATAGAGAGATAGAAAACTTAGCAGGAATGGAGATCTAGGCACTGGAATCCTTGCACTGGTTAAGAGTCTTCACTGGAGAGGTATCACTGGAGAGGAGTCTTCCCGGGAGACTGGAAGAAGCTTTACTAGGGACTGAAGGGAATGAACAGGAACACTACCACTCTTCGCTTCTTAGCCTCACTACATTCTGGTACCCAATATCCACCTTGTCTGAGTTGAGTGTTTTGGCAGGACTGTTCTTGGCAATGGAATTCTTGGCAATGGTGATGAAGTCTTGGCAATGGTCTTGGCAGGACTGTTTTTGGCAATGAAATTCTTGGCAAATCTGGTTTGTGTTTGTATTTGGAGTGATTGTGTATTTGGTTTTTGGTTTGTATTGGTAATGGAGGTCTTAGCAATGGTGATCTTGATATCCTGTATCACTTAATTAAATTTTGCTCAAGATCCCTCCATTTGTGGCTTTTGCAAATTTTGTATAATTGGACTTAACCAAAAAAACAATCTTTTCCACTCTTTGATGTTGGTTGAACCGCCTGAATAGTGGAGTAACAGTGCAAATAAACGTTATTTACTTTTTAACTCACTGAAGCTAGAGAAAAAGGGTAGTCGCGATAATCTTCTAGCAAAAATTTGATCAATTTGAGCTCGATAAACGACCCTTCAAATTTGAAATTTGGATGCATTTAAGATTTGCGAACGCTATATCGGGCATATCCTTTTCCGTAGTGATTGCATCGGTTATATCTATTGGTGAATTCATATTTCCTGGAAGCTGCCAAATTAACAAAATTATATAAAACTAATTTCGAACAAGTTGTTAAAGAACAGAAAATACTCACCGAAATGAAAAGTTTCTCGAGTAATGGAGAAGGGCAGAAATGGAAAAAAGAGACAATGCAAAAGAGATGCTCTTCACTTAACGCATCGTTGAGTTTCAACACATCACCGAAAACATGAGAAAAAGATATGCCATAATATAAGAACGATTCGAGTTTAGGCGCGAATATTTCCATCTCATATACACCTCTACAATCCACCATTACCAACTTTTTAAGGTTTAATTTATCTCCTAAAAATTTAACAACCTCAAGAGACCCACATCTTTTCAGATAAATATTTTCTAGGGAAACACAGGTTTGCAATATATTTGTTAGCATTTCATTGTACACGTTTACTTGATCGAGAGACAGGGAATGCATCCCGACAAAATCGGCGAAATTAAATGTGTAGGGAAAATCCTATTGAAACAACAATGTAATTGACATTGATTTATGTTATGTATTCATTTTCTCTTTTTATTTTCTCCATTTTCTTTGAAACAACAATGTCATTAGTTTTTTTAGCGACAATAATTTGGTATGATATGCATTCAAATCCTATTGTTATGTTATGTATTTAACCACTTGATTTATGAATCATTGACATTCATTACTTTTTTTAGCGACACACCGGTTGTTTTACTAGATTTTGTGTAGAATTTTTGTGATAAAACTTACAAAACGATGAGCATATATGAGTGCAATAAACATAAAAATCTCAGTCACAAAAAACAAATAAGACTATGACATTACATGACATCACTTGAAAACAAAATTAGATGAACATGATTCATGTCATGTGAACCATATTCAAGTCATAACTCATGGTTCAAGGTGTTTGTAGAAGAATGTGCAATAGGATTGTTTTTGTGAGAAAGCTTGGCATGTGCATTACAATGATGCAAAGGTAGGTGATGTAATATATTTAGCCCTCAAATTTATTTTTTCTTTCTTGATGTGTCATCAAACCCAAATAATCAATTGGTGTGCATCTCGCGTGTCCATAAAGAAACATTTTAGCGGGTCCGATTGACCGGATACAATTGACTGACCCGCCCAGTTGACAAACTCAATTGGTCAATTAAACATGGTGTACAATGCAATTGACATGTCAAGGATTTAATTGATACATGTCAATTAATATATGGCATGTCAATTAAGGTCATCAAGAATATAAAAGTGAGTTTTGGGGGCCAATTATATTTTCCCATGTTATTACTGGTTAGAGCCTTTAAAGGGAAATTTGCAGAGTTTTCTGAATTCGTAGGATAATGTAATTGGCTAAGAGGTTATTTCTGCTGTATAATTGGCCTTTGATTTCTCTTTCGATCGAATTGTACAATTTCTTTGCTTATGACCTGACCTAGTATATTGCATTTTAAGCATCTAATAGGATCACGAGTTCACGACAAGTATAGGGATGTCAATGGGTCGGGTAAAACCCGAACCAGCGGGTACCCGATCCGAACGGGGCGGGTAATATCCAAAAAAAAGACCCGCGGGTCGGGTATATATTACCCGAAAAAAAATATCCGCTCCGGGTTCGGGTTCAGGTACGGGAGTAAATTTGTACCCGCTGGTATACCCAAACCCGCATGAGAGAATTATGATAAAAAAAATGTATGTGGTTAGTGTTTTGTCGTGTCTAGTTATTGTTATGTATGCTCTGTGTGATTATGCATGAGAGAATTATAATAAACAACCCGCACACAACACGCATGAATATAGATGGAAAGTAATTAGTGAATTATTAATGATGAAATTCATTACATTAGGCAAATTAGTGTCAAATATATTGATGCGGGTAGAATGGGGGTTTTGAAGTGCGTGGTGCCTAATATTATTGATGCATAACATGCTGGAGAGCTTAGTTCCAGCTACAAAGTTTTTTTTTTTGTAAGTTCTAAGTTTGTCAAATGATAATGCCAGTTTCAGTCTTAGTGCAACATGCATTTTATATTTTGCTGTACACTTTCTTTTTTGTTTGAAAATCTTGATATCTTGTAAATGATATTTTAGATGGATCTGAAAATTGAAAATTGAAGTCTATATATGCAGGCCCGGTCCTAGATTTTCGGAGACCTTGGACGAATTTTAAGACGGGGCTTTTGAAATATAGAACGGTTTTTTTTCTTTCAAATTCGAACCGAACAATTGGATTTTTGGTAAACTTATATAATAAAATTGCTAAATTAATACAAGTTACGTTAACATTATATTTCTCAATTTCAATTAGTATCAAGGAAATTTTCCTGTAGTAACCGAGTTTCGAAAAAATATTCGTGAAATAACCAAGTTTTGAACATAATTACCAAAATGTCTTTTGCGGGGTACCATTCAGCGTTTTTTTGCACAGGCGGGGAATGATTCAGCGCTTTTGTTTATGGAAGTAATTAAGCCAATTAAATAAAGGCGCTGAATGAAACAGCGCCAGGCGCTAAACCATTCAGCGCCTTTATATATAAAATTTCAAACGCACAGCTCATTTAAAAAAAAATTTATTCCACTCCAAGATGTACCCGCCGAATTCTCCATTATTTATTTATTACGTTCAATTATATTGATAATTAAGATATACAATTAAATATTCAGTAAAATTTATTCAAATTTATGAATTTGAGTGAATATTAATTATGTATTAAATTAACAGCTAATATGTAATGGTTATTATTTTAATTAAATATACGAATCGAAATTATCCAAATTTTATCGTAACATTTCTATGTCCTAATTAGTATATTTAATTAAAATGATAAACGGTACATGTTAGTTGTTAACTTAATACATAATTAATCATTATTCGAATTCATAAATTTGAATAAATTTTACTGAATATTTAATTATATATCTTAATTATCAATATAATTGAACGTAATAACTAAATAATGGAGAATTCGGCAGGTATATTTTGGAGTGAAATAATTTTTTTATATTTTTTTTCAAAGCCGTGTGTCAGTGTCTTATTTTAAAAAAAAAGAAAAAATTAAACTCCTACAAAGTGTACCTGCCGAATTCTCCATTATTTATTACGTTCAATTATATTGATAATTAAGATATATAATTAAATATTCAATAAAATTTATTCAAATTTATGAATTCGAATGATTATTAATTATGTATTAAGTTAACAACTAACATGTACCGGTTATCATTTTAATTAAATATACTAATTATAACATAGAAATGTTATGATAAAATTTGGATAATTTCGATTCGTATATTTAATTAAAATGATAACCGGCACATGTTAGTTGTTAACTTAATACATAATTAATAATTATTCGAATTCATAAATTTGGATAAATTTTACTGAATATTTAATTATATACCTTAATTATCAATATAATAGAACGTAATAACTAAATAATGGAGAATTCGACGTGTACAGTTTGGAGGGGTTTAACTTTTTATATTTTTTTCAACATTTTCACGTGGTGTGTGTCAGATATTAAAGTAAAAAAATTAAACCACTCCCAATTGTACATGCCGAAATTTTCATTATTTAGTTATTACGTTCAATTATATTGATAATTAAGGTATATAATTAAATATTCAGTAAAATTTATCCAAATTTATGAATTCGAATAATTATTAATTATGTATTAAGTTAACAACTAACATGTGCCGGTTATCATTTTAATTAAATATACGAATCGAAATTATCCAAATTTTATCATAACATTTCTATGTTATAATTAGTATATTTAATTAAAATAATAACCATTACATATTAGCTGTTAATTTAATACATAATTAATATTCATTCAAATTCATAAATTTGAATAAATTTTACTGAATATTTAATTGTATATCTTAATTATCAATATAATTGAACGTAATAAATAAATAATGGAGAATTCGGCGGGTACATCTTGGAGTGGAATAATTTTTTTTTAAAATGATCTGTGCGTTTGAAAATTTATATATAAAGGCGCTGAATGGTTTAGCGCCTGGCGCTGTTTCATTCAGCGCCTTTATTTAATTGGCTTAATTACTTCCATAAACAAAAGCGCTGAATCATTCCCCGCCTGTGCAAAAAAGCGCTGAATGGTACCCCGCAAAAGACATTTTGGTAATTATGTTCAAAACTTGGTTATTTCGCGAATATTTTTTCGAAACTCGGTTACTACAGGAAAATTTCCTAGTATCAATGGAACACTTATTTCAGAAATTAAACAATAAATCAATGTCAATTGATCACTAATCAAGCAAAAAAAATTATAGTTTTCGAATAGACATCAACAATTTATCGTGATTTGTAGCACCAATTTTCAAATTATAACCAATTAATTATTATCAATTAAACATCCCTTTTAAAATTTCTCGAAGTTTGCACCAGTTAAACGAAAAATAAGAATGATACTCAAAATTTAAATTTAAATCATGCAAAACAATATTGTTCAAATAAATATTCATCATGTGTGTATATATACATAAGATTAAAATATCTTAGGACTTAGGAGACTTTTATTTTTTGGGGGCTTTAGGCCTTTGCCTAATTTGTCCAAGGCCAAGACCGGGCCTGTATATATGAGTTAGTTAATCATCATGATGGATCTGAACATGGAAAATGAAAGTCTATATGAGTTAGTAAATCATTATGAGGGATATGAAATATGAACATGGAAAATGGAAGTCTATATTAGTTAGTAAATCATTATGAGGGATATGAAATATGAACATGGAAAATGGAAGTCTATATTAGTTAGTAAATCATTATGATGCATCTAAAAATTCAAAATTCAGAATTCAAATCTAAAATAGCCAGCACAATAGAAGATACTATTTATAGGAGAATATAATTCAACGGTAAATTAAATTTGCAAATCCAACATTAATTAGCATGATTATCTTCTGGATCTTTGTCGCTCCTATAAATAGGATTTGCTTTGTAAATAATTCCATAGAACAATTCAAATAGTTTCTCTCTATCGAATCTATATCAAGATGCAAAGAAACACCAATTCCTCCTCCGGCAGTTCAAAGAGGAATTTGGACATTGACGAGTCGCTAAACTTATACACTCACAGAGAAGCGCTGCAACAAGTAGAGGCGGAGAAGCACATTAACATCAGGAATGAAGGCCAAGACAGGTACATGCAGATAATCTCAGAGAAAGCTTATGAAATGGCGGTTCAGGACATGTACAATGGACCGGCCAATTACCAGTACAATGGACCGGCCAATTACCAGTACAATGGACCGGCCAATTACCAGTCCAATGACCAGCCCAATTACCAGTCCAATTACCAGTCCAATTACCAGTCCAATTACCAGTCGATGGGAAATCGAGTACTGCACGGCTCGTCGAATTATTCTTCTCCTCAAGACCAACAATTTTATGGAGGGAATCAACTCGATCCACGCCATGATCAAATGGAGGGAACATTTGGCACCTATTATTTCTCTTCCAATGACACCGCGCAGGGTTCATCAAATAAGCAGAGATCCAAATAAAACCATAACTGAGATAATACTTTGGGTGTTATTCGGAGAGTATCGTAAAATTATTTTTCATTTTAGTAAGACGTACTAGCCTATGATAGAATTACAATGTTATCTTCAAACAAAAATGTATCACAGTTATTATTTTTTTAATAGGAAAAATGTACTCCAATTAATTAATTGTCATCATTTTTTTATAACTCATCTAACTCTAATTAAGCATAACATTAAATATTATATCAATTTATTCACAATGCATTAGATAATACAAAACATAAAACAAATGAAACATATCATCTATGTACGCACCGCACATTTTATTTCACTATGTCATCATGACAATAGGTGCCAAAACACAATTAAAATTATGGGGTAAAAAATTTGCACATTCCTAATATATCATATGGATACGTAGTGGATTTTGTGTTTCCTACAAAATATTTTTTATTATCATCATAATCTCGGGTTTAGGCATATTTTTATACACTACGTAGTGGATTTTTATACACTATGACTATCGGTCATAAACGACTGACTAATCATCCCTATAATCTCCTAGTTTTGTTGAATTTTAAGAAAGGGTTTCAGCACTAATCATCCCTATAATTATAAATATTCACCCCTATCTCGGGTTTACAGAATATTTCGTTAGCTCATCAGTTTTTTCTATTTAAATGTATGCTGTACCCTATAAAAGAAGAAATTGAGGAGAGTTTAGAACACATATTCAAAAGAAAGATCCGTTTCAGAGAGCGAGAAAATAGTAAGTTTGGATGTGTTTGTGGTTTCGAGTCTCATAAATACACAAATCAAATGAAACCAAACAACTAATCAAAAATCAATGAATTAAAATATATATCATACTACATGAATTGTTGATCCAACAATACATCTTCACCTCCAATCGTTGCATATTCGAGATTCAGAATCGTACCAGCCCTATATTTCTTCTCATGGTAACGATATTCGTACCATGGATTTATCATACAATCACGATCCAACGGTCCACATAGAACGATACGCGCATCTTTAGATGCCTTTTCAAGAACCATTAATTTACCTTGAACAATTCTCAGAAACAATTCATCCGTTGACACGCAGTAACCTTCTTTCCCGACGAGAATGAGAGATTCTAAAACAGGAGTCTTTTCTAGCAAAAATTTGATCAATTTGAGCTCGATAAACGACCCTTCAAAATTTGAAATTTGGATGCATTTAAGATTTTCGAACGCTATATCGGGTATATCCTTTTCCGTAGTGATTGCATCGGTTATATCTATTGGTGAATTCATATTTCCTGCGGGTTCGGGTTTATAATGTATTTTGTACAAGATATCCGAAAAATATCCGAAAATACTCAATAATATGAAAATTTGTGGTATTTTATGGATTAATTATTTGTAATATTTACATTTATAATGTATTTTGTATAAGATGTTTGTTTTATATATACAAAATTATTGGTGATTTTTAATTTTTTTTATAGATTGTGTATTGGTGATTTTCGGCTAACGGGTTTGGGTACACCCGTTACCCGCGGATTCGGGTTCGGATATGATTTTTTACCCGCGGGTATTTTGGATTCGGGTTCGGATAATACCCGAAAATTCGGATTCGGATATGGAGGAGAATTACCCGAACCCGACCCGCCCCGTTGACATCCCTAGACAAGTAGCCACATAATGGGTAGATGATAAACAACCATATCATTTATTTTGAAATATATTTGATTTTGAGTTTCGGTTTATTGATTTTGACATAATTTTCCTTCTTTTGTTTTGAATAAACCTCCAATCTGGTTAGTTTGGTACTTGTAACCTCATTTAGCTATCTATAAATAAGATTGTATATTCTCAATTAATTGTAGCTATATAGGAAACATAGCTTGAAATTGATTACAAAAAATCAATGTTGCAAATAGTGTGTAATTGACAAGAGGCACTCGATTATATAGGAAACATTACTTGTAACCTCTTTTTTAGCTATCATGTTTATGCACGAGGTGATTAGATTGCCGACAACTTCAAATTAGAGATTGTTAATTGACAAGAGGCACTCGATTATAATCTCTGGTGATAATTAACAAAAGACACTCGATTAACATGTTATTAATATATATTTAACATATACATGAATTAACAGTTGGTAATTAATATTAGTTAACTATTAATTGAGTGTTTTTTGTTAACTATTTTGTTAATTTGTTGGGTGTGAGACACAATAAATCATTTGTTGTGAGAGGTTGTGGGTTCGAGTCCCATTGACACCAATGGATGGAGGACCACCGAGCCTTCTCTATTTACTCGTTTTTTGGCGATTCAAGAATTCAAGAAACCAAAGAAAACCTAATCATCTCTTCAACTGGAGAGTGATCTCCTCAGGCGGTTCATACACAGAGATACATTCAACAAACACAGTCCAAGTTATTTACATACGAGAGGATCAAATGGAGGGATCCTAAACTTCAACTCAAAGAACCAAAACACTCAACTCATCTTACCAATTCTCTGTTCAAGCCAAAACTCGAAATTACTGTCCATCTTCCATGACAAGGTGGATAATGGGTACCAGAATGTAGTGAGGCTAAGAAGCAAAGAGTGGTAGTGTTTCTGTTCATCATCCTCAGCATATCCCTTCAGTCCCTAGTAAAGCTTCTTCCAGTCTCCCGGGAAGCTTCCTCTCCAGTGAAGATTCTTCTCCAGTGCAAGGATCTTGCCTAGCTCTCCATTCCTTTTTCTATCTCTCTATTAGAATTATGAATTACTCATATAAACAGATATTGCAAAATAACCTAGAAAATGAAAATTCCTGGAATATTATTTCAAAAAAACCTAGAAATGTGCCTAAAAATCAAATTCAAAAGTGTTTTAGATGTATAGCTACAAATCATTTAAGGTTTGAGTGTAGAGAGCCTATTAGATGTCTAAGATGTTTTAAATTGGGTCATATTCAAAAAAATTGTTACACAAATCTTTCAAAAATTCAAAGGAATTTCATGCCAAATATTAATAATAAGACTCAAGAGACTAGTTCAAATTTTAATATATCAAAAGGTTCTGGAAATAATAACTAATAAAATCAAGTTAATGAAAATGAAATAACAGTGTATATGAATAATGTTTTTAACTATTCTGAAAACCAAAATTATACAACCAAGTCAATTTCTCTTAAAAATCTACCAATTAAATATTGTAATCCATTTGATATATCTAAAATTATTAAGACTATGGGTTATTTAATTGGAGTAGGTTCATATTTTCCAACTGAAATCATAAGTGAAATCTCTCTTTCTATAAATATTAAACCTAATTCTATAATTCCAAAATCAATTAAAATAATAGATGGTGAAAAAAACTATAAAATATTGGTTATAGAAAATAAGGATTTATCAAGCACTTCACATAATGTTTCTCAAGAGAGTATAATTAAAAGCCAAAATACACAAAAGGGAATTTCTAATAATAATATAAATATTGATAGTAATATTGATAGTAATAATAAAAAGTATCAGAAACAAAAAATAGGGAAAATTTGGCAAAAAAAAGAAGAAAATAACTCAAATTTGGAGAATTAAGAAAAAAGTGGGGGAAAAAACTATACCTTTAGTTAATGATCAACATCATGAAGTTAATAAAAATACTGGAAATCTTGTAATTTCGAAACTAAAAAATAATCATGATATTTTTATAATAGAATTTTCTAATTTTAAGAAAGTTATTAAAGTCCCTTTATATAAGGAAATTTTTGTAGAATTAACAAAGCATAATGGTATGAAAATAATAAAAAAAAATCAACAAATAAAGAAAATTCAACACTTAAAATACAAATTACAAAGCAGGGATTAAAAATAATTTCAAAATTTAAGGACAATCTAATAAAACAGAATAAATATGAACACATACATGTTATTGAGAACACTCCTAGTTTAATTGAACCATAATCTTTTTCTCCTAGTAAGGGTAAAATTGGAAACCTAAATTTAAGTAATGATAATTCTCAAATAAATTCTTATTTAGAAAGAAATGATAATACCATTACAAATATAACTCCATTAGTAGATTTTGAAGATACAATTGATCATCCACTTCAATCCTCTCCTAAAAAATTTAAACAAAAGAAAATAAATGATTATTTTTCTCATATTGATTTGGATACATATAATAAAAATCAGGAAAAGGCAATTAAGAATGTTTCAATTCTAAAAGCTAATAAATCTCTAATTACATCTGAACAAAAAAGTAAAGAAATTGCTAAAACTCTTCAAAATGATGAACAAAGAAGAAGTACAAGATTGTTAAACAAACAATCTGGTAATTACACTTCTCCTATTCAAAAGGCTCAATTAGTTAAATACAAAGAAATTCAAAAAGAGAGAATAGAAGACAAAAATCAAAGAAAAATGATAATGATATAAAACTTTTAAACTTAGAAGAAAAAACTAAATTAACAAACCCAGAGGAAATTATTGAAATTTTATCTTCAATAGGAATAGAAATAAATCCTAATTTAAATGATAAAATTATTAGCATGTTAGATGCTACTGATAGTTAATTAATTACAGTTTGGAAAGTTATTTTAAGGAATTTAATTATGTTAAATGATATATAAAAAATTTATAATTTTTTCATGGAATGTTAGAGGGCAAAATGATAATAATAAAAAACACTTAGTTTGTAAAAATATAATGGATGAACATATTGATGTTTGTTGTTTACAAGAAACAAAGTTGAGTATAGTAAATAATCAAATAATTAAAGAAGTTTGTGGTAAAAATTTAACTGGATTTGACTACTTAGAATCTCAAGGTGCATCTGGAGGAATAATTTTATCTTGGAATAAAACATTATTTAAATTAATATCTTCACAAAAATATAAATATTCTATTTCTATAGTATTACAAACTTTATGGGATGCTAAAAATATATTAATTACTGGTGTATATGGACCAACTAATAGAAATGAAAAACAAGATTTTCTTAATGAAATAAAACAAATAGGTGAAAATAATAATTTATCATGGATGATATTAGGTGACTTTAACTTAGTTTTTTATACACATGAAAGAAGTGGACAATATAATAGTCATCAATATACACAAGAATTTAGAGAATTATCTAATGATTTAAATCTAATTGGTTTACAATTAAAGGGATTAAAATATACCAGGAAAAATTCTATTGCTAGAGCTAGAATTGACATATTTCTCTTGAATAAAAAATGGTTGCTTGATTTTGCTAATTCACAACAAACTTCTAGAATTAATACATGTTCAGATCATATTCCTATATTATATGAAGCTAATAGTCAATATCCTTTTTTTAATGGTTTTAGGTTTGAACATAAATGGTTACATATGGAGGAATTAACATAAATTATAGAAAATTACATGGAAAATAATAAAAGTACTTCAATGGAAAATCTTTTTTGGAAAATATCAACAATTAAGTAAAATTCTTAAACAATGGAGTAAAAATGTGCATAAGAAATATAATATACAATTAGAAAACTGTAAAAGAATAATTCAATGGGTAGACAATATTGAGGATATCAGAGAGTTAAATAATATAGAAAAATGGTTAAAACTTAAAGCTAAATTAAGATATGAAAATATAAATTATTTAAATAAAATATATTGAAAACAAAGATCAAAATTTCAATGGTTAAAAAATGGTGATGCTAATACTAAATTTTTTCATTTACATGCATCAATAAAGAAAACAAGTAACATGATTCCTATTTTGAAAGATAACAATGGTATTCAAGTTAAAGATCATGCAAGTAAAGCTAAACTTATATTTTCATTTTATAGGGACCTAACTGGAAAAGAAATTATTAATAATAATAATTATGGTAAAATTAATTTAGATAAATTATATGAAAATGAAAATATCAATTTAACTTCACTAGAGAGTAATTTTGAAATGACAGAGCTAGATATGATAATAAAAATCTGGAAATCAAACAAAAGTCCTGGCCCTGATGAGTATATTAGTGAATTTTCTAAAAAATACTGGACTATTTTGAAAGGTGAAATATTAAATTTATTTAATTCAGAAGGATTTCAAGGTCTATCAAATTTTAACACTTCATATATCACATTAATTGCTAAAAAAGAAAATTCTATTGAACCAAAAGACTTTAGGCCAATTAGTTTAATCTCTAGTATACAAAGAATTTTTTCTAAGGTCCTTGCAAATAGGCTAATTAATTATTTAGGAAATATGATATCTATAAATCAAACAGGATTCTTAAAAAATAGAAATATATCTGAAAATTATGTGTATGCTAGAGAGGTAATTTGTTTAGCAAAAAGACATAAAACACCTCTGATAATTTTAAATTAGACATTCATAAAGCCTTTGATACTGTGTCAAGGGATTTTTAATTAAAAATATCAGTGTTTTAAATTGCGGCGATATTGCGGCGATATTGCGGATATTGCGGGCTGAGATTTAGAATCGCTATATCACAATGAAGTATTGCGAAAATATTATTTTTTGAGAAATTGCGGATATTGCGGCGAGATTGCGGCGAAATATCGGTAATATTGCGGCGATATCGGGTCAAATATTGCGGATAATATTCAAATCGTTGTAATTTTCTCATCCTTCCACCAAATTACATGAAATTTATATCGAAATCGCTCGTCTCGACGAGAGGAATGCAATGATGGGCTTGAATTTGTGAAATTTTGTCTTTTACCCTGAATTAAACACAAAATACAAGTTAAAGTAATTTTATCGAGAATTATTTAATATAAATATTATAACATAAATTTTGTGATTATTTAATACTTAGTTTCCATGTTTTATTATCAAAACATTTGATAAAATATGCTCATAACATATATAACTTCTAAAATGGTCATTTTCATCTATAAATGTACGAATTTAGTAATTTTCATTGTATTTCATTGATGTTTCGATTTAAAATTTGAGTTATAGTTGAAGGAAATACAGTTTCAGGATCAACCGTAAAAGTGTACACAAGGATAAACGAATGTAGGCGTACATTCGTGGCCATAACTTTCAGTGGGAAAATCCGATTTGAATGGTTCAAATTGGGTTAGATAGATAATAAGATTATCTACAACCTTCATGAAGAAATATATTTCATATGAACGAAGTATCAGTGTCGTTTATGTGAAATACCGAAAGGGTGCAACAGTATGACATACAGTTAGTAAAACAGTCATAACGTTTGCATACGAACTCCAATTGGGCTGGGCCAAATTGGGTTGGATAGATAATGAGATTATCTACAACTTTCATGTTGGTTGATTTTCTGTCAGAGAAATTTATCAATTTCGTCTGGACAGAATACTGACCAGGTTCATGCAGTTTTCTGTGTGAAAGGGTGTATATTGGATATACATGCCTTTTGGCTAATCCTGATCCTATTAGGTATAAATAGGATACTTTCTCTCTCCTCACTATGTAATTCAATCAGTTTATTCTGCCAAAGACACAAGAGAAAAAGAGCAAATTCAGATTTGATCTTTTGTGAGTGAAAAGGTATGAAGAGAGAGAAATCGAGAAAGGAGTTTCTCGAGTGATAGAGAATCGATTAGATCGAGCAAGTTCGCCGGTGCATCGTCTAGGCAGGTGCATCCGCGACCGACGTCTTACGAATCACCGTGGATACAAGTAGAGGAGTGACGTTTGTGACTCTTCGATTGTGATCGACTCGAGTAAGAAAGATGGTGGAAACGCTTGGACGCACGAGGACGAGGTCGAGTGAACCGGCGTAGCAAACGATTGGTGAAGGACGCGTGGTGTGGGACGCGCGGATTGTCACCAACGTGACAGGAAATAGAAGGCGGCGATCAACCCTTCGTGTGCCATCAATTTGGCACTGGTATAGATCTATCCTTCTAATTGCATCGAACCCTCGAAGTCGTGGCGTGATCTCGGGAATCGTGGAATCGGACCGGGCCTTCATTCCGCTGCGCGGGCCCGGGGTCGAGGATATTTCCCAACAGTGGTATCAGAGCAATCGCCATCGATTCGAGGGTCGAATCATAGTCGTATATATGATATATGCACGGGTTATCAAAGTTCGTACCCGTTTGCATGATGTTACATATAGAGAAAGTCAAATTCCGTTAAAATCACAAGTGGAATTCGCTAGAGATCGATCAAAAGTTGATTGATAGTATCTAGGAATGATCGTGAAAAAGTTTCATGATTTATCGTTTTGGAAACGAGCGAAAACAAAAAAAACTGCAGAAAACTGCGGAAAAACTGCATAAAACTGCAGAAAACTGCAGAAAAACTGCAGAAAACTGTGAGAAACTGTGAAAATCGCATAGTCCGGTGCAACGGACTTGAGGTCCGGTGCAACGGACATGAGGTCCGGTGCAACGGACTTGAGTTCCGGTGCAACGGACCTTGTATGTGATACGTGAATGCGGGGATGCCTATGGTGTCTTAAGAAGTCCGGTGCAACGGACATAGGTCCGGTGCAACGGACTTGAGGTCCGGTGCAACGGACATGTTTCTGGAAATTTTGGCCAGACTCCGCAGTAAATAGAAGTGCAACGGACATAGGTCCGGTGCAACGGACTAGTTTTTGTTTGCTGATTTTGTTTTCGTCATAACTTTGGCTACACAACTCGGAATTTTGAGTTCTTTATATCGATATGATCGGCATCAATCATTCTAGCATATTAGATAATTAATTATTTAGAATAATTAGTCTCCCTAAATAAACATATGCATTTTGAAAATCTTGTGATAGTGATATAATATGATTATGTCACGAATTATTAAACATGAATGTCATGATCCCTCATAATATTTAAGTCGTGGAAATGTCTTCCATACTCACAACCGCTATGTTCGGTACTACGTCTCACATGGATTAAGGCCAAAGCCGACATGGGTTATTGTAGTCATCGACGGGGTGGCAAGCGTTAAATAAGGACTGATAAGGGTTAAGGCCAAAGCCGACTTATTAGTAGTTTATTTGAACGATACGTTGAGTATGGTTGTGACTTAACCGTTCAAGCCAGTAAGGGTTGAGGCCAAAACCGACTTGATTGGAAGTTCGGGGCATAGATAGGATGCACACACGGAACTGGGTTTGTATATGATACGAACCATCACCGAAATCCTATAAAGGTTCAAGAGTCGCATTGGATGCGATTGGATATAATGCTACCTAAATAGCGAGATCCCACCCGTCTGCCAAAGCAACTTGTGGGAGGATCGTGATATATGGGTCTTGAGTGTTATGGACTTGGAGTCCCGTATCGGTATGAGGGTTATCGATTCGATAAAATAACACTATCATATAATTATCATATAAGCATATAGATTAAGTACGCACGGTTAGGAGCTTAATCTTCATCATCCGTTTAGAATTATGTTTTCAAGCAAACACCATATATATATCGATGAGATCGATATGATAGATGGCTTTTGGGTCGGAATTACCGTAATTAACCTTGATAGTCAAAGAATAGTTCTTAGACTTAAAGGAACGTGTTGGACACGGAAACGGTAGATTTGGGGCTCGAGGCTTTGGCTTTAGAGAAAGCCGGGTTCGATAAACTTTAAGAAGAAATCGAACGAGATTACGTGCCTTGTGGTGGCATGTATAGACGCATATTTCTCAAAATTGTTTTGAGAGTTTTGGTGTATATGAAAGTAAAACACAACGCTCATGAAATAGTTTCAAGAGCTAGAGCGCGTTGAATGGTTCGATGCGGCTCAAAGAGTAGGTTAATTTTGAGACGCCTTATGGGTCTTTGATTAACACTCGTGTGTTGATGGTACGAGATTTTATCTTCGTGACCGAATATCATATGCATTCGATAGATAAGTCGATCCCGAAATTGCATATGATGCGATTTAAATTTGAATTGGAGATGCTCAGAGTATCCGAGGAATCCAATGCATATAGATGCGTGGATGTCCTTGTAATTCAAAAGCGGGATCGAAAGAAATATATGTCTAAGGGTATTTTGGGAAAATGTTTTCCAAACAGAAAGTTCGGACAAGGAGTTGTCCAAACTAATGACTCAAAAATGGTGAAATCCGAGGAGGATTAAACCTAGTAGTTGATTGCTTCTTTTGGCATTGCCGTCTTGGCCATATAAACGAGATTCGCGTATCTAGATTCCATATGATGGATTGCTAGAATCATTCGAATTAGATTCGATTGATTAATGCGATACTTATTTATTAGGCAAGACGACAAAGGGCATCATTCTCCAAAGGTTGGAGAAAGATCCAACGAATTATTGGAACTTACATTCACATGTAGATGATCCGATAAGTTCCGAGGCAAGAGGAGGCTATCAGTATTTTGTTATGTTTATGGACGGTTAAAGTAGATATGGAAATATCTATTTAATGCGTGCCGAAACGGAGACTTTTGAAAGGTTCAAAGAGTTTCAAAAACGAAATACAAAATCGACTAAGCAAGAAAATCAAAGCTTTTCGATAGGATCGAGAAGGCGAAGATTTGAGCTAAACATTTCGATAGGATCGAAGAGGCGATATTTGAGTTATGAATATTGATGATCATTTATGATTGTGGAATCGTTTCACGATTGCCTTTATTCGGAACATTGAGACGTGTCCGAAAAGAGGAAATGAACGCATGTTGGACATGGTTCGATAAATGATAAATCAATAGGATCTCCCAAAAATATTTTGGGGATACGCCCTTGAGACAGCGGCACTAATGAATGGTTGCGTATGAGATATGGACCATAATCCTTCTAATCGGTACAAAAGACGCCATATGAGATATGGATCGGAATGGTTCCGAAGTTGTCACTTGTACAGATTTGAGGATGTGAGTGTATTTCGAAATTTGTTTCGGTTAAACTCAATCCCAAATCTGGAAATTGTTCGTTTATCCTTAAGGAAACTAAAGGGTATTAGTTCTAACGTCCCGACGAAAATGAGATTTTCGTGGCTCGAAGAGATGCCTTCTTGGAGGAGGACTAGATGCGCTCAAGTTTGGAACTTGGTGCCATTTATCTCTATGCGGGCTAGTGGGAGTAGAATAAATCTCGAAAGAGTTCGAGATTTGAAAATGAACATTGTACCGATGAAAGTTGACATGGCTTCATCAAGAGTTGATGAAAGCAAGTCGAACACACAAAGGAATTTTTCGTAGATCAAGTAGGCTATATCATAAGCCGATAAATACGGATTTATCGTGGCTAATGATGATAGATTGAAATCATATGATGATTCGATATCCTACAAGGATGCTATGAAAAGTTGATTCCACATGACGTGGTGTCATGGAATCTGAGATTCGATCCATGTAAATTATCAAGTTCAGAACTTGATTTCATCACTTTCTAGGTTAGACCCGTGAAATGTGAGTGGGTTTTTCAAGATGAAGAACCTACATGGATAGGAATACGCATATATGTAAAGTGAGGCTTTTTGCGAAGAATTTCATACAATTCATAGTCGGACTATGAAAGAAACATTTTCGCTTGTTGCCATGCTTTCCCATTCTCGAAATTCTGCTTGCCATGGTCGCGTATTATGACTATGTAATGTGGCAAAATGGATGTCAAAACCGAATTTCTTGAAAGAAATTTTATGAAAGGATGTGTACTTGACACAACCTTACGGTTTTGTCGATTCATTAGAATCGGGGATAAGATATGCACGCTTTAATGATCCATATGATGGATTAGAGAAAGCTTCTCGGAATTGGAATATTCGTTTTGACGAAGTTATAAAATGTTATAAAATTATCGAAACGAATGAAAACTTTGTGTACACATGAAGGTTAGTGGGAGCTGCATTAGATTTCTTGTAACGACAAAGGATTTAGACGAGACCGCTTATGAATTAAGCGTGAAAATCTATAGGATAGATCTAAGAAGTTCCTCGTTCTATGTTTTAGCACATATATCGACATATTGTTGAAAATGGTTTTCAACATGTAACCTCCTTGGAGGAGTTAAATCGAAATGTCGAATGGCAGCAATTTTCAACGGCTCGATGTGAGACATCAAGCAGCGCGAAAAGTAGTAATATGATGCCTTACATTTGATGTTAGGATCTATTATATCTGTCATGATATGTATGTGGCTATCTGTCATACAAATAAATCGTCTAGTTCACCGTCAATACAATTCATGGGAATCACATGAGTTTGAATGTAATTCGATTACATGAGACTAACTCTTGTGAATGTATAATGGTTATACCAATATATACATAACGGTTATGTATATTTAAACCCATCGGGATTTGTGTTGATAGAGGTGAAGTTTATCCTTGAATACTTTACAAAAGAATTCAGGATTTTTTATCTATAATGGTGTGGAGGACGTGTTGGTTATAAAGAGTTATAACAACAATAGTTTCCAAAGATTAAGCACGTCCAAATATGTAGCACGACTTTCGATCACAAAATGTGTACATGTTTTGCTTAAATGAAAACACGGTTATGTGGAAAGGTTCCACAAGACCAATAGTTTATGATTCTATTTACGGTGGCGAGTATATTGCGGTTATTAATCGCAAAAGGAAGTGGTATGGATCAAGGATACATGACCAAACTCTAGTAGTCACGAGTTATCGGATTTATGGTTGTTTATTGCGTGAGACGCAATAGTACAAGCCAAAAATGCCGAGGTCACAACCACTTCTAGCCAATACTCAGAAAATTTCATTTGATCCATGAAATTTTGTGAAAAGATGTGATCGTAGGTATTGGAAATGTTCCAATCCTGATGATGATTAACACTAGCGGGAACGTGCGGACCCGTTTACAAAACCGCTCTCTCTAGTCGCGCGGGACTGTCATGCGATGACTATGGGTATGGAGATACCTAGAGGAGGAAGAAGAGAGTAGAGTGTAGTTATCTAATACGATAGTCCTCGCAGGTTATGGGTATGGAGATATCCATAGGTAAACGTTGTATCACCCAAATACTTAGTCCATATGAATGCATCCCTTTTAAAATTTTTGTTTACTTAAATTAATATGCATTCACCTTATATGAAAACTGTGTGCGGGTTGTGTAATATGATTGTTACATGAACCTTGATTTGAACTTGTGTGGACGTCGACATGGTTGAGGACCATGTGCAGCAAAACCGTCACACTTAAAGTGTCATTTCTAAACATCCCTAGTCGCGGATCAGCTTGCTTAAGAGAGAAGCATTTCTATTATTAGATAATAGACTGAACGTGTACACTAGTACGTTTGCCGAGGAGATGATTATGTTTTGCTAATCATGGGACAAGGTGCTTGTCGAATCGGAAACGTAGATATATGTTAGGTTACATGTATTGGATTTGACCGAAGCCGCGATATCATGACATGGTTTAGTCATTATGGATGAACTCGCGACGAGTAGGGTATTAGGTTCTTCAAACTTGAGGAGATCATTAATTGCGTTACGTGCGTAACACAATGCTTTGATATGATCTTACGCTCACCGTAACAGGGAGTTAAAAGGGTCATCATTGGGTATTGTCCGAAACACGGAATTCAATGTGAGTCTCCAAGATAGGAATTGTTTATTCCGAAAGGAAGAGATATCTCTTAGGCGCCGCTCGATGAGTCGATTAACGAAATCTGCGGCCGCAGTCAATGATATTAATGGTTAATATCGATTGAAATTTGTTAATTCAACTCGGAATCGGGGAATAAGTGTAGTTAATCAAATTATAAGGATGACTATTACCATGCCTTTTGATTAACGGATATCGCTAACAAGAGAACTAATAATCGCTATTCGAGATAGGCACAATGATCACAATCATTATTCGTTTAACAGGGGTAGCTATGATGGAGTGACTAGATCCCGCTCATGAGCTTGTAGGCATTGGAAACAACCTACTGCCATCGTTAATCGAACCTACATGGTCACACAACGAGTCGTACTAAGTCGGGCTTGATCATAAAATTGGCACATAGGATGTGCATAGCTTGGTATTTGATACGCGAGCTATATTCTCTAAAATCGTGCGTATTGGATATGCATGAGTACCTTTTAGGTAGATCTGAAATTGAGTGGGAGACTGAAGGAAATACAGTTTCAGGATCAACCGTAAAAGTGTACACAAGGATAAACGAATGTAGGCGTACATTCGTGGCCATAACTTTTAGTGGGAAAATCCGATTTGAATGGTTCAAATTGGGTTAGATAGATAATAAGATTATCTACAACCTTCATGAAGAAATATATTTCATATGAACGAAGTATCAGTGTCGTTTATGTTAAATACCGAAAGGGTGCAACAGTATGACATACAGTTAGTAAAACAGTCATAACGTTTGTAAACGAACTCCAATTGGGCTGGGCCAAATTGGGTTGTATAGATAATGAGATTATCTACAACTTTCATGTTGGTTGATTTTCTGTCAGAGAAATTTATCAATTTCGTCTGGACAGAATACTGACCAGGTTCATGCAGTTTTCTGTGTGAAAGGATGTATATTGGATATACATGCCTTTTGGCTAATCCTGATCCTATTAGGTATAAATAGGATACTTTCTCTCTCCTCACTATGTAATTCAATCAGTTTATTCTGCCAAAGACACAAGAGAAAAAGAGCAAATTCAGATTTGATCTTTTGTGAGTGAAAAGGTACGGAGAGAGAGAAATCGAGAAAGGAGTTTCTCGAGTGATAGAGAATCGATTAGATCGAGCAAGTTCGCCGGTGCATCGTCTAGGCAGGTGCATCCGCGACCGACGTCTTACGAATCACCGTGGATACAAGTAGAGGAGTGACGTTTGTGACTCTTCGATTGTGATCGACTCGAGTAAGAAAGATGGTGGAAACGCTTGGACGCACGAGGACGAAGTCGAGTGAACCGGCGTAGCAAACGATTGGTGAAGGACGCGTGGTGTGGGACGCGCGGATTGTCACCAACGTGACAGAAAATAGAAGGCGGCGATCAACCCTTCGTGTGCCATCAATTTGGCACTGGTATAGATCTATCCTTCTAATTGCATCGAACCCTCGAAGTCGTGGCGTGATCTCGGGAATCGGGGAATCGGACCGGGCCTTCATTCCGCTGCGCGGGCCCGGGGTCGAGGATATTTCCCAACAATAGTGTTTTGATATTTTTAGGATGTCGACAAAAAATTCTTCAACAAAATACAATTCCAAAGATCCCGTATAATTGCCATTTTAATGGAAATTTTATGATCAACTTTTATTTACACTGAAAAGGTTCCTGGACAATCAACTTTTTTATTCTTTTTAGAAGAAAATTATGAAGAAAATTTTACGATATTAATGGTGATAAAAAATATTGTGAAAAATATATTTAAACAAACTATTATTTTTACATAATTTAATATCGCAAAGACTGTCCGCAATAAGGTCATTGCGCCGCAATTGCGCCCGCAAACGCAATCCGCTGCAAAAAAAACCCGACTGCAACGGACCGCAATATCGCAATTTAAAACATTGAAAAATATTAAAATCCAGAGGTTTTGGTGACAATTATATTAAATGGATTAAAAATTCAGTTTTAAAAGGTTCTGCTAGGGTTATTTTAAATGGAAATCCACGTAAATTCATTCATTTAAAAAGGGGTATGAGACAAGGTGATCCATTATCCACTTATTTATTTCTTTTAGTTATGGATGTCTTATCAAAATTATTAGAAAATTTAAGTGCTAAAGGTTACATATTAAAACCATTTGAAAATATTTATTCTAGCCTTTTTTATGCAGATGATTCTATCTTATTTTTAAATCCTAATATTAATAATATTTATAGAGTTCAATATATTTTAAATTTATTTGGAGAAGAATCTGGTTTGAAAATGAATTATCAAAAATCAGAAATTATTGGATTAAATATTGAAAATGAACACATAATTGAAATATCTAAAATACATAATTGTCCAATTGGAAAATTTCCTTTAACTTATTTGGGTTTACCATTATACTTCAAAAAACCATCGAAAGAGGATTATTTAAAAATCATTGAAAAAATTACAGGAAAATTAGAGGGTTGGAAAGGAAATATGCTAAGTAAAAGTGGTAGATTAATTTTAATGAATTCAGTTTTATCTTCAATACCTATTTATTATTTCAATGTATTCAGATTTCCAAAATGGATTTTTAATGAAATAGATAAAATAAGGAGAAAGTTCTTTTGGAAAGGTAATGAGAACTCTGGATATAACCTAATTGAGTGGGATATAGTTGTCAACCTAAGAGTAAAGGTGGATTAGGGGTTCTAAATTTAGAATTATTTAATAAAATACTGTTAATTAAATGGCTATGGTTGTACTACAACTCAGATGAAAGATTAGGATGGAAAAATCTTATTGGAAATATATATGAATTAGGAAGTGATAATTTAAATAAAAAAGATTATTCTTATTTTTGGAATGATATACTTAAAAATTTTAATTTTTTTAATCACAGTTTAAATATTATCATTGGAAATGGTCAAAATTCTAGTTTTTGGAAAGGGAAATAGAATGAACAACCTTTATGTGAAAAATTTAAAGAATTATATTCTTTTTGTGAAAATAAAAATGGTACAGTTAATTATTTTATTAATAAAATAAATGAATCTAATCTATATAATACTTTGGGGATAGTAGTATCTTTATCTAACATTGCTCATGGTCAATTGCTAGAGCTTGATCAAATTTGTTCTTCTCTTGATCTTAGTCCCTCCCAAAAGGATGCTTTTAACTGGCAATGGAATGGACATAATCATTTTACCTGTAAAAGCACATACCAGTTCATAATTAAAGGAGTATATATTAAAGCATATTATGAAAATATTTGGAAAATTAATATTTCTTTGAAAATTAAAATATTTTTATGGTTAATTTACAAAAATAAATTACTTACTATTGACAATTTGAAGAAAAGGGGCTGGTACATGGTTAATAGATGTGTCCTTTGTCAGCAATCTGAAGAAAATATAGAACACTTTACACATCAGTGCACATTCATTAATACAATATGGGATAAATTACATGGAATATTAAATATTACTAAGTTAAACTCTTTTACACCTTTAGATATATTGGTTAATTCTAAGGAAAATAAGGATTATAAGATACTGATAAGCATTTCTTTGTACCAGTTCTGGTTAGAAAGGTGTAGAAGAACTTTTACAAATGCTAAATTTGATGATTGGACAATCATAAATCATATATTATATGAGTTCAAATTGAATCAAGTTGAACATTTTGAAGATCTAAAGTTTTCTGATTTTAAAAATTGGGTACCAGATGTAAATCCAACAGATAATCTAGCTTTTAATTTACCAATTGACTTATTATGAGATGGAAGCCTACACAATAATCTATTTATTTCTGATGTAGATACACAAGTAGATGAAAGGATTAGAGATGAGGAGGCAAATCAAGTGGAGGACAGAAGGATTTGGTGGTTTCAATCGACAGGAAATCACACGAGCAATCAAGCAAACGCTTTACTGGAAGAAGATGAACTAATTGATGAAGAACAAGTGGAAGACTCAACCTTTCTGCGAATTTACGACAATCTAAGAGAATTTGTTTGGTAAAATATTAAATACCGCTGGAGATGAAGTTGAACAAACATGAAGGCTTCTCCGCTTAGATCTCTGGCAAGCTCTCTTCAATTCGTTCCAATGGCGATTTAATTTGAGCTAAGGCGATGAGGATTTGTGTAATGGCGATGAAGAAGAATAGTCATGGTGGTTAGTCGGGATTTGGAATGCATCACGGGGAAGTGAGGAGAAGAATTTTGATTCCAGGATTCCAAATTCTGGTTGATAGGGTATTTGGTTTTTGGATTCCATATTTAGTTCAACTAGAATTGGAATTCCAAGTTTCTTAGTTTACATATAAGGAAGGAATTGAAATTCTGGAAGTTATTTCAGGATTAAGGTTTTGATTTCTTTGTTTAATGGATATTTAGCAAGTTTAGTATGAAGATATTTAGGATTTAGTGATTTTTAGCTAGTGTAGGGCAAATACCTTCGAAAAAACTTGCTTAATCTTGTAAAAAACTATTATTTTAATCCAATAAGGGTGTTAATTAGAGATATAGAGGATGTGGTGATGGATTGTGGGGGAAGGGTAAAATGTCCCAACGTAAATTATACATTATATCATACTTAATAAAGAAAATAACTAACACAAAAAAATTAAAATCAAATTTTAAGTGATCAAAAATACTAATTATTTAAAGATACTAATAATGATGATATATATTTATAGTATTATAAATTCATTTAGTACTGTTTAATATATAAATTATTTATTTTTTTCATTTGCATTCACATTTAATTTTAATTTTTGTGGTTTCATTTATATTTATAAGGGCATATTTTCATTTTATTATCGAGCGGAAATTTATTTTACAAACTGAAGGATAGTTTTCCGTAAGTACGAAATCACAAAAAATCTCGAATGAACTATTTGGAAATATTCTCAAAACATTATTCTGCTGGATTCAAAAATTGAAAAAATAATTCAAGAAAACCTTTTGAAAATCAGATTTCGAGCGCACTAACAAAGTATTTGTCGAAACATTCCATAACATGTCGCGGGAGCCCGAGTCCAATCTCAAGTCCTCCTCGCTTTTCTTTGCTTTCTGCCACCGCCAAAGCTCCTGTCTTCGAAACGGATATAATGTCAACTCTAACAGGTCTTCCCCACCCGAAATCCACTTGATAAACCATAAATATCGGCGAACCTGCCACAGTTAGTGCATGAGGATTGCCGATTAGTTGAAAAGCATTTGATCAATGCTCGCGAAATTTTGGACCCGTACACAAGCCTTCAATGCATTTTCCGGTTGCCTCAGCTGCCAGAAAAAGTCCATTTTCGCTAATCAAATCATCCGAACACAATACAGACTCCGACAGAGTTGCCGAAGTATGTTACGGGTAACGGGGGTTGAAGCCGTCTCCTAACATCGGCGGGAAAAATAAAGCTATGCTTGTTGTTACTCTCTACACCTCGTGCTTTTACATGCGCAATCCATGCAAAGGCGAATGCCACAACTATTGTTGAATAATGAAAAGATGTATTCCCTTCTTCAACTTTGGACATGATCATTTTTTTGAGCCGTTGGATATGATCTCGTTTGAGCGTAAATGTTGCCTGAACCATGTCTGGGTCCATTGGCCTTGAATTTTTGTTCTTTCCGGCGGAACTAAGCGCGTCAGATATCAATTTTGAGAGAAAGGAGTATAGATCGGTTGGATCAGAGAGTAAGCCCCTATTGATCACCGGATCTAGTGAAGAATCAAACTCGCCGGAGTGACACTTGGTAGCCCATGATTGAATGAACTGTAAGGAGCTCGTACCATCACAAGCATGATGATCTACAGTTATAGCTATTACAAAGCCCTGATTTGGAAACATGGTTACTTGAACGGCTAATAGCTCTTTCGACTCGGCAGATCTTTTTAAGCACGGCACTAATGGATCAAGGCGTGACACTAATCTTGCTTGTTGACTTGACAAATGTTCGAAATCATCATCGTACTCGGCCACATTGAAACATACTGAATCTTCCTCCGTGCAATAAATCTCGTGCATTCTGTCCTCGCACGCGCTTGACGTGGGCCTTATAACTCCGGCTAGTGGGTAAAATTTTGCGAGGGTAAGCGAAAGAGATGATTTTAGCGAGGGGAGAGAGGAGGAGAGGAAATGCGAAGTTGTATGAGGAAACCGATAGAAAAAGAGACGTTCCACCGGCAAAATTCTGGACCAAGGTTTATCGAAGTAAGTGAGAGGAATCGAGGCGAGATTAGGTGCAAAGTTCGGCGGTAGGCCAACTCGAGATGATTCGATGATTGTCAAAGAAGGTATTGGTGATGATGATGCCATTGTTGTTTGAGGATTGATGAAAAGCTCTTTCTGGGTTGTTTCAGAGAGTTGATTGGGCTTTGTATTTTCTTTGAAGAGCCTTTTATAGAAATAATATCTTATAATGAAAGCGTAAATCTCGCGTTTATTAAACTAAAAAGACAAAATTTCACCAAATACTCTTGCAAAACCACGTAATTATATCATATATACCCTCTAAAATGTGAAATTCTACGTTGCACTTTCACCGATACGGATATGACTAAGCGAGTGAGTTCGAGCAAGATATGCCCAGCTCAAAGCCTCAAACTCGGCTTGAACTCAATTGGAACTGGCTCGATATTTTTATCGTTAAGATTCGAGATAAAAATTGAAGTTCAAATTATGTTCATTTTAAATCGTGCTAACTCGATTGGGCTTGACAATAATTTAAGGATAATTTTATCATGCCTCCTCGTTTCCCCCCAACATTCTCTATATTACCGATTAATGATTAGTGACACAAATAATTAATAAAATTACATTCCATTAATAATTATAAATTGATGTACAATTAAAATATATGTATCAATAATTTTTAATCAATATCAATTAACTGTTAATGAAATGTAATTTTGTTAATTAGTTTGATCATTAACCATTAATTGATAATATACAAAATGTTAGGGAGAAATGAGGGGACACAGTAATAGCCTCATAATTTAATTACCAAATATATTAAATTTAAATGGAAAAAAATTAATAGTTGCCTACAAAATAAATATTTAAATAAAAATTACGTTACATATTTTAATAAGGGGAATTCTTCAATAACCCCCTAACTTTTTTGGAAATTATGAAAAACCCCCAATCTTTTTAGATTCCCTAAAAAAAACCCAATATTGTGGCTTCCTCCAAAAACCCGCTAACATTTTTAAATTCCCTCAAAACCCGCCTACCTTTTTGTTATGATTTTGAAGATTACCATCATACCCTTTCTCATAATTTTATTTTATAAATATCGATAATTTAATAAATAATAAATATATATTAAAATACAAATAATAAATAATAAATAGATATTAAAATATTATAATAAATAATAAATAGATATTAAAATATTATTATAAATAATACATAGATATTATAATATTATAATAAATAATACATAGATATTAAAATACTAATAATTGTTGAAAATGACATTTTAATATCAATATATTATTTATTGTAATATTTTAATATCTATGTATTATTTATTATATATTTTTTAATATTTTTATTTTTTTATAATAGTTTAATATCTATTTATTATTTATTAAATTATAGAGATTTATAAAATAAAATTATGGGAGTATAATGGTCATTTTTAAAAAAATAACAAAAAGATAGGAGTTCTTTTAGGGAATCTAAAAAAGTTATGGGGTTTTTGGAAAAAACAAAATATATAGAGGATTTTTGAGGAAATCTAAATAAAATAGTGGGTTTTTTAAAAATACAGGAGATTTTTCAAAATTCGTAGAAAAGTTAAGGGGTTTTGAAAAATTCCCCTTTTAATAATACAAAAAACATACACAATCAAAACTTATCAAACATCGTAAAGAAAAAATTTATTGTTGTCATCGATTTCGAGTGATAATCTACTCGTTGCTAGAGTTTTCAAGAAAAAGAATTTTTTTTTTATTAGAGTATCAATATTTGAACATGCTTTTATTCGTCATGTTAATTTTATCGCCTTTGCAATTAGAGAAATAAAATGGGTATTTTGTTGCATAAATTACAAAAGAGTGAAGATGGGACCTGCGACTTCGTGCTTGACTTGGACTTGGACTAGGAATAATTAATGTAAGAATGTACATTTTTTTGAACATGTAATTATTTTTAATGATATGTATCGTATATTAACTATTGACTATATATTATGAATTAATTGGAATGAAAACAATTGGGTTAAAAGTTCATCTCGAATTTGTTTCGACTTTAATTCGAACGAGTTGGGTCAAACTCAAGCTCAGCTCCATAAGATTTCGAGTTAGCTCGGCTAGGTTAGATTGATTTTGAGTTGAAGTTGAGCGAGATACTACCGAACTATAATTGAGACACGAGCATGAAAGAGTTACGAGTCTCAAGCTAAACTTGTCGTCCTAGATACGGAATTTTTAAAATCTACGTTATGAATACGGTTATATAATTATTACTTCAATATATGTATATTATATAAAAATAATACATAAAAAAATAAACAAATATTATATTAATGATAGGGGTTTGCTAGTGCACTGCATAAATTTTGCACTCCCACACGCCGCATGCTACCAGTAGACGTCACGTGACAGAAAATGCTTAAAAAACCCGAGCAGAACATTAGGCGAGAGGCCGATTTTTTTGGGGAGCGCCTAATATTTGCGCATCGCATAATAATCGTGCATCCCCTTCAACCTTCAAATTTAAAAAATTATTTTATACCTTTCAATTTCATATTTATATATTTTACAATGAAAAAATAAATAAATAACAACAAATTTATATCCATAGTATAGAAAAATATATTAATAAAAAAATAGTTATTTTTATACAATTCACCTTCATGTTTATATATTTATTATGAATATATATATAAATCACAACAAATCTTTAATTCCAATTATAGAAAATAATATAAATAACAACCGGTTGTTTATCCCAAGCATAGAAAAAACTATAAATCATAGTAAAAAAATATAATTAATAGTAAAAATGTATAAATAACAGTCGATACTAAAACTATAGTATAGAAAAAAAAATAGAAAAAGTATAAATCACAATAAAACAATATAAATAACATGTTTTTTTTATCCATACAAGGTATACAATTTTTATAAAATAACATGAAAAATATAAGAAATGATGGGGCTAGGATGAGGCTATATTGAGGACGAAAGACCCCGAATAATGGGCAGTGGCCAACTCTCGAGTGCATCCGAAGTGTAACTCACCGGACAGTGGGCAATATACGACCATATGTAATGCATTTCAGTGGAGTGCAACATCATTTCCTTCAAAGAAATATCATAAAATTATTTTTTGAACTATTCTAGAACAATCATGAAAATATTCGATAATCGCCTATTTTCATGATTGCTCCGGAATATTTCTAAAATTAATTTTATGATTTATATTTTTATATACAAATATTATAAATCGGAATTCCTAATGGGCCAGAGTATCTTCAAAGAAATATCTTGACATATCTTGAAATATTAAGACATAACCTAATTAATTTATATATGTGTTTTACATGAGTATACATGAAAATTCACATTTTAAAACAGTCATGCAACCACCATTGGTTAGATGATATACGGGCTGTCGTTTTGTATAAAAATTAAAACGACCATGCGATATACAAATATTTTATTTTGGAGTGGCAGTGTGGAACATGTAAAATTACCCCTAGTACACATGATCAGATCTAGATCTGTTGTTATAAAAAATGAATTAAGAGTGACAAGTAGGGTCTAGGATAACGTTCTATTTAATATGTTACATGAAAGTTTTGATGATAGTACAATAAAACAAAACTATATAAATATTGCATACAGTTATACAAAACTTAATAGAAATTCAAACATTTATATATTTCAAATTTGTCAAATGTTATAATAATACATATTCATTCAATTTATTATTTATTATTTATTATTAATGTTAGACGCAACGTTGCAAATAACGTTTAGCGGTCCCCGTCCGTAGCATGGTGATAAACTTTTGTAAGAATAGCGATTGGTGTACGATATATCGGGAGCTACAACGAATGCTATAATGGAGAGTGCATTAAAATAATTAATTATCAATATGTAATAAAAAAACAATCTTAAAAAAAAACACATTAAAATAACAAATAAAATATTTATAAAATAATTAATAAAATATTTGAAAACAAGTATCTCCAACAAGTCAGAACATGCCAATTTAAATAAGAAATGTGTTTATTTTGTTTATTTATCAACCAAAAGATATTTAATTATTATAACTTTTCATGAAATATTTTTTTAATTAAATTCATTTGATTTTTTTACAAATTTACTAAAAGTATTTTATTTAGAAATAACATGTTATAAAGTTGCAGCGTGCATCGTTTTTTCTATAAATTAAATGATATTGTTACATATCGTTGTAGGGTAGCATTTAGCGTGGTTATTTATAATCATGATTTGCAATATTGAAGACGCACACGGGAGCTGTCCAGTGTGCCTGCAATGGAGAAGAGCCATTATTTGCAAAGGGATTGTAGGACTTTGGGGCTCAGAGTTCAGAAGAATACATGGCCAACATGATTGGTTTTTTTTTATTTTTTATTTTAGATGATTTAGTTATTAATAATACGTATAAAGTAAACAAATTTCTTGCAATTCTAAACTTCCACGTCATCAAAGAGTTTTTTACATTTTGGTCCTTTTTGTTTACATTTTTATCCTTTTTTATTTACATTTTGATCCTTTTTACATTTTGGTATTTTTTATTTATTTTATATTTTGGTCATTTTTTTACATTTTGATAATTTTTTCCTATTTTATATTTTGGTCTTTTTTTACATTTTGATCTTTTTTTTAATATTTTGGTCTTTTTTTACATTTTGATAATTTTTTCTTGTTTTCCAATTTTTTTTTTTAATTTGCTCATTTGGCAGGGTTATGTATGCAATTTCGTAAGTTCAATTTTTTTTTTGTAATTTTTTTTTACCCAATTTTTTTTCTTTTTTACATTTTGGTCCTTTTTTTGCTTTTCAATTTTTTTTGTATTTGCTCATTTTGCACGGGTATATATGAAATTTTGTAATCTCAAATTTATGTGAGTTTTTTTGTCATTTGCCCGTTGTATCCATATGACATATTGTGATCCTTTAATGAACCGTAACTATAATGCATCTATTGACATCAAATATATTTTGCGAATATGTCTTGATTATATTAATCGATTTTAAAAGCACCTGAACAAATGCTATTTATACAAATCCGTGATAGATTAATTTCATGAATTTTATGCATCTATTGACATCATGATATTTGCAAATATGTCATGATTAGATTAATTTAGTTCAAACGCACGCACGTTAATTCGCATATGAGTCAATTCTATTTAAATAATTATATAAAAAACATGTAAAAAAATAGATATGTTGTCCCGCGCAATTGCGCGGGGATAAAACTAGTTCAGTTAAAAACCCAAGATATATTAGGAAGAAGATAGTTAGATCCGACGGTTGAGATTAATTCAATCGTGTAGGATTAAATTTCTTATACAAATAGGACTAATGTTGTACCAATGATTAAGTTAATAAAATTAAATTATTTCTTCACCGAAAGGCGTCTTAATGCTCGTTAGTACCGAGTCGCTTTGTCCATGAAACAAACATTAGTAGTGAGTCGCTCCGTCAAACTATTGACAACTATATGTCTCACTATCAAATCGAATTCTCTATATTTATATATGTGAATATGTCCCTCCCTGATGGTAGTCCAGTTCACTTTATAATTTGTAAGAAGGCGTTTTCCTTGTTAGATCGTAACGGTAAGGTTGTGGCCAACGTGGACACCATGTTCAATGTGCTTAAAGAGGTTGAGGTGAAAAGCCGATGAGTATCACCACTGCTTGTTATATGGACTCTTCATTCGTGTTTATATTATAGAAGGTTCCCAGGATAGGAGAGTCGATTCTGGTATGACAGACGGTGAGATTGCAGAAGTGTTCTTTCGGTTAATAATTGAGAATGAATTTGGTAAGATGGTGAAGCGCCGAAGAAGAGGAGTCGTTTGTTAATACATGACATTGATATTTCAAACTGATTTAGAAGAGGTGAATAGGTAAACATAATGATTTAATATCTTATTTCGACTTTTAACAATATTCATTTTGGATATGACTTGTCAATTAACTAATGATTTCAATAGTGTGAAAAATAATTAAGAAATAAAAACAATATCAACGAACCAAATTGATACGCAATATAATTAAGGTATTCGGTAGAGAGTCGCTTGTTTTAAATTTTTCTTTACTTGCTAGTCAATTGAATCAACGTTCACAAATACATATATTTCCGAAGATGTCGTGCGACCAACTTGTGTTTTTTGAACACTCTATTCACTTTTCCAAATGAATGAATTAAAAAGTTTCCACAATCGATTTACAACATTTTATCGATGTGGATTAAGCATTCACAACGAAATGCTAGCCTAACACAGAATACTAAGAATATCTAACTAATATCACAACTGATTTGGTCACACGAGTTGAAATTGGCTTTGAAGATTCTTAACAGAATGCATTTGATCTCTGATTTAATTAAGAGCTCTAACAATGAATATCTTTCCACTTCTTACACACGGACACCAACCACCAACTTAAGGACATGCCGGCAACAACATCGGATCACGCGCCATTAAAACTATCCATAACCCGAAGAACGAACAAGCCAAAACCTCTCAATAGAATAGAGAAGAAATGGCTTTACATCGAGGAATTCAAACAAAGAGTAATTGGATTTTGGTTGGAAAACAAAATTGATCCGACGGAAGCAGAAGACTTTGCGGCAAGCTACAAACAAAAAACACAAAACCTACTTGCAGACTCGAACTCATGGGCAAAAACGAGAGACCAAAAGGAAGGGGAAGAAATGAAAAACACCAAGGACGTCCTCCGATGGTTGGACACTAAAGAAGAAGGGACGCAATTATCTAATGACGAGTCCGCATTACGAATTGCTTTAAGAGTGAAGATCGAGGAAAAGGCATCGCAAATGGAAATAAAATGGCAACAACGGGCATCTTGCAATTGGCTATGGCTCGGTGATAAAAACACAAAATATTTCCACGCCCTAGCGACGTCCAAAAGAGCATTGAACAACATAAATGAGATACAATTCCGAGGCCGTACAATATCTAAAGATAGGGATATCGCCGCGGCCGCGACGGAATACTTTAATTCCGTAATGGGAAATGAGACATATGGCTATTTTTGATACGACTTAGCGGTCCTCTATCCCGTGGGCCAAACAACAACCGACTTGTCTCAATTGGGCACGACCATCTCGGAGGCCGAGATAGATCGGGTAGTCAAGGAATTGCCAAAAGGAAAGGCATCGGGCCCGGACGGGATTCCGGCGGAATTCTTACAAAAGTTTTGGCCAACTATAAAGGACGACTTCTACAACATTGCAAGAAAATTTGATGAGCATTCCATCAATCTCAGGCACATCAACATAGCATCAATAACGTTGGTGCCGAAGAAAGAGGGAGGTAAGACGTTTGAGGACTATAGACCCATAAGTTGTATAAACGCCCCCATTAAGCTAATTTCGAAAGTGTTAGCCGAAAGATTACAACAACACCTCCCGGAATTAATATCCAAAAGGCAAACCGCATTTATTAAAAAAAGATCCATCATCGAGACCTTCATCTCGACAAGGGAGATATTATCTCTCTATCATAGGAAAAAAATACCGGCTATCATGCTAAAGGTGGACTTTACGAAGGCATTCGATACCCTATCATGGGATTACATGGCAAAGCTAATGAGCGTAAGGAAATTTCCGAGCAAGTGGAACAAGTGGATCATGGATTTACTAAAATCATCATCCTCCTTCCCAATAGTGAACGGATGGAGAGGGCCAACATTCCGACATGGCAAGGGATTAAGGCAAGGAGACCCGATCTCCCCATTGCTATTCAATGTGGCCGTAGACACACTTCAACGCATGATACAACAAGTGACGCCACTATTGTCATCCGCGGCATGGATGCCTCCGCAAGCTCTACAATACGCCGATGACACAATCATCTTCCTTGAGGCAACACCGCAAAATATCCTAGTCATGGGTCAAGTTCTATCCCTCTTTAGTAACATCACGGGACTCCAAATAAATTACGACAAAAGTTCGTTTGTTCCAATAGGAATCCCTAACGAGTTCCACTCACATGTAACAACCCTAATCCAATTTCAAAGGAAAACACTACCGATTAAATATTTGGGACTACCGTTAACGATCCGAAAACCCCAAAAATTGGTATTCCAACCTTTGGTGCAACAACTACAAAAAAGACTATCAACATGGAAAGGTAAGTTGTTGTCCAAAGGCGGGAGACTTACGTTGGCAAAATCGGTACTCAATGCAATTCCCACTTATCCTATGCAAGCGTTCAAATTGCCGACGGCCACGATCAAGCAAATAAATGCGATTACTAGATCATTTCTATGGAAAGGAACTGAACATTGTAGCGGAGGAGCATGCCTTGTGAGATGGGGCAAGGTATGCCTACCCATTGCAAATGGGGGCCTCGGCCTAATGGACATCGCGACACAAAACAAGGCCTTAATAACGAAGTGGGGGTGGAACCTCCAAGCACACCCGGACAATCTCTGGTCCACGACGATGGAAGGGATATACGGAATAAACACCGTACAAGGACTACACAACCTACTCCCGACGGAGACATCCTTCTTCGTAAAAGACTTGTTGAAATGCGGGGATTTCTTCAAAGCCTCCACATATATGGAACATGGCGAAATTGCATGGAAATGGACTTCAAACGCTTCCTTCTCGTCAAAGTCAGCCTACAACATACTAATCAACCCGGGAATCGTAGTAGATTGGAATGAACGAATATGGAAAACCATATGCCCCTCAAAGGTCAAATTCTTCGCTTGGACTTGGTTCCAAGGCAAACTCCTAACGGCCGACAACTTAGCCAAAAGAGGTTGGCCGCATAACACCACATGCCCCAATTGCGGACTACATGAAGAAACGTCCAACCACCTTTTAGGATGGTGCCCCTACGTAAAGCCTATGTGGGAGCGCCTAGACGCAAAACACAACACGACACCGAGCCGGCTGGAATCCGACCCGGTCGCCAGATGGGCAAAACCGAGGGAAAAAATGACGAAAGAGCATCGCAACTTTTGGGACTCTGATTTTTTCTCAATTGCGTGGAATGTATGGAAAAGTAGAAATGCAATTGTGTTTACAAACAGGCACACAACGACATCTATCACGCAAGCAAGGGCATTCACGGAAGCTACGACGTGGAGGGAAGCTCGCTGGGGGCTGCACAAAGGAACACCTCTTCCGACGGCCTAGAGAGGGGGGGGAGAGAATTAGGGACCTATCTGTATTTTCATTTCGCTCCAAAAATAGGCTGTAATTCTATTACTGATCACTAAGGATTAACTCTCGTATAATACTATTCAAGAGCTCGGCAATCGCCGACCTCGCTCAAAAAAAAAAAAAAAAAAAACAATGAATATCTTTCTTTTAGAATAATGATTTGGAATGAATAGTTGGAGAGAGAAGTTGAGAAAAAATATCTATAGAAATAGTGATAATTCATCTCAAAATCTTGTTTGACAACACATCCGTTTAAACGCACGAAATGTCTGTTTATACGATATCTCATCAAACTAAACGTTGCAATTTCAAATCAGCACTGTACTATGCGTTTAAATGCATGTATCTTTCGTTTAAAAGCGTATTCAAATTCCAAACATTTTTAAGCCACTAACATTTAAACTAATGTGTAATTCGATCAAATGCTATATGAAGTTTTGGTTCATTTAATCACTGTGACAAAACAGTCATTCTTCATTTATTTTAAAATTTTATGTGTGTACAATACTACTAAAAACATGATAATTAATAAAAAAAACATATAATTAACAATTAATTGATAATGACAAAAAAATGTTCATTCATATATAATTTAATTATATATTAGTTGATTGTTAATTGGACGATCCTTATTAATCACCATGGAATGGTCATTAAGTATGTTATAAACCACTTATTTTCAATTTTGTCCACTTTATTAAGGCAAGGTAGGTTATAAACCACCAGCCAAACTGATCGCTTAATCTGGCAGTCGTAATTATTTTTTTTAATTTTTTAAATATAAAATTTTCGTAGGTTCTTCGCCTACAATTCAAAAATAATTACATAAAAAAAATGTTTGTATTTTTGTTGAATTTCCAGACACTCTTTAAGGTAAGTTGTAAACTAATTCATGACTTTTTGTTTGTAATTAGCAATAGTAATATAGCGTGTGTTTACAATTTTGATACGAAGCAGACGTTTTTTTTCTTCAAATTTCCCTTTTATCGTAGTCGTGTGCTAAACTATTTAAACATATCGAAAGCCACAACAACAAAATTAACAAATTAGTAAATACATATGTATGCTAATATTCATATAAATATACCACTTTATCTCTAGAACATCATAATTTATAAAGATACAAATACAAACTATATAAAAGATAACAAATGAACCCATTTCTAATTTTCTCACTAAAAAGGCGCCCCTCGGGCACGGGAGAAATTCGAAGTTTGAGCCCTATATGATTTTAATTTTTTGTTATCTCACTAAACAATTCAAGCTTATCTGATCCGACCTATCCGATTGTCACCTCTAGGAATTACCAATTCCATTCACGCCTTTGCACCGAAGAAGAAGGCTGTTAGAGAATAAAATAAACCCAAATCAATCATTTTAGGTTCAATGTTTGATACAACAATGTCATTCTAGAAAAATCATGTGTTTTCTTTAATATTCTCTCAACATATTAATGTGTTGACAATCATAATAAATACATTAAATACTAACTTATTTTAAATAAAAAATCATAATAAATAATAAATCGTATTAATTACATGGCAAATAGGTGGTAAATCAAACTATTAAAAATAATCTGATTTATTTAATTTTATATTATATTTAATTTTACACATGACAAGTTATTATTTGAACAAATATTTATTATTTTATCTTCAATTTATTTTAAAAGCAAAGTATTTTCATTTGTATTGTACAAAATTTTGAGAAAATTATTATTTTTAATTTGTTTTATTTTTTATGATAATTTTATTTATGTGTATCCGTTTAACACATGTTGAACACAAGTTAAATGGTATATTAATCACTCAAGGAGTTGTGATTTTTTTACCATTGTGATCTTTCTTTAAATAAACATATTTACAAGAAAACAATATTCGATATATTTTTTATAAGTTTGAAAAGTTATGTGTATTAGCTAAAATCTTTATTATTTTCTGAAATAAGATTAATATAAATATCTTTTTAACAAAACATGCTTGTAACCAATTTAGTATTATTCAGTAATATTAATAATTAATAATAGTATTCAAAATCAATATGTAAATATACATATTTTGTATTATCCTTCTTTTTTACGTATATATATTGTACAACTTAAGCTGAAGTAAAATTTATGTTGAAAATATGATAATATGGAACTCAAAACAAAGAAATTTTTTAAGCTAATATTATTATTGAATATTTAAAATTATTGTTTAAAAACATTAATAATATTTGATGAAAGTTTTATTAAAATATATATTATTTATTAGTGTTACATATTTAAATTTTACATTTTCCATTTGTACTAAACATTTGATCAATTAATTTGGTGAAATGGTGAAAATTTGAATAAAATCGAGTCAAACAGTAACACATCTAATGATAGTGAGTCATATCATTAACGTAAGATACTGCAACTTTCTAAAATTATTCAAAAATATAAAATAATTGACACATAAATATTTACAAAAGAAACATAACCATGAAATCAACGATTCAAGAATTGTTCGGGTTAATTCCGAACGAATGCAGGGTGTTTACAACTTCTCATAATACACTTCTTTGAATTTAAGCACGACGTAAGTTTTTATCTTTTACAAATTTCGTTTCAATGAAATTATACCTTTGGTTGAGTTGGAGTGGTGGTTTTAAAATTACCAAAGCCGATCCGTCTCTTTTCTACTGGTTTTAAAATTTGAAATGAACACATTAATGTATCATCTATGCTCATCAAGGCACCAGCATTGTCAAATTCTCCGCAGTAATTCGGTGCCGAGAAAATCGTTACTAATTGCCGATTCGCGAAGAATTCATATCCATCCTCCACCACCTATATAAATGAGTAGAGCAGAACACACTTCATGATTTGTTCTTCAAATATATTTTTCATATTTTTTCGCAATGCTCAAAATTGATTATTTATATCAGAACGAACCTGATGAGCACGACAAATAAGATCCAAATCATGTTTCTTCAGAAACTCGCTCACCACATCAGGTCCAAACGTATACGAAACTCCTCTATCATTCACCCCCCATCCACATAAATTGCGACACGGATCCGACCATAAAAGATCACAGAGAAGCCCTCTATCGGGCACATCACTCGGCCTCTTCAAACTCCTTATTTGATTTAAATCAACCAAATCAGGCGATAAACCGCCATGCATGCACAAAATTCGGTCGTCAATCAATGCAGAGACTGGCATGCAGTTAAAACAGTCCGTGAAAATCTTCCACAATTTAACATTATACCTGTCGAGATTTTGATACATTAAGTGATGATCAATAAAATAAATAGAACTAAACAAACTAATTCATTTTCGTCCTCATGAATCCATCAGGGGTATATTGTGCAAATTGCCGTTCGTTTTAATCCTATTTCTAAACCATCTCGGCTAATACACATACGAAGTTGATATATTTCACGTTAACAAGTCACATATCTTGAATTCGATTTTTATTAGGCAAAAAATGAATTGAATATCGACATTACCTGCGCTTGCATTCATCATAAAAACCATAAACCCGATTTATTGAAGCGCACTCGTGGTTACCTCGCAAGAGATGGAAATTTCTAGGGTACTTAATTTTGTAGGCTAAGAGTAGACAAATTGTTTCGAGGCTTTGCTTGCCTCGATCCACATAGTCACCTAGAAATAAATAATCCGATTGAGGCGGCAGACCTCCGAACTCGAAAAGTTTTAAAAGGTCCGAGTATTGGCCATGAATATCACCTAAAGAATAAAAACCACGTTTCGAATTATAGTTCGTAAGTATATTAATAATTTTGTCGTTAATTTAGCTCCGTGCTCGCCAAAGTTAATTCAAATTTTGGTGATTACTGTCCTCTGTATTTCAGATTTTTTTTTTTTTTTTTTTTTTTTTTTTAAGTTAGACATCATGCAAGGTATGTAACACAAAAAAGAGAGAAATTGTACATAATCCTTTTAATTTTCATACCACAAATCTTAATAGGTGCCTCGAGTTCAAGCAAGTTTGGTTCTCGCATGAAAATCTCCCGCGATGCCATGCACAACTGTTGAATCTCATATTCCTGCAACTGGACTTGTACCAATTGTTTCCCCTTCGCTTTTCGCGCTTCTAGAAGCCGTCTTATTATATCGTCCAAAACTCCTCTATTCATATTTATCTATGTAGTATGAACTATGAAGTCCCTTCCAAAGAGAAAAACTAAATAGAATCGATCCTAGACTCGGTAACTCAATTTATAGAAACATTTTAGATCGATTGTGGTGGAGAGAAGAATGTGATGCTAAGTGTGAAAAGTTGCTTTCGAAATTGCATAAATGGCTTTTGGAACATTTCTTCTTTGCAATCAACTCAAGCGAGTTGATAAGCATTTATTCTCTCTCTCTCTCTCTCTCTCGCTATCTTTGTCTCTCTCTCCTTTTACTTTGCTTGATTTATTGAATTTGGTTTTTGAAGAACTCTGTATAGGGTGAAAACGATATTTGATTCCTTCCATTGAAGAAAAAACAGAGAATGGAATAGAACGAGTGGTAGTGGGAGTGTGGGCGGTTAAAGGAAAAGGAATTCCAGTTTCATGCCGATCTCGAACTTAAGAATCGGGAAATGAATCCCCAGATTTATAATTGACTAAACTGAAGAAGCTTGAAATGAATTCCCGGATTTATAACCACTCGGACCGAAGAATAGGGAAACAAATTATCGGATCCGAACCCACTTTTTACCTGAATGGGCCAACGTGGTCAAATACTAATTGAGCGAGTGTTTCGGAAAACCGCGAACGAGATGTATCGAGGGGGACGAGGCCGCGGCTTCGGCGGAGGACCGGCGACGGGGAATGGACACTCAGGCGGCGGAGGAAGAGGTGGGAGGGGAGGGGCTGGAAGATATACTAATCCGTGTTTGACGATGCACCAGCCATGGGCTTCACTACTTGTATACGGAATCAAGCGCATTGAGGGTCGATCTTGGCCTTCACCCATCACTGGTTCGTTGTTTCTCTCTTTGTTTCGAAGAATTTCTCTCGAATTAACAATGAAGTTTCTTTTTCTTTTCAAATTTATGATTTATTTGATTCGCAGGTCGATTATGGATACATGCGGCATCAAAAATACCTGACCAAGAAACAATAAAAGCAATGGAGGATTTCTATCGAGAAATTTACGCTGTTAATGGCATCACTGATATCAAATTTCCTGAACACTATCCTGTCTCAAGACTACTAGGTACTTTTCAATTTCATTCAATTTCATTCAATTTCAAGCCGCTAAACAAACTTAATCATACATTGTATTACACTAAATTAGAGGAATTTAAGTAAATAAAGCATGCTCTTTCTCATTACAGGATGTGTTGAAATAGCGGGCTGCCTCAAATGCGAAGAGATAGTTTCTTGGGAAGTTGTGCCAGAATCAGTACTTTTCTTCCCCTCCATTTTGTATCTTCTATGTACTACTTGAGATCTCCATTATTGATATGAATGGTCTACAATGGCAGGTTAGACTCGAAGGATTGACAGATTTTTGTTGGCTCTGTGAAAACCCACAGGTATCATAAATTAAAATGCTTGTGTGTAATTTGCAAAAATGACCCTAGATAATAAATATTTACTCATTTTGTCAATTCTTCAGAAATTATTAATCCCCTTTGAGATGCGAGGCAACCAAGGTGTCTACAACATGGAAAAACGGGTAAACTCTCCTCAAACATAATTATTATTACTTATTAAGGAATTGTTTTTAAATTCCCCTAATTTTCCTGATTATTTTACAAATACCCCTATAATTTTATTAAACAGATATACGAGTCAGCAGTTCGAGGATTATCTCCAATGCAGGGCCCACTTCCAGTGAAATTCCCTTTACCGATACCAAATAACCGTTTCTCTCTCTATCCTGGTTCTCTTTCCTCATCGTACCAGTCTGTTTCTACTGGTACGGTGCAGAAGTCAGCTCGGGTTTCTGCTGCTATAGCCGGTGCCAAAGCCGCCTCCTCTCAGTATTTAAAAAATAATAACAATTATGTTGGTCCAACTGGAGAGAATAATGTGCGATCAACCGGAGAAGTTGTTGAAATAAATGGAGGGCCCAGACAAAGGGAGTCTCCTCTTCAGATAGGAGCTTCTAGCAAGGTGTGTTTCTATTAATTTATGCACCTCCAATTTTTCAATGAGTATACTCAAAATTTTACTAACAATATTGTTGATTTAGTTTTTTTTTTCTTCTAAATGTAGTACTAATATTTTCCTTTGTTTGTTTAGCTTTTTTCAGTAGCCTTTGGAGACCTCAAATTGAATGACACACATTAATTTGCCTTGTTAACATTAAGAGAATTAAGAATATATGTCACTCTAGATATTAGATTATTATTATTATTTTCATTTTTGTGTGTGTGCAATGTATATAATTTGGTTTTCTTGTGTTGTAAGACTATTTATTTGGTAAGGGTCCCTTGAATACTGCAAAATTTAGTGAAATGTATTCATCAAGTCCACGCTAGAATGCTAAATATTCCAAATTCATGTGCTAAATATTCTAAATTCCTGTGAATTTAGATAGTTAAATCTTCCGATTAACAGGTTAAAAGGGATGGATTTTGAGAATTGGTATGTGAGCTTATTAACCCAATTTTTTTATTGTTCATCCAACCCATGAGCCTCGATATGAACGTGGGTTGCATCATTATGTTTTTCTTTTTTTTTGGAAGTGAAATCTATTTCTTTTTATTTGTGATAATAATGAGACTTGAATCCATGATTTTCGGCATCGTTACGTTTATTAACTATTAGATTTTGTATACATTAATACATATAGTTTATGTTTGATCTGTTGATACTCATATTTTTGTGTAACTATTTACTTTTCATATTAATTGTTAAGGATGTGTTTGCTAGCACAATTTTATTTAATTGCAGAAAACTACTAGTATCAGGAACAAGCTCAGTTTTATATAGTTGGATAAAACTACTGATATCAGGAAACTAGTAATCATTTATAAGGAAAATAGTAGTACAAGAAACTAAAAAACTATATAAAATTACAAAAAAAAAGGTGTTCGCTGAAAATGAAGGAAACTATCAAAAATATAAATATAATATTGAATAAAATTCTATTATAAATTTTATCCATTTTTAATTGCACTAATAAGTGAATTAGTTTAATAATAATAATAATAATAATAATAATAATAATAATAATAATAATAATAATAACTTATGTACCTAATATTAAGTTTCTAATACTAATACATAATTTTTATTTAATTTTCATTTGAAATTTTTGTTCGAATTGATTTTAAAATTTTATGTGTGTACAATATTACTAAAATCATGAAATAGTATCAAACTTTAACATTAGTCAAAATCAAAACTAAGCAAATCCAATTAAATGGGATTTTTGAAAACACAAAATATTTAATAAAAATAATAATAATAATTATTATTTAATATTATTATTTTTATCTCCAATAATCAGTTGTATACTCATAATCGCATTTATTTTCAAAATAAATTAATCACCAAAAAATGCTAATCATATAAACTGATCAAAGTAATTGGTTAAGAAAAGTAATAAAGCATGACAAACATGGACATTTCTCTCACCAAAACTTCTTATATAAAATAGAAAAAATATACTTGTCCCTCGAATATCCACTCAATATATTGATGTGTTGTCAATATTTAATAAATGCATTGAATGTTTAATATTTGAAATAATAAATCACAATAGATGATAAACCGTATTAATTAGATAGGAAACCACATTGATTATGTGGTAAACCAAATTATTAAAACATGATTTATTTTATTTAATATTTTTGTTATATTTAATTTAACACATGACAAGTCATATTTATTTGAACAATTTTTTATTATTTTATTTTCAATTTTTTTTAAAAGTAAAATATTTTCATTTTTATTTAACTTATTTTTGCGAAATAATTATTTTTATTTTTTTGTTTATTTTTTATGATAGTTTTATTCATGTGTATCCGTTTAACACATATTAAATGATATATTAATTCAGCCCAATAAGTTATTTTCCAAATTTATATATTTGAATTCCACTAATTATAGATGGTGGTAAACAAACTTATTAAAAATATTAAATAAATTAATATATAGGATGGCAAAACTTAAATGATCTTGGTTTACCACTACATTTAATTTGGTGCCAACAAATCAATCATCCTAGTGGATTTTAAGAGAAATGTATAACATCAGTCTTATATATCATAAAAATATATATTATATTTTATAGAAAAGGTAAAAATCTATTCCAAAACAAATTATAGAAAATGTTAACCATATAAAAAACTATATGTAGTATATTGTATTTAAAAGAAAAATCATACGTCTAAAAACTATATGGTATATCTAAAAAATATAGCAAATAAAAGATACAATATACATGTAAAAATATATACATGTATTGTATTTTAAAAAATAAATATTATATACATAAAAGATATAATATACATCAAAAAATATATAACACATAAAGATATATCAATAATTTAAAAATATATTACACACATCTAAAAAGTATAACATTCATTTTAAATGTACATATAAAAATGTATAATATATATCTACAAAATATGATACATCAAAAAAGACATAAGCTTGGCCGATGAGTAATGACGTGCGTTTTGAAGTGCGATGAAGTATACAAAATATTGTTAAAATTGGAAAAAGTCATACTGCCACGTGTCGTTTTTCTATTGATGACGATCATAGCATGCTCACTCTTGAATTGCACAATTTTTTTCCTTTCTTTTTAATTGTACCAAATGGTCTGATGCAATTAATGTGCGAAATTGACGATTTTAATTTGCGAAATGGACGGTTTGGATGTATCTCGTGAAGAGTATATATTATTCAAAGAAGGGTCCTCCAACCTGTTGGTTCAAATTTTCTAGGGTTTGATTATCTCAAAATAATGTCGATACTACTGAGCAATTTGCGTAAGTGACATTTATAGAGATAAAATACGTAGCACGCAAAAGGATCAAAAGAAGAAGCAAGACGCACAAGAACGACCAAAAGCGATAAAGAATCAAGACATCGAAGATCAAGTTGAAGATTCCGCAAGTTGGGATATCAAATCATCACCTCAAATATCCAATAAGTATCCCTAAACTTGCATTTGGAATAATTAAACTCAAGAAAATAAGTTGGAAATATTCAAAACAATAAAACTAAAGTAAACCTGCATTAAGTCATGGTGCGTCATGACGCAAAATACCAACCGTCATGACGCACCTAAAGGTATTCTTAGTTTTATCTTACAGTGCGTAATGACGCATGATATCAACCGTCATGACGCACCTAAGAGAAAATGTGTCTTGAGTTGTATAGCGTCATGACGGACCAATCCATGCATCATGACGCTAGAACAGCTCTTGAGAAAAATTTTATACTATCCGTCATGACGCACACACCAAGCGTCATGACGGACCAAGTGAGAAATGTCACAGTAGAGGGTTCGTTACAACGAACCATTCAAGGGTTAGAACGAATCCTCAAGTACACATGCTACCATCATGACGCACGATAGTGTGCGTCATGACGGAACTCAAGGGTTTTTGAATAACACCAGTTTAACGGTTAGTTTAACAGTCTGTACGTCATGACGCACCAATATTTGCGTTATGAGGCACTGTGCAGAAAACTTAAGTTGTTAGGGGACTATATACTCTATAAATTGCCCCCCTCTTAGGTTTCTCTCCCTAACTCTTCCACACTATTAAAGAGCAAACTGAAAAAGAGAAATTTATCCAAAATCTTGAGCTTAAATTTCCAAACCATATTAGGGATTATTAGATCCACTACTCAACGATTCCCAACTTGCGTGACCGATCACGAGTAATTCGTCAGTAGTAAATTGTAATAGGCCATTTACGAGTTGTAAATTCCGTCATAGATCGATAGATTCGTGTAAATCGATCTAGACAAACCTTGTAAGAGTTGATTTGGGTATTCAATTGAAATCCGAAAAGACGCAAGGCAACCCTGGAGACGTAGGTACTTGCAATCAATCGAGTCGATCGATTGAGGAAGTAGCCGGTGAGTTAAAGCTACAAAGCAACCACCTACTGAACTCCGTAAACAAATATCTTGTGTTATTTGTTTCGGTATTGTATTTCGTTCTCTAATTTATTTACGCTTCCGCACCAAATTGTAATTGTATCAGAGCAAAATACTAACTGTCTCTTTGTGTAAGTGACAAACTTGTATACGACCATGACCTCAATCGGTAATAGGAACCAAATTACATACCCCGAAAAAAATAGATGGAAAGAATTGGAATCTTGTTGAGATCGGTGGTGGAAAGTGGTTTCCAGGTTTTCACGGTAATTACCTCCGAGACCTACCTCACTCGAAAAATATGCCACGGCACCGATCTCGATGTGACTGCCGACACATATGCCCAAAATCTTATTATAACAAATATTGTTGGGTCACTTTCCATACTTGTGGATGGATGTACCACATCTCATTCTATGTGGCGAGCGTTCCTAGATCGATTTGAAGGAAACGATAGAATGAACATAACCAAATTAATGTGACTCGAAAAATCATTGTATCGTTTCCGAATGATCGAGAATGAATCCGTAGATGATATGTACTCACGAATGACGCATATCAAAAACGGATTCATCGCTCTAGGAGAAACACTAACAAATTCTCGAGTTGTAAGTAAGATAATCCGAGCTATGCCGTCAAATTGGGAAACTCTCATAGTCGCCTTGGAAACCATGATGGCCACTCAAGACTTCACTCCGGAAATACTCGTAATTTATCTCCAGAATTTCGAGGCACGCGTGAAGCAACGAAGCAACAACACGGCAAGCACCTCGTATTCCGAACCTAAAGCCAAATTCGTTATCGACTCAAACGAAAACGTAAAAGAGATGTCTTTGTTGGTAAGAAGACACGAGGACTTAAATTATCAAGAGCACAAGTTCAACGATAACCGAAAGCGCCAACACTTCAAACCGATATGTTTCGAGTGCAAGAAAATGAGTCACACAACATACACGTGTTGGACAATACATCCCCGCACACGCACCATGGAACAAACGCGAAGACAATCCAAAAAGTAAGGATATAAAGAATTTAAACATATATTTTTTTTATCAATTTATTTTCAAGGTGAATGTTTATTGTTGTTTATTTTATTATTATCAAATTTTAGTTTTTCATAAATAATAAATGAAATATTAAAATTATATAAACACAACATGTAATAAGTTTTTTTAAATCACATGTTAATAAATGTTTATGAATTTTCTTAAAAATAATAAAACTAACGACAAACAACATTTGTTTTAATTATTACATATGAAAATAGAAGGATATTTTGGTAAAAAATATCGTTTGTAGGGGATATTTGTAAATAAAAGTTTGGTAGAGGGAGTTTGTTGGAGTTCACAAAAAAATATTTTTAAAAAATATCCAAAAACGTTAGGAGATAAAAAAATATGCCAAAACACAGAAGTGTGCACAACTAGACAAAAAAAAAACGTAGAATAAAATTACATACTAGAAAAATTAAATCACGAAAGACTCGATGGCTCCCACGTAAAAATTTAGTTATATATATATGTACTGAGAAATTTACCATTTTGAAGACAGTTTGAATACCTTTGGCCAATGATTGAAATCATTTCCGAGAGAATATTAGCACATCATTTCACACCCAACAAAATCTTCCGAAAGCAGACGTTTTTGAAAAAGAATATTAACACCAAATTATGTAAAGGGGAATTTTCAAACTCCGTAGATTGGCGAAATACGGCTGAAAATTGTCAAAGAAGGTGTGTAAATCAATTATTTTTGTAGTCCACACTTGTTTTAAAATTTTATGAAGACAGCTGGACCAATTGATTTTAAAATATTACGAACAGAGATGGGCCAATTAAAAAAATCCCATATGTTCATCACTCTTAGTCTTATCCATTTATCCTGTGGGCAATTTTACGTGTACCACACTACCTCTATAAAATATATATAAATCGCTCACGCCCTTCCGAAATATGAATTTAATTAATTAAGTACAAACTTTTTGATAGTTAATGTTTCATCGTTAAACTTGTATTGAGATTTGTGAATTTAATAATGTGCACAAATTTTCATGATCATCGTAAGAAAAACACAAATCACAAATACAAATTCAATGATGAAAAAATTTTAAGTACCAAACTCTTATATATATATATATATATATATATATATATATATATATATATATTGAGGAAGGTTAACCTAATTAATTAAGTATATAAGTTTTGATACTTAATGCTTTTTAGTCATTGAATTTGCATTGAGATTTGTGTTTTTAATGATGTGCATAAAATTTTATGATCAACATGAAAAACACAAATCTCAATGCAAATCCAGTGACTAAAAAACATTGAGATTTGTGCATTTGCTGAAAGAGGAAAATGATATATTTTGAATATTGTTTATAATTGTTTTCATTTTAGTAACATAATAGAAAAAAAAAATAACAAATAGAAAAATAATTCAAACTTAGTGAGATAAGATTCTGAACAAACTAAACACAATTAATATTAAACATGTTATTTTTTGGTGATTTCAAAAGATATAGAAATCAGTGAAATATATATTACAACACAAGATTGAAAAAATGGAGAATTTTCATAGCAATTGAATCCAATTATCCAAATATTTTTTATCTTTCTATTTTCTTATAAAGCAGATAAATTTTCAAACATAAAGAATATGCACAAACATGTAAATAATGCAGAAATATTTTTTATATAATTTTAAACAGCACAAAAATGTTTGAAATGATGATTTTTCACATAAATCCATAATTAATAGAAAATATAAATAAATTGGAAATTCAAGATATATCTATTCAATTTCACAAAATAACTCAGCACACAATCACAAATCTAACAAAACAGAGAGAATTTGATTTGAACACATCAATAAAAAGTAATGACAGAATTACATATAGGTCTCTAGGATCATATAAAAAGTCTCCGGACTGGTCCTGCTATCTGCACTTTCGCTAGCATGACTGGCGAAAATGCCAATTATTTTTTTGCTACCTTAAAAAGAATTTTTTTTTATAAAAAATAATTAAAAAAATATTATTTTTTCACTTTCGCCAGATGGCTCGGCGAAAGTGGCTTAATTGAATTTCTTTTTCAGATTTACGTGAAAAAATCATGGTTAAACAATTTCGCCTGACTCTCTGATGAAAAACAATTTTCTTTTGCCAGACCCCGGACGAAAGAGCTAGCTTTGAAATTTTGAAAATTTGTCACTAATCTTGCAAATTGAGCTCGTGGGAAAACTACATGTCAAAAAAAAAGAGTCCATATTTTGTCTTTTATGTTTTTTTATGTTTTACCAGGGGGTCGTACTTGGTGTTTCCATTCTTACCCAATTATTTTTTATGCGTCAATGAATTGAGGATGATTAATTGAAGTGATTAACATTCTAATTAATGATTAATTGACTTTTAATTGAATTGATGTTTTAATTAACATATACACATATTTATATTTTAAATCAAAATTGACGTATCAATTATTCGTTTAAAATGTTCATTATTCTAATTAATCATTTTCACTTCAATTAATCACATCTCGATTGTCACATCTGGAAGATTGGGTGAAAGTGAGGGACACAATAACATTTTCCTTTAATAAACGCAAGATTTATGCTTTCATAGGCTTGTTGGACAAAAAAATGAATAAAAGAACAGAGGAACAGATAATTGTTTCTATTCAACTTTATTTCGATAGCGTTCGGCGATAATAATAAATAAAATTATTGGTTTAAAAGATATAAATAAAAACTACTAACCAAACTACCCTAATTATTAATTTAATAAGTCAAGAAACCTAAAACAAGTATAATGATAATAAAACGAAGATGAGTTATTTTAATTAATTAAAACAAGTACCATGATAATAAAAAAATAGCGTTTCAAACTTCAAAGGAGTATCATAAAAAAACAATAATGAATGGTAGGAAAACGAAAACGAAATATATAATATCATTTAAAGTCACGTAAGCAAATAAAATGAATAACATGTTGGCTCAAATTTTCGGTTGTTCGTTTAACTCAAAACAATGTCGATAGTACTAATCAATTTGTTAAGTGACAATTGTAGGAGATATATATTAGTATGGCCCGTAAACGAGATCAAAAGAAGATACACACTCGCATACGCAAATGTGAGTAGTTGAGAGAGAGTCAAGATGTTCAAGATCACTAATGAAGATTCAAGATGTTAAAGAATCAAGACGATGATCAAAGAAGAAAGACATAAGTATTCGCTCAAAGCAAGAATCAAGAAGTCGAAGACTTCTGCAAGTTGGGATATCGTACAATCACAAAAAATAACTCATATGTATTCCTAGACTCAATTTGAAATTATTAAACTCAATCTAGATTAGTTAAATTGTTCGAAACGTGAAAAACGAGAAGTTGGTGAAGTCTGAAAACATAACTACTTCCGTTCGAACTGAACCACCAATTCGTTCGAACGAAAGCCCAACTGTCCCAAGGATAAATTTTCAAAGCATATCAACAAATGTTCCGTTCGAACGAAATCAAAGTTCGAACGAAATCAAAGTTCGAACGAAATCAAAGTTCGGACGAAATCAAAGCATATCAACGAATGAAATCTCATACTCCGTTTGAAAGAAGCAATCAAAGTTCGAACGGAAGTTAGTATGCAAACTAAAGCCGATTTTAGTTCAACTTGCGTTAGAACAGAACCTCATGTTCGTTTGAACGGAAGCAACTCGTTTCAAATAATTATTGTCCAACGGCTAGTTTTGACTTGTGCTCTGTTCGAACGGAAACATTGTTCCGTTCGAACGGAACATACATAAAAGTTGTTTATTGTGAGGAAACTATGCGTTCTATAAATAGAACCGCTCTATGTTTTTTCTCTACTCTTCCAAAATTTTAACACAATATCAAAGTGAGAAAACCTAACCAAAAGATCTTGAGCTTAATTCCTCCAAATCCAAACCTAGATCTAAAATAAATCTTTGGACTCCGTACTACAAACGATTCTCAACTCGCGTGACCGATTACGTAGAGTTCGATTTGTAGAATTGTAATAGGCTAGTTCTTAACTATAAACTCAGCCATAGATCGATAGAAACGTGTAAATCGATGTAGACAAATCTTGTAATCGTTGATTCGGAAATTCAATAGAGAGCAAAAACGATGCAAAGCATCTCCGGAGACGTTGGTACTTGTGAACAATCGAGTCGCTCGATTGAGTAAGTAAGCAGTGAGTTAAAACTACATATCAACCACCTACCGAACTCCGTAACATATGTCATGTGTCAACTGTTGTGGTACTATCTTTCTATATTTAAATTACTTAACCTTCCACATAATTACCATTTGTATTTCATTAGCAAGAAAATTAGATCTTAGAATTACCTATTCGCCTCTTCTTAAGTCTAGATTAAACAACATAGCCAATGGTATTTTTGTCAATTATTTTTTGTTTAATCCAAGGAATAACCCAATTCCATTTTTAACATATAAGAAACCAATTTCACTAATCTGCTTATTTATTCTTTCTTTTTCTCATCTTGTTCGGATGGAATAAGAATGATTAAATTATTTATTTATTTCATGATTGTAGAACACTTTCCATGAAATGTTAATTATTACTAGAGATTATCTTTACTCCGTTTCGATAAATATTATACATACAATTTAACGACACAAAAATTTGATGTGTATCTCTCGAACATCCCAAAATTTCAAACATACATTTTTGTACAATGAAATATACATGTATTCTCTTAGAAAATAACAAAAATATCAAGTACGCCCGTTCAAAATGAAAATTATAATGAACTAAGCCCTCTTATAATTTCTAAAAAAAATGTTAAGAGTTGCTTCTTTCGGAAGATTATAATGAAAAATATACATGCTTCACCGAAGTATAAGTTCCAACCTTTAAAAGTCCACATTATTCAATGAAATACTGTTAGGTTGAATATCTATAAAAAAATATTATACAATGTGATAGGAAAATCTCGTCTCTAATTTATAGGAACATATGTTAAGTTTTTTCTTTCGGAAGATTACAAATGCATATTTTATTGTAACAAATTTTGATTAACGATTTGATAATTTTATTAAACCGGCAGTCTCTTTGAAAATTGTATTGGTATTAATTGATGTAAATATGTAATTAATATTTACAATTTTAGTTGGGTATACTTCGTAAATTTATATGTAGTTGTCTAATTTTGTTTGTAGGGATGTGATTGTTATTTTTAATATTAATATTAATTGAATATTCACAGTATGTATAATCGGGTCAAGTCTATTTGATGTAGGATTTTGTAAACAAGAATCAAGTTTTTTTTAAAGATTAACAAATTAATGCATAATTTGATATTTAAATTTGATGCTCAAACATAATTTAAAATAATAAAATACTAAATTATTATGTTAAATTACGTACTTATGTATTAATTTTAAAAATTAATTATTTTTTCGTCGTCAAAACTTTATAAGGAAAGTACTAAAAAAAATATACATCCCTTTTTTTTTTGGGAAATTTAAAAAAAAACCCCTAACTTTTTCCAATATTCTAAAAAACCTCCTCAATTTCGAGAAACTCCAAAAACCCCCCTAAAAGCAAACTTTTCTTTCAAAATATCCCCTATAGGTGTTAAAGTTAACTATTTTGGTGTTAAAATTTTATTTGGACCAAAATACCCCTCTAGTTTTATAAAATACAATTTTGCTAAATAATCTTTAGTATTTTTTTATTTTAAAAATTCATGAATATTTCATAATTAATTAATTATAGATTAACTCGTATAATTATATATCAATTTATATATTTATATATTTACTTTTATATGAATGATACATTAGATCATATATTTACAATCATATTTTTTGCAGATACATGGACCTGTTATGGGATGAAAATAAATCGTATTTAAGCACTTTCGCCAATCTGTCTGACGAAAGTAAAAAAAAAATCGCCAGACTGTTTGGCGAAAGTGCTAGCTTTGCAATTCAAACATATTAATGTTAGTTTTGCGAATGAACTTATTTTTGGATGCGGTATATCAAAAGATCTCTATATGAAAAGTCAATGCACATTAAAACAAACTGTAAAATTTTCTTTTCACGATATTTTCTAGGTGCTGAAATATTTTATATCATTGTTTATTTTTTATCACTTGATGTTAGTTTTTAAAAATATATATGATAAATAAAATACTAAAATCAAATGAAAATATTATATACAATCAAATGAATATTGTAAATTTTTTTAAATAATAAAAAATATCAAAATAATTTAATTAATTAGTTATAAGAAAACTAAAGGGGTATTTTCGTCCAATATTGTATTTAAAATAGAAAAATAGCAAAAATGATTTAATAAATTTTTTATGAATTTTAAAATAAATAATACTAAGCATTATTAAGAAAAATTGTATTTTATAAAATTAGAGGGTATTTTGGTCCCAAAAAAAATTTCACACCAAAAGGTTAACTTTAACTCCTATAAGGGGTTTTTTGAAAGAAAAGTTTGCTTTTAGGGGGTTTTTTGCAGTTTCTCAAAATTTTAGAATATTGAAAAAAGTTAGGGGTTTTTTTAAAATTTCCTTTTTTTTTTTAACGGACCCCCTTTCAGCATGTTCCCATCAACCAAGTGCATTTAAAAATAAGGGGTAATTGACTAATTTCACCTGCGTCCTCCCAAACACTCAAAATATCATATTTGTCCTTCCAAAAACACTAATATCATATTTATCCTCCCAAAACTGAAATTCCACCAAATTTATCCACCCGTTAAGTTTCTCATCAGAACTAACTGTAGTAATAAGAAATTACCAATATATCCTCCTTCCCACTCTTTTCCTTTCCCTCTCCCACCTGTAGACAGACTTTCGAGTGGAGATAATTCATGCTAAATTCAAGATATGATTTATTATAGTATCTTAATTCTATATCTTTTATATCTCTTTTCTATGAAACAATTCAATTTGTGCACGTGTCTACATCCCTTCTCTCAATAAAAAACATATTTGGTAAAAAAAACTCTGTTTTTAGAGAATTAATTTTGTCCTTTCAAAAGTTTATGCAAGCATTCTGTTCATTATATTGAAGTTAAGTTGTAACTCCACTTTGGTTATTTAAAAAAATATATTATAATCTATTATGTTCTTTTTTTGAGAAAAAAAATATTATAATCTATATTGTACCAGTTTTTTTTTCTCTAGTATTTTAGCTCCTAGGATGTTTGTAACAATTTTTAGTAACAAACTGATTTGGTATAACTCGTGAGTATGAATCAGTACCAAAATGTGCAAACATGAATAATGTATTCACAGACTCAACATTCTTATACAATTCAATGGAATAACAAGAACAATATTCATATACACTCACTCCATTCACTTAGAATTATCCTAGCTGTAACTCGATTACAATTACTCTTAAGACTAATACAATCCAATTACATTATAATTTCATAACCCCCACGTTAATCTAATTACAAATCCTAAGACACATATTGGTTTTCCATCACATGTCGCATCAATTATACACTCCATCTCTTCGAGCTCCTTCAAATAACAAATATTAAACATCTCCAGAAAAGCTCCTTGTTTGAATGTTTTGAACCCAAATCTCGATATAGGAAAATGAACATAACTTTGTAAGAAGATAAAATAGTGAAGAGAGATCAATTTGTTTGTATCTTAAAGGTTCTTAATCTAGCTATCAAGAAGATGACTACGAATTAACATACTTGCCTCCACGTTTCATCATATTCTGTTCTGTCAATTACCTGACTAGATGGCATAGCATATCCATCAACAAAAGTTACAAAAATGAAAATTTCAGTGGAAATGTCCCCAGCGCCATCCTTGAATTCATTATTATTTAGTCTACATGTACCTGTCAAGTATAGTGGAGACGGTAATTAAAAAGTGTACATGTAATTATAAAAATGGAAATGACTCAAAATGTATACTGAAAATGCTCACTTCCATCTCTTTAATTAAAAAAAATAGTTACAAGATTTTGTTTTTAACTGAGCGTGAAATTGAAAGAGGGTAAAGTCTTATTTGTACATGTTAAGACTCGTTTTTTCCAAATAACGATACAATACAGACTAAGATCCATTCATATGATGTGTGAATGATACAAATACTAGTTAAAACTCATCTTCTGCAAGCTGAGAGCTGATGCTATTTCTTTAGTGGAAGAATTAAAGCTTCAGCATAATCAAACAAAATCACCAATCACACAACAAATTGAAAAGGCAAGGAGAGGAGTGAGAATGTGAGAATGTGGGAGAGTCCCTTGGACTGTTGGACAAGAACATGTATCATGAAGAAATGAAGGGTGCGAAGTGTGGACGAAGTACGCTGTAGCTAGGGAGAACAGAGTTGCCTAAGGCAGAAATGACGAAGAAGGGGAAGGGGAAGGGGAAGGGGAAAGGAGAGTTAATCAGGGGTATATTAGTTATTTTAAATTATAATTTTTGAATTAACACCAGTTTAGAGGATTAATGATGGTCACTTTAACAAATATAACGGTGAGTTAACAGATTAAGATAAATTTGATATTTTGTACGTTTAAAAGGACAAATTTGACTTAAAGAAATTTTTAAAAGGATAAATTTGATATTTATTATTTTAGAGGGATAAATATGATATTTTGGATTTTTGGAGGGATACATATGAAATTGTCCCTAAAAATAAAGTGATGTATGTGATGATGACAAATGATTTGATTTTTTTGTCTTCAAGATTTTGTGAGAACATTGTATTTGTGTGTATTAAATGTTGGTTGGATGTTATACATTGTATATGAAATGTTGGTCGAACGTTACATAGAAAATTATACAAATAATCTTTAAACGTATAAAAAAAAAGGAATATATATATAAATTATATAGTGCATTTTTTTTTTGAGTGGTGATGCATGCCCCCTTAAAATCCCCTACATTGATTGATGTGTTGGCGTTTATATTAATGACGGTAGTAAATCATGACTATTTAATTTTTTCCATCCTATATAAGAAAAGAAGGTAAAAAAAATTCATCGTTTCACACATCATTAATTTATTTAATATTTTTAACAACATTGTTTACCACCATCTATAATTAATGAAATTTAAATCTATAAATTTGGAAAAAAAATTATTGGACTAAATTAATATATTGTTTAACATGTGTTAAACGGATACATGAATAAAACCATCTTAAAAAATAAATGAAAATAATAATTTCGAAAAAATTAGAAAATGAAAATGAAAATTTTCTTTTTAAAAAAAGAAATATTGAAAATAATATAATAAAAATTTGTTCAAATAAATATAACTTATCATGGATAAAATTAAATATAATAAAAATATTAAATAAAGCAAATTATTTTTTATTAATTTGGTTTACCACCTAATCAATGTGGTTTACCACCTAATAAATACAATTTGCAATCTAATTTAAAATTTAATTAATTTATTATATATTATCAACCCATCAATACATTGAGCGAGAGGATATTAGAGGGGACAAATATAATTTTTTTTTTTTTTTTTGATCTTATATATAGTGCATCTAATTCCTCCTAGTTCACCAACACAGTCTCCAAAGAAAATACAAAGCACAATCAATTCAACTCTGTAAAACAACCCAAAAAAAGCTTTTGGCCAATCCTCAAACAACAATGGCATCATCATCACCAATACCTTCTTTGACAATCATCGAGTCCTCTCGAGTTGGCCTACCGCCAAACTCAACACCTAATTTCGCCTCGATTCCTCTCACTCACTTCGATGTACCTTGGTCCATTATTCCGCCGGTCGAACGTCTTTTTTTCTATCGGTTTCCTCACCCAACTTCGCATTTTCTCTCCTCCTCTCTCCCCTCGCTAAAATCCTCTCTCTCTCTCACCCTCGCAAAATTTTACCCACTAGCCGGAGTTATACGGCCCACTTCAAGCCGGATTTATTGCACGGAGGAGGATTCGGTATCTTTCACCGTGGCCGAGTACGATGATGATTTCGAACACTTGTCAAGTCAACAAGCAAGATTAGTGTCACGCCTTGATCCATTAGTGCCGTCCTTGAAAATATCCGCCGAGTCGAAAGAGCTATGTGCCGTTCAGGCGACCGTGTTCCCAAATCAGGGCTTTGTAATAGGTATAGCGGTGGACCACCAGGCTTGTGATGGTACGAGCTCCTTACAGTTCATCCAATCGTGGGCTACCACGTGTCACTCCGGCGAGTTTGATTCTTCACTAGATCCAGTGATTAATAGGGGCCTAATCTCCGATCCAACCGATTTATACTCTTTTATCTCTAAATTGACTTCTGATGTACTTAGTTCCTACGGAGAGAATAAAAATCCAAGTCCAATGGACCCAGACATGGTCCAGGCTACATTTACCCTCAAACGAGATCATATCCAACGGCTCAAAAAAATGATCATGTCCCAAGTTGAAGAAGGCGATACATCGTTTCATTGTTCAACACTAGTTGTGGCATTTGCCTTTGCATGGATTGCATATGCAAAAGCGCGAGGTGCGGAGAGTAACAGCAAGCATAGCCTTATGTTTCCCGCAGATTTTAGGGGACGGCTTCAACCACCGCTACCCGTAACATACTTCGGCAACTCTGTCGGAGTCTGTATTGTGCAAGTCGAATCGGATGATTTGATTGGCGAAAATGGACTTTTTTTGGCAGCTGAGGCGACCGGAAAATCCATTAAAGGCTTGTGTATGGGTCCGAAATTTCGCGAGGATTGGGCATATGCTTTTGAACTTTTCGCCAATCCTCATGTGTTAAGTGTGGCAGGTTCGCCGAAATTTATGGTTTATCAAGTGGATTTTGGATGGGGAAGACCTGTTAGAGTTGACATTATATCGGTTTCGAAGACGGGAGCTTTGGCGGTGGCAGAAAGCAAAGAAGAGCAAGGAGGACTTGAGATTGGACTCGGGCTTCCACGACATGTTATGGAACGTTTCGAGAAATACTTTGTTAGTGCGCTCGAAATCTGATTTTCGCAAGTTCGACGGGTTTGTTTTGCATTATTTTTTGAATTTCTGAATCCAGCAGAATAATGTTTTTGAGTCTTAAAAAGAAATGAATATTATTATTTCCAAATAATAAATTTAGGACCTTTCTATGAACCTATCTGATTTTGAAATTTCTTTGTTAATTCCATTAGTAAATTTGTTCGGTTTGATGGCCGATAATGGTATGCCAAGGTATGCCATTGGTAGTGTTTGGAGATCGTATCTTGAGATATTTTTAATCGGCTTTGCTCAAAATTGATTCGAAGATCGATCAGAACGAGCAAAGCTCTGACATTACCTATTCATATGCGAATTAAACTAGTAGGTTGGTATCCAATTCCGTTTACCATCAAGTTCTTCTTGAAGGTCTATCACTAACAGCCCGATAGACCATATATTGCTCGAGTTCAAACCGAGCGAGCTCGAATCTTACCTGCTCATTGTGTTGGTCTTGTTGGTAGCCCTATCTCGAACCATTCAAGACCTTATATAAATTAAGAAGTTTCATAAGTACCTAAAATGATCTCGTAATTAAGCAACCTCTTTATAATTAACTAACCCAACTCTTTCACGCTTTTTTTTTAATTAAGTAATAATCATACATTTTTTTTTATTGACTGAAAGGGGTTTTCACATCCCCTATTCAGTTATTTTTATAAAACAAAAAATAAAATTAATTACATGAGTTTAATGGGTTTGTTATAATAATGAGAGTAACAAGCTAGCCCAACAAAGCCCATATTTGAACCCAAAGACTTAATCTATATACGCGGCCCCCAAATGGCAGATGCTCGATTCACATGCACCAAAACTTTCCTCTCTATTCAGTGTTGTAACATACGAAAAACGGTACGGAACGGTCCGACACCGTTTTAGTGTTTTACTCGTAAAACGATCGTAAAACGGTTAAATACGGTTAAGTCATAATACATTAAAATATCATCATAATACAACAAAATACAATAAATATCATCAAAAATATCATCTCAAATAAAAACAGCACGAGTTACGCAAAAACAACATAAAAACAACACCAAATCAGCACAAGTTGCACAAAATCAGCATAAAAACAACACCAAATCAGCATAAATTAAGCAAAATCAGTACAAATTAGTCAAAATCAGCATAAAAACAACACCAAATCAGCACAAAAAAGCACAAATTCATCCAAAACAACACAAATTCAGCAAATTCAGCACGAATTCAGCAAAAACAGCACGAATTCAGCATATATTCAGCACAAATCAAGAACAAATTCATCACAAACGTCATAAATTCGGTACAAATGCATCCCTAATCGCAAAAGGAAGAAATTACCTGCAAATCAGCGTCCCTAACTCGTCGCCTTGCTGCAGCAGTGAAGGAGAGAAGCCAACTGAGCAACCCTGACTCGTCGCCTTCTTCTAGCTCGTCCAAAACTACCCGCCTTGCAAATCAGCGTCCCTAATGAAAGAAAATATGGCTTAAGAATTAACTTGGAAGAATTTATATAAATAGGCAATTCTGCAGTCAGAATAAGGTTCGTTCGAACTAACTATATCAGTGCGTTCGAACGGACTTATTCGTGATAAACAGAAGTGGGTTCGTTCGAATGAACATTTAGGTGCGTTCGAACGAACTGGGTTCGTTCGAACGAACTATGTTAAGTTCGTTCGAACTGACCTGTTTCCTATATATATAAAGTTCTGATTCCGGAATTTGACCTAAGTTTTTCTAGGGTTTTGAGCCGTCGTTTCTCTTTCCTCTTCCACAGAATTCCAGATCAGATCTGGTGAGATTGAGAGGGAGATTCGAGCAAGGATCTTGAGAGATTGATCGTGACGGCGACTAGAACGGCGTTGGCGATTTCCGATTGGTCGAAATCAAGGTGGACACGAGTAGAGGGATTGCACGAGCGATTCTTGGAGAAGGTTCACGGATTTGGAGAAGTAATCGACACGTACTAACTTGTACGAGGTAATTATCTCCGAAACTCTTCCTTTTTCGGTGGTTTTAGGGCGTGATCCCGGTAGAATTAGGTTACGCACGTGAACTAATTTCCGCTGCACACTATGATAATCGTGTGCGTAACCCTACACCTAACGCGTACTACTCGCCTTCTTGCTGCAAATCGGGATGGAGAGATTGAAGTCTCTATGTCACTTCTGATGTCGGGCCAAGAAAAGAAAGCCCAAAAAAAAAATTAGCCCAAAATTTTTATGCAAAAATCGGTATGTAAATCGGTTGCAAAACGTTTTTCAGAAAAAAAAAAAAACAGTAAAAAAGGGTAAAAAAACGGTGGCCCGTTTTGTTCAACTGTTTTGCAAAAAACGAAACGGTTTGCCACCGTTTCACCGTTTTTCACCGTTTTTTTTTTATCGTTTTACACTGTTTTTACAACACCGTCTCTATTAGCTCTCCACAACCCTAACTAGGCGTCTTCTCTTCACGAACTCAAGTTTGAACACCCTTCCCCTCTTTTCGCGCTACCCATTTCAGATCTTATCCACTAGTTTCAATAAAGCGAGTTGGGAGGATTCGTTTCGAGTTTCGATTTCGCATTTCTTTTCCATTCGATATTCGTTTTCGATTTCAGAGCTAGCTTTTGGATTCCGTGTTGACATCGATCAATCTGTGAATGTAATTCTCACTCTTCTCTAATTAAAATCGTATACTATAGTTATTTTTGTAATTTTCGTTAAATGAGTTTTGTTCCAAAAACCGCGTTAAGATACGAAATTATAAATTATTTTGTATACGATATCGTGAGTGTTATTCTCCCTCTCACCATTATTTATACCTATTTTGATTAAAACGGATTTTGTTCCAAAAATCATATTGAATTAAGAAAACGTATATTATTTCGTTTATGATATAGTGATATTTCGAGAAACTGATTTCGAATTAGAGGATTTGATAAATAAAATGAATTTGGATAATGATTTTGAATTACGATTCGAACTTGATATTAGTGATATATTTGGAACTGATTTTGAATAACAGGTACACCAATTTATGATTTTAAATGATTTGTGAAATTATGATTTTGAATTTGGATATTCATTCCAATATAGAAAGTATATTTCGAATTTGTTTTCAGAAATGATTTGCGCTAAAAAGCGTGTTTCGTTTTATGAAAGTTATTTAGTAAATTATATGGTTATAATATTTTATTATGAGAAAGATTTTATTTGGATAAAGCGTAAACAAGGTTTATGATTTTAAAAAGGGTCTCCGAGAGACTATATATATGTAGAATTTTATTTGGATAAAACGTAAACCGGGCTTACGATTTTAGTGAGGGTCTCCGGGGAGGCTCTTTATATGTATGATTTGAATTAGATCTAAAACGTAAGCTGGGACTTGCGATTTTAGAAAGGGTCTCTGGAAGACTTTATTGAGGGAAAGGCGTAGCTAACTTGATGTAGTGCAAAGTCCCGATCCATGAGGGGTCTAGCTGTGGTACATGGATATCCAGTCGTCATCTCATTTTTTTGGGAATTCGTGCTTCCCGAGCTTTTGGATTTGTTCCAGCCCGTGTATGACTTGCTATCAGCGCGGGTTGGCACTTCAGTCGAGAGTTATTTGCGCCATCACCCCGGGTAAAAGTATTAGTACGTATATGATTAGATGCGAAGGTAATCGATTTGATTTCGATTTCGAAAAGAAAAACCGGGGCAAGTATTTTGAGATATATTTAGAAAACTTACGATTTGAAGTTATACGAGATTATTTTATGAATTCATTTGAAAAGTACTTATTTTTATTATAACTATTTTTAACGAGATTTCACTCACTTTGTCACTTCCGTGACTAATCTTTTCGATGTACATATTTTCGATTTACTCCGAGAATGAGAACGCCAACGATATTATTTTAATTCCGTAATGTATGTATATATATGTATGTGTAGTTGTTTTCGAATCAGTTTAGTATCTTGTTTTGTGATATTTTCATATGAGAGCTTGTGGTATACGAGTTGTATACTGGCGGGTTGCCGCACCATTTTCTATTTTATTTTTGGGGCGTGACAATAATAATAATAATAATAATAATAATAATAATAATAATATATTTTTATTATAAAATTATATAAAATATATAGATATAATGGAATTATTATATAAGATAGTTATTATATATTTATTATAATATTATATTGCATCTTACTTATATTATAATAATAAATATAATATTATATTGTATATTAATTATATTGTATATTAATTATATTATAATAATAGATATAATATATTTTATATTAATTATAATAGATGTAATAGAGTGGTAACCAATCTTCTCCAAACTAATATATTTTGAAATAAGCCACACTAGCAATGGCCCGTGCAACAATTGCGCGGGATTTCATATCTTTTTTTACATTTTTTTTTGTATAATTTGTTTAAATAGAATTTGCGCGGATACGTTTAAACTCAATTATATAATCATGATATATTTGCAAATATATTGATGTCATTAAATGCATTATAATTAACAAATGTTCATGAAATATGTCTATCGTGGATATAGACATTATAATTATGGTCCATGATATTGGTTCATCATTATAAATCCACATCAAATAAATAAAATATAACATGTTATAATTCAAACAAAATTAAAGTTTCAAAACAAATAAAAGAAAATCGTGAATAATACACATAAAACTAAAATATATATTTAAAATATCATCAATTAACATAAAAATATCAATAAATTGTAAATTATATCATAAGAAAATAACAATTGAGTCATAGTTACATATGAAAATTATATATGGAGTCCCAGTAACACAAAAACAACATAATTGATGAGGCGGCAAGAGAGAATCAAGTAAGTTGATTAGTATTATTGATTGTCTCATTTAACGATTTAATTGACCATTTAATTAATTTGACACGTCAATTAACATTTATTAATATTAACATATTAATTATTGATGTGTTAATTAAAAGTGTCAATTAACATTTAATTGAGTCAATTAGAAATGCTAATCAATTCACTTTGTCACCTCATCGAGGATATTATGATGAGTTTGGGGGCCAATTATATTTTTCTTCCATACATGAGTATAATTTGGATTGCAATAGAAACAAAACTCACAAAAAAAAACTAACACTTGTCAATATGTGGTCACATGTCAATTAATATTTACTAATATTAACATATTATAAATTATTAGTGTGTTAATTAAACGTGTCAATTAACATTTAATTGAGTCAATTAAAAATTCTAATCAATTCATTTTGTCACCTTATCAAGGATATTGTGATGATTTTGGGGGTCAATTATTTTTTTTTTCCAAATATGAGTATAACTTGGGTTGCAATAAAATCAAAAATATTAAAAATAAAAAAATACTGCCACGTGTCAGATTAGAATGATATGTTCTAAATTATAACTATAGAAAGATTTCAATTGAAAGTACTTAACCCATACTTCACTTCTTTTCACATAGCATTTGCTGACCTAAATCTAGTAATGACGAGAAATATCATAAAAATAACACACAATAATTACCTATGTCACAGTGAGAGAGAGAGAGAGAGAGAGAGAGAGAGAGAGAGAGAGAGGTGGGGATGGAATTAGATTAAGAGAGAGACTTGAGTAAGCCAATCAAGTTGAACGAGTAAGAGGAAGGACATGTGATTCTCTAAAACCAGTGGAAAAAAAGAGATAACTACTAATAGATGAGAAAATTAAGGAGGGGATTAGCGAAGGGCTAACGAGAAACGTACAAATTTGGAGAGTTAATCTTTTGCGGGCATTTGGCGCTCTGAGATTTATTGGAATCATGGTTCTTAATGTCGGCCGACATAAAAAAAATCGGCCGAGTATATCGGACTCGGTGGCCACCGAAACGATTTTGCCCCGATAAAATTGGATCCGAGTCACCGATTTTTTTTTTTTTTTTTTTTTTTTTAAGGAATGGTGTGCATATATGGGACCTAGGGTATGTAGATAGAAGGGATTCAGTTTTTTGTCATGCATTTATAAACCGTATTTGGAAGAAAAAAAATTTGAGCTCGTTCTAATGGAATCGAAGTTTACGAAGAGAAAAGAAGAAGACAAAACAAAATATATTAATGAGAGATGGACCCATATGTAACCTTACCCAAAAAATACAACTCTTTAACTGTACGTTAAAGAGAGACGAGACCCAACTCCAAGTGTAGATTTATCCATAAAAAATATCCATGTGCAGATTTATACAAAAAAAGACCATCTTTATAACAGCACATTATTTTAAAATTTATGTATTATAATAAATTTTAAAATTATTATGATTTACAAAGGTCAATTTCTAATATTGATCTAAATATGATGTATTATTGTAATTATAATTTAGATATTATAATATAATTGAAAATTAATATCATTTAGAATAGTCAATTTATAGTATTGTCCTCATTGTTAATCAATATGATTTTAGTTTGTAATTATAATTTTAAATATTATGATTTATAAGGTTCAATTTGTAACATTGACATTTTTATATTATTGTGTTTTAATTATTTAATTTATATTATTAATTTTTTTAATATATATATACATGATGCTGGAATATTTTAATTAGCATCATAACATACATACCAATATCTAAATTAGCATGTTAATTAACATGATAACATAAATATCGATTTTGTCAATTTTTTCATTTTTTCCGATTATTTTACCAACGGTCTGATTTATTTTTCCGACTCGGCCGAGTCTTGTCCGAGTCGACCGAGTTCCGAGTCGACAGGACCGGCCGAGTCTGAGTCCGAGTCCGATATTCATAATCATGGTTGGAATTGAACTTTGCTGGAACAGAGAGAAGCAAACAAATACCCGCATATCTTAATTCTCCTCCAACATGACTACCAAACAAGAAATTGCAGTTTGCTGGATCTTAAAATCCAAATTCTACCCAAAACTTTGCACCCAAAATAGTTAGCGTTCTTATTGAGGTGGGAATTTCAGTTATAGTCTTGTATTATTTCTTTAATGAAAAAAAATAAAGGTGGGATAATCATAATATAAGCCACTCTATTATTTTTTTTAAAAAAAAAAATTGTCCTATAATAATAGCAATTTGTACTGTTCCAAATTGATGTCAGCTTTATGATTGCACATGTGAGACACATCGACCGAGAACACCCAATTGTTCCGTAAAAGTGATGGTTTTCACTGTGTCAACGTACTGGATTGGGTTTAGATATATGAAGAATGTTCTATAACTACTGTGCGAGAAAGATTTTAAGATATACGAAGAATGCTGGATTGGGTTAGTACTGAACAAGAGATTAAGGTTCATGGCACTGATTAGAAGGACAGTAACTAGAAGGGTGTTTTGCTGAACCATTTTTTGCTTATTGATTTTATAAGTTCAATTTGACGGGAAGTTCGCAATTTGGATAAATTTTGATATTTGATAAAAGTTTTAACTTTTAAGTGGGTACTTTGATGTTTGCAGTTTCAGATGGATAAATTTAATTTGAAGTTTATGAAGAATATATCAGAAATTACTCCTTTATTTTATTTCCTCTCGCATTTTTCTCATTTGCATTCTTACAATATTTCTTTATGTGCTCTAATTTGTTACTTGCGATACATACATCTCCTTGGTTCTCAACTTGGCTCTGTAATGGTTTGGAGATGGGCATCTATAAGCATTTGTGTAGCAACTGTATTGACATTTAATTTTATCGAGAATTATGATTATGTTTATTATTGATCTATCTTATTCCTTCTACGGGTTACAAAGGCCCATCAGCCATCGTCCTCAACCCCAAATGATAAGACTAGACAATTGGGTAGTTAGAGCCAACCATTATAATGACCAAGAGTCCAAGACTCGTCTGTTCCTATTTAGGGTCAACTTTTTGCAGCTGTTAACTAATTTCTTCATTTCACTCAATTTTTTTTTTTTTTTGAAAAACAAAGAAGCGGAGCTTTTTTTTTTTTTTTTTTATATATTAATGCTAGTTTAATTCCAATTTGATTTTCGCAATATATTATCATTTACTATATATTTATTTCATTAGTATATCAGACTCATTGTAAATTTGTAATATGGTGTGGCTACACTATACTTTATATTTTGTGACGTCTTTGTTTTATTTTGAGGTATAATTGTGGAATTAAATTATCAATAGCACGAAGGTTTTTGCCAATTGACTGAATGAAAATATGACCGTATTTATAAAAAAAAACGGGAACAAATAGTATTCTTCCTTAATTGGGATCACATTGTTGATATTATCAACTTTTCTGTATTGTCGTATCAACGGGGCCATACATTGTTTGTACAAAATTATGGGGCACCATTACCAATTATATGTAAATCCACCGATTAGTTAGTTAGTTGATTGAGGCCATTTATGCAAAAGTAGGGATGTAATCAATTTAGACATTAGCTCTATTTCCAACAAGAAGATTGATGGAGTTGGGTGTTAGAAACTTAATTTATTGCTTTCACCTAAAATTAATGAACACTCTCTTTTAGCTCATTGAGTTACAAATTGCACTATATAAACCAACGAACTTAAGAGGACTCAACACAACACAACACTACACATTATTCAACAATGGCTTCCTCTTTTCTCCCTACCGTGAGAGTCATAAATTCCTTCGAAGTCTCTCCTCCAGCTGGTTCGTTTCCAAAGCACGCCGTTACCCCCTTAACTTTCTTCGACGTGATGTGGGTTGATAGTCACCCCGTCGAGTGTCTCTTTTTCTATCCTTCTCCTAATTCAAATTCGAATTCTGATGATTTTGTCAATATCATCTCCTCTCTGAGGTCATCTCTTTCTCACACTCTCAAATCCTTCTATCCCCTTGCTGGCAAGTTACAATGCAGAACCGACGGTATCAATAACATCTTTGAGGTGGTTTACAGCGAAGGAGATTCTGTTTCCTTTGTGGTATCAGAGTGTACAAATAGTCGATTTGACGAGCTTTCTGGTTCTTCTCCAAGGAGAATATCTCATCTCCAGCCATTTGTGCCGTGTTTACCGATCTCAGTTGAATCTCAGCCATTGTTTGCTGTACAGGTTATTGGAAATATAAATTCAATTATTAAAACTAAATAATTTAGTGGGTTTCGATCATACACCCTTTCTTTTATGATACACTTTTTTTCAAGGATATTTTGAGTAATTATTCATTAATGAGTGTTTAAGATAAATTTTCAAATGTATTTATCAATTAATGTTTGACTAAATATAAATTATTTATTGTTCATTTAAAAAAAAATCCTAAAAAATAAAATTTTTCAAGTGTATTTATCAATTAATGTTTGGCTAAATATGAATTATTTGTTGTTCATTTAAATTTTTTTTTTTCTAAAAAATAAACTTTGTGATACACCATTTTAAAATACCAAAAATATCTTTTTAAAAGGGTATATGCTAGAACTCCCCATAATTTAAATTTAAATAAAATTTAAATAAGATCAAATTATGTCTACACTAACATAATTGAACTGGTTTTATTAATAAACAAAATCTTTTTTTGATATTTCATCATCACAGGTTACTGTATTTCCGGGCCAGGGGATTGTGATAGGAACTTCAATACACCATGCATCATGTGATGGAAATAGTTCGATGCAGTTCATGCACTCATGGGCTGCTACCTGCCTTACTGGCTCGTTCGATTCTTCTCTTAACCCTATTATTGACAGGGCATTAGTCCCCGATCCTTTTGATTTATGTACAATGATCAGTCAAACTGAATCTAAAGTTACCATACAAGATCAAGCTAATTCAAAAAGCAATGGCAATGGTACCGCACCACATCCAGTCGATTCAACTGATAATTTTGTAGCCACATTCACCCTCGATAAAGAAAATATCGAGACACTCAAGCAATTTATATCTAATAAAGCAGAACAAATGAAAAAAATATTTCATTGTTCGACAATTGTTGTTTCCTTGGCATTTACATGGGTGTGTTATGTAAAATCACGAGAAGAAGAATCTGGCACCAAGAAAGCCGGTCTTCTTGTTCCTGCAGATTTTAGAGCACGAATCGAACCGCCACTTCCGACAGCATATTTTGGCAATTGTATTGGGCCTTGCATGGTTCAGGCAGACCAGGAAGATATTTTCAGTAATGATGGAATTGTTCTTGCTGCGGAGGTGATCGGAAAAGCCATTGGAGAGTTAAGTTATGGAGAAAATTTTGCTCACGTTTTGGGCAGTTATCATGAATTTTTAAGAAACACGCCTTTGATGACCATGGCATGGTCACCGAGGTTTAAAGTTTACGAGTTAGATTTTGGGTTGGGGAAACTGAGGAAATTTGAAATGGTTTCTGCTGCGAAAGAGGGCGAGACTGCATTTGCTGATAGCAGAGAAGTGGAAGGAGGGGTCGAGATCAGTGTCGCACTTAATAAGACCGAGATGGATTCCTTTAAGAAGTATTTTGTCACCAGTTTGAAATTTGAGTAATAGTACGAAGTACTATCATATTTTCGGTTTGATTGTTTTCGTAATGTGTATCGTTGTTAAAGTTGTGAAGTTGTAATTTTTTATTTCTGGAGGGAGGTTTGGGGGAAATGCATTTGTTAAAACATATAAGCTATATGTACTATGAAAATTGGCAGCGGTTAGCTGCGATTTAATATTTTCTTTTCTACCATATCTAAAATATAACTTCAGTATAATAACAAGTCCTTGGGTTTGCTAAGAGATATGTGCCAAACTGTCACGGTCCAAAAATTGGAACATGACCGCACAATATTCTCGATGTAAATTAAAAATATTGTAAGCGCTAAATGATAAAATATCAAAAGTACCTAGATGTGCTAAGAGATATGTGCCAAACTGTCACGCTCCAAAAATTGGAACATGACCGCACAATATTCTCAATGTCAATTAAAAATATTCTAAGCGCTAAATGATAAAATATCAAAAGTACCTAGATGTGCTAAGAGATATGTGCCAAACTGGCACGCTCCAAAAATTGGAACATGACCGCACAATATTCTCGATGTAAATTAAAAATATTGTAAGCGCTAAATGATAAAATATCAAAAGTACCTAGATGTGCTAAGAGATATGTGCCAAACTGTCACGCTCCAAAAATTGGAACATGACCGCACAATATTCTCAATGTCAATTAAAAATATTCTAAGCGCTAAATGATAAAATATCAAAAGTACCTAGATGTGCTAAGAGATATGTGCCAAACTGGCACGCTCCAAAAATTGGAACATGACCGCACAATATTCTCGATGTAAATTAAAAATATTGTAAGCGCTAAATGATAAAATATCAAAAGTACCTAGATGTGCTAAGAGATATGTGCCAAACTGTCACGCTCCAAAAATTGGAACATGACCGCACAATATTCTCAATGTAAATTAAAAATATTGTAAGCGCTAAATGATAAAATATCAAAGTACCTAGATGAAAATGCGTGATTCTCTAATGAAATCTTCGACAAGGACTTAACTTGAGTGAAAGTAAATAAACACAAATATATAAATTAGTATGGATGTACTCAGTTAGGAAAAGAAGAAAACAAAAACGAATCCCAACCTCCTATAGGTAAAAGCTAATTACGCATCTTTATCTCCACCCAAATTCTCGTATTTAGAATGTTTTAAAACCTCAATAATATTTTTTATAAATTATATAAAGATATATATAATAAAATAATCTATTTAAACATTATATTGTCATTTTCATTAAAGTTGTATTTCATTTTTTTTTGCATATATTAAACAGTTGGAAGATCCAAAATCTCAGCTTCGGTTAGGTCCAATCGTTGTACGCAATAAATCCTCTATATTTATAGGGCTAGAATCTCTGTCGGATGGGTCATGACGCACTTGTCAGATCTGGATTTCGTTATCTTCTTTTCTTTTGTTCTTTTATTTAATTAACTTTTAACCATTTCAAAAAACCGTTTACATATTTAAAATATCTATTTAGTTTGGACTCAGAGTCCCAACAATAAAAATAGTTGCATTCTTACTACAAGATATTTAATCCTCAATTTGATTCAGATAGCTATAATCAAATCATTGTTAATTTATAAAATAGTATTTTATATTAATAAAGTTTATTATGTATGTATGTGTGAAAGGTCATGTTCATGAATGTTCTGGACACATGTGAAATGCTATGTTCACACTAATGAAGAGTCATATTCATGGATCATAAACACTAGTGAAAAGTCATGTTCACACTAGTGAGTAGTCATGTTCATGAACCATGTAGCCTATAAATAGGGATGTAGTTTGTGTCATTTACACACCAGAAAATAATTTGTAATCTCTCTTTCTTCTATAATAAAATTCAAGTTCCATTGAATCGTTTCTTCTTGTATATTTCGGTTGTGATCCTTGGCTAGTGCAACGTGTTGTTGTACTATTGTTAACTTCGGTTATCGTTACATGGTACCAGAGCTACGAGAGTGGTAGACGGTATTTTCCAGATCTCTCGGTGAAGAAGACGATTGTGCATCGATGGAGTTCGGTGGTCGTGTTAGTGGACATGGTGTGGAGGCTCTTAATTTTTCAAATTATAAAATTTGGAAGACGTGAATGGAGTCTTATCTTAAAGGAGAAGATTTGTGGGAGATGGTTGATGGTACGAAAATTGTTCCGATTCCGGCCATTGGCGATAATGGCGTGATAACCAATGGAGCGGAGGTGAAAGAGTGGGCAACTGCTAACGCAAAAGCTGAGTTCGTGTTGAAGAGATCTATTTCGCACGACTTATTCGAGCATATCATGAGTTGCAACTCGGCGGCGAATATTTGGAAGACTCTTGATGAGTTACTAAATAAGAAGAATACGACACGACTTCAGTTCTTGGAGAATGAGTTGGCTAGTGTTGTGCAAGGAAAATTTTCGATTTTTCAATACTTCTTGAAGGTAAAAAATTTATGTTCAGAGATTTCTCTTTTGGAACCCGAAGAAGCTATCTCGGAGGCACGAATGAAACGCTATATTATTCGAGATCTTCGGAAGGAGTATATTCCATTTGTTACGTCGATACAAGATTGGGCTCAACAACCATCCTTGATGGAGTTCGAAAATTTGCTGGCTTCTCAAGAATCTTTGGCTCGGCAAATGTTGGGTGTTTCGATATCAGAAGGAGAAGGACAAACTTTGGTGTCTTCTAAGGCGAACAATTATGTGAAGAATGAAGACAATCACAATTTTACGAAAAAGGGGAGTTTTCTCCTAATAGTAGTGGTTCTCGAAAAATATTCAAGTGTTATCTATGTGGCAAGGCTGGGCATATCAAGAAGAATTGTCGAGTGAAGTTGAAAGGAGAAAACGTCGCTCACCAAGAGGATATTCCCAAAGGTGAAAATTGGGATAAGTATTTTATGGCGGACAGAACTATGGTATCTTCTATTAATTACGAGAACAATTGGATTGTTGATTCTGGTTGTGGCCATCATCTTACTGGTGACGATTCTAAATTTTCCTCTCTTCGCGATTATAAAGGCAATCAAGCCATTGTGACGGCCGACAATACCATTCATCATGTGAAGAAGGAGGGCATGGTTGTAGTTTCTGGTCAAGATAAATAATCGATTATTCTTAACAGTTTTTATCATGTACCCGGCATGAAGAAGAATTTTCTTTCAGTGACAAATGTGGTCGATGCGGGCAATTATGTTCACTTTGGTCCAAAAGATGTGAAGTTCCTTCGAAATGTTGAGGAGGTGAAGGCTGACGTTACTCATGTTGGTAAAAGAGTAAATGATTCCTACGTCGACAAGATGAGTTCCAATGATGGTGCGTCGACCTTGCACCCAAGGCTTGGTCATGTGAATATGGACAAGTTCAAAGCAATGACTTCAAAGAATCTCGTAAACGGTCTTCCGCAACTTTCTTTCCCGAATGGAGTCGAATTGTGCGAGGGTTGCCAGTATGGGAAATTACATTGACGACCTTTCGATAAGTCTCTTTCAAGATGTAACAGCCCATTGGAACTTGTTCATAGTGCTCTGATGGACCCCACTCAGACATTGTCTTATTCAGGTGCTCGATACATGCTTGTCTTTGTTGATGATTTCACGAGATACACTTGAGTCTATTTTGTGAAGGATAAATCGGAGGTATTTTTGAAGTTTCAAGAATTCAGAAGAACATTTGCAGGTGTTCTTGGGAAGAAGATAAAGAAGTTTCGAACCGACAATGGAGGCGAGTTTACTTCGAAGGAGTTTTTCTCGTTTTGCGAGAAACATGGCATTAAAAGGGAGTTGACTTGTGCGTATACACCTCAACAAAATGGAGTGGCGGAGCACAAAAACCGGCATCTTGTGGAAGTTTGTAAGAGTTGGGTTTACGCGAAAATTTTACCGAAGGCTTTATGGGCAGAAGGTATGGCGTGCACAACTTATGTGATTAACCGACTTCCATGCAGTCCAAATAATATGAAGTCTCCACATGAGTTAATGTTTGAGGAGAAGCCGAGCATGAAGCATTTGAAGGTGTTTGGTACTCCATGTTTTGTCCATGTCCCTGATGAAAAGAGAACCAAGTTAGATGAGAAAGCACGAAAGTGTGTGTTCATCGGTTATGATGAAAGAAAGTAAGGGTGGAAGTGCATGGATCCAACGACTCATAAATTCATTGTTTCTCGAAATGTCGTGTTTGATGAAGTGTCATCGTTATTCTCCCTAAATGGTGATGGTGACTTGTTAGCAATAGAGCCGAATGTGCAAACATCATCTGTAGATTCGAGTCCAAAATCTCTATCTTCGCCTTCTACTTCAACTATCACAAATGAGTCCGAGCAAGGTGATAGGGGAAGTAATGAAGGGAAACCTCAAGAAGAAGAAAATGTGCAACCTCCAAGAAGGTCAACAAGGCAGATTATTCGACCGGCTCGATATAGAGATGAGAATTTCATCACGACATATTCTTGTTTTTTTTCTGGATCGATGGATGGTGTACCGTCGTGTTTTGATGAAGCGAAAGGTAACAAGTCGTGGGAAAGTGCTATGGATGAGGAGATGCAAGCTCTTCGAAAGAATGAAACTTGGGATCTTGTGCCGAAGCCCAAGGGTGTAGACCCGGTTACTTGCAAATGGGTTTATAAGTCGAAACGCAAAGCGGATGGAAGTGTTGAGCATTACAAGGCGAGGCTTGTGGCGAGAGGATTTTCTCAAAAGTATGGCGAAGACTATGAAGAGACTTTCAGCCCCGCCGCGAAGATGACGTCTGTACGAGTTGTAATTTCAATGGCTGCTTCTTTTGGTTGGAAGCTTTGGCAATTGGATGTCAAGAATGCTTTCTTGTATGGTGAGCTTGACAAGGAGATCTATATGAAGCAACTTCTTGGATATGTCTCTAACATTCATCCGGAGTACATTTGCAAGTTGAAGAAGGCGTTTTATGATTTGAAGCAAGCACCGCGAGCTTGAAATTGGGTTTGCATGTTATTGTTCTTCTATATGTGGATGATATGATTATCACCGGGAATGATGAAGACGAAGTTGCTAAACTTCGATCGTTGCTCTCGATTCGATTTGAGATGAAGGATCTTGGAGAACTTAATCACTTTCTTGGATTGGAAGTGGAAAACAGGAAAGGCGGAATTTTCGTTTCTCAAAAAGGATATGCCGAAAAACTCGTTGAAAGATTTGGCATGAAAGACGGGAAGCGTTGTTCTACTCCGCTTGATGCAAATTTGAAGTTGAGGTGTAATGATGCGAAGGCTCTTCCGGATTCTCGAAAATTCCGTGCACTTATTGGAAGTCTTATTTATCTCACGATTACAAGACCGGGTATTGCCTTTTCGGTTGGCCTCGTGAGTCGGTTTATGCAAGCTCCAACAAAATCGCATCTTGATGCAGCGAAAAGAATTCTCAAGTACGTGAATTCAACTCTCGATTTGGGGCTATTGTACAAGAAGAGTTCCGGCTTTGATTTGCATGATATCCTGATGCTGATATGGTTGGTGATTTGGATGATCGGAGGTCTACATCCGGTTATGTCTTTTTTTGCGGTTATGCGTGTGTTTCATGGTGTAGCAAGAAGCAAGATTCAGTTTCGCTTTCAACTACCGAAGCAGAGTACAAGGCATCGTCGCTTGCCACACAAGAATGTGTTTGGTTAAGGCGTTTGGTCGAGGATATCAATGAAGCTATTTCTTATCCGACGAATATTCAAGGCGATAACCAAAGTGCTCTAAAGTTGGCAACTAATCCAGTTTGTCATGCAAGGACCAAACATATCGAGATTGAACATCACTTCATTCGAGAAAAAGTGCTTGATGGAACCATTGAAATTATGGAGGTGAGAAGCAAAGACAATATGACGGATATCTTCACGAAGTCTCTCTCCAAGAGGCCGTTTGAGCTGTTGCGAGTCAAGTTGGGGCTCGTGTCCAAAAATACACTTTAAGGAGAGTGTTAATTTATAAAGTAGTATTTTATATTAATAAAGTTGATTATGCATGTATGTGTGAAAGGTCATGTTCATGAATGTTCTTGACACATGTGAAATGTTATGTTCACACTAGTGAAGAGTCATATTCATGGATCATAGACACTAGTGAAGAGTCATGTTCACACTAGTGAGGAGTCATGTTCAAGAATCATGTAGCCTATAAATAGAGATGTAGTTTGTGTCTTTTAAACACCAGAAAATAATTTGTAATCTCTCTTTCTTCTATAATAAAATTCAAGTTTCATTGAATCATTTCTTCTTTTATATTTCGGTTGTGATCCTTGGCTAGTGCAACGTGCTGTTGTACTGTTGTTAACTTCGGTTATCATTACAATCTTAACATTGAACACATAAACAAAGTGGGTTATGACTCCAGATAGTCAAAACCCAATAACATATGAACTTAATACTAATTATCAAATGAAAATTATAACAAGGCAAAAAAAGAAAAAAGGAAAAAATCGGTAACCTTAACCAATTAAGAGGCGCAAAAAATAAGGCAAATACTTAGATTCATTGAAATCCTTGATTTAAAACTCTTTTACTCGAATCATACAACCTTCGAGACACCCAAAATCACTTTCGAAACTAGATGAGATGAGTTGAGAAAGAACCAAAGAAAAAAATGTTTTCCCAACTTTTAGATAATTATTTTTGGTGCTCCTTAGAAAAGCCTCAATTTTCTATTGTTTTTTTCTCTATGTATGTCATCCATGCGCTGGCAGATAGGAAGATAGAACACTACTACAAAAAGTCTCATTAGCTTCGAAAATCCTAGCAACTAAGAATATTTAGTCTCTGTATGTTGGTTATTAGGAGCACATTTTGCTTTGTCCCAAAACAATTATATTTCCTGGGACAAAGATTTTGTTTTGGCACTACTGTTGTCACAGAAGAAGATTAAGATTTTAAGTCCATACATTTTGTGACAAACAATAGTCTCAAAATAGTACATTATTCAGGAATTAAATATTATAATATATGTTGTTTTAAGGGACTAAAAGAGTCTCGTCACAGTAGTACAATATTCAGGAATTAAATTTAGTCACAGAAAGAACCATTCAGACACCAATATCATTCACAAAAGAGTACATTCAAGGACTAACATTTGTCACATTAATATCATATTTGGAGACAACAGCTAGTCACAGAAACAACATAACAAGGACAAAATTTAGCTAAATATGGTATATCTTCAGAAGCAAAAATTTGTCCCATAAAGTGAATATTCAAAAACAATGTCTAGTCACAGAACAACAATAATTGGGAACCACATTTAGTCTCAATTTGTTGGAATGACATAACACACAATTTGAGTAGTAACTGAATTTGACAGTGCATCAATTTATTCAGTCGGGAATAAGCGTTTTAAAGACCGTTCCAGAAATAATTCTTAAATAAATTCATCTCACTCTTACTTAATGTGATCCCAATCTCAACTCCACCTTCCTCTTCTCTACTCTCTGCCACTGACATGACCCCCGTTTTCGTCGCAGAAATCATCTCGACTTTACTTGGTTTTCCAAATCCAAAATCCACACTATAAACCCGAAAACTTGGTGATCCTGCAAAGCTAAGAATTGGAATACCGGCAAAAGATTTAAAATCATCAAACCATTTGTCTGCCCCTTTCATCCCGTTTTTTAACTGGTCAATGGCCTTGCCAATGGCTTCGGCTGCATAAACCATTCCATCATCTTTAATTAGATTGCAAACTTCGGTCGAAGGTAAGCAAGATCCGATGCAATTCCCGAAATAATTTTCTGGAATTCGCGGTGAAATTCGGGATCTATAATCCGCTGGAATCCCAAGACAAGATTTATTGGGACTCTCTATTGCTTTTGCTTTAACATAGCATACCCACATATATGCGAAGGTAACTACTAATGTTGACCAATGAATGGATATATTTCTTTTCTCCATCTCGGTAGAGATAATTTCCCTGAGCTTTTCTATATGGATTTTTCGTAAAGTAAATGTTTCTAGAACGAGATTGCTTGTAGATTTGATGGACGGCTGGGGACCTTTTGACCTTACTAAAAAAAAAAGTTCTACTGGCATCTGCATTTTCTTTTTCTTTTTTTGAAGGAGAGACGACCAATAGTCGTCAACTCGAATATCATTAAAAAGTCAGGGGAATTTACATACATTAATGTGACTAGATAGTTTGAAAAAGAAAATTCCTATCCAAACTAAGACACACGTACGGCCGAACAAACCCTAGTGTACTAAAACCCTAAAGTAATAAGTCGGCATGACTAGCCATGCCTATGTCTATTACCCGCAGCATGTTGTCCAACGTGTTGTATCTTGGATTGTCAAGTCCGTCAGGAGAGATAGGGATGCTCTCTTATTGTTGAAGATTTCGTCGTTCCTTGCCTTCCATAGGTTCCAGGTAGTTGCTAACCAAGCTGTTCCCCGAAAAGGTTCGATAGCCTTGTCTGCCCAGAAGACCTTGGGCTGACCGACTCCCAATGGTGGTGTACCAAAGTGGAGGGAGATGTTTTGCCATAATTGTGTCGAGAGGGAGCATTCGAAAAGTAGGTGTTGTGGCGTTTCAGGTGCAATCTTACACAGAGGGCACATGAAATTATTCGGCCAACCCCTTTTTTGAAGATTATCGCAAGTTAGGATCCTTGAAAGGAGCACCAACCAACCAAAAAATTTCACCTTTAAGGGGGGCTTTCGCTTTGAAGAGAGCGACATTCCAGGGGCATACTATTCCGGTGTAGATAATGGTGGAGTACAGAAAACTTGCTTGGGGAGCGGACATGACAGGATTGTCCACATAGTATGCTTTCTTGAAACTAGCGAACATCGGGAGAAGTCGGGATAGATCTTTGATGAAGAAAGAGCATGAAGATGGGTTATTCTGAAAAGCCGATTCAATGGTAGTAGCATTGTAAAGATCCCGAATAGTCTCGGCCCAGAAGGAGGAAGGGTCATTGTCTAACTTGAAAATCCATTTTAGTAGAAGGGTTTGATTTTGGACGTACAAGTTATGGATTCCCAATCCACCATTATTTTTTGGGAGTGATACTTGGTCCCAGTTCACCAGACAATGGCCTCCCAGACATTTATTCGATCCTTTCCATAAGAAAGAACGAGAAATTGAGCTTAGTTCCTTTAACACCCATTGCGGTAAGCGCAGTACTTGCATATAATGAATCGGCATCGCATTTAATACACTTTTTATAAGAGTCAATCGTCCTCCGGAAAATAGGAAAAGGGCTTTCCAGGAAGAAAGTTTGTTCCTAACCTTGTTGATCAGTGGCAAGAAGGTGATTTTTCTTGGTTTTCTGATAGAGAGGGGGACCCCTAGATAGGTGATGGGGAGAGATGCTTGGGAGCATTTGAGAATGTTCTTGATCGTTTGGTGCAGGTGAGTCGGAATAGCTATTGGAACAAAGGAAGTTTTTGACCAATTGACGCTCAGGCCCGATATTTGGGCGAATAGGTCAAGGGCAAATGCAATTATTTTAAGATTATTTGGGTGCGCTTCTATGAATAAGACTGTGTCATCCGCATATTGCATGACTTTTGGAGCCATTTTAATGGGAGAGGAGAAGAGGGAATTAAGGGCCAGAAGAAGATTTTGTAAGGAGTCTACTACGAGATTGAAGAGTAGAGGCGACAACGGGTCACCTTGTCTTAAGCCACGATGGTGAGGAAAGCTTGGCCCTTTTACTCCCTTAATTTTGACACGAGAGGTGGACGATTTAGTAAGATTTTGGATCCAGCTAATCCAATTAGTTGGAAAACCCCTGATGCTCAGAAGACCGTAGAGATATTCTCATGAAACAGTGTCAAATGGCATCTGCATTTTCATCCATTACTTCTTCACAAACCAATATTACTTATTGGAAAAAATGAACCCACATGACATATTTGTATTTAATTCATTTTTTAACTAATTTTAAATATTTTTTTCTACTAGTATTTAACTATTGGGTGACATCTACTTCATTACAAACAAGAAAAAATTAAATTTCTGAAACCTAATTTAAAATAAAAATTTTTGTTGTTTATTCTTTTGAAAAAATATATATAAAGGGGACTTTTTTAAAAATAGGTCTCGGGCCCTTCGTATCCCGGGACCGGCCCTGTGTTTGGGGGAATTTGAGAGTATTTCTGCATCCGCAACAACACACAATTTATGTAGTAAATGAATTTCATAGTACATCAAAATATTCAATCGGAAAGAAAAAGAAACGCTTTAAAGACCGTTGCAGAAATAATTCTTAAATAAGTTCATCTCACTCTTACTTAACGCAATCCCAATCTCAATTCCACCTTCCTCTTCTCTACTCTCTGCCACTGACATGGCCCCCGTTTTCGCTGCAGAAATCATCTCGACTTTACTAGGTTTTCCAAATCCAAAATCTACACTATAAACCCGAAACTTTGGTGATCCTGCCACTGTAAGAATTGGAACACCCGCAAAAGGTTTGAAATCATCAAACCATTTGTCAGCCCCTTTCAACCCGTTTTTCAACTGTTCGATGGCCTTGCCAATGGCTTCGGCTGCACAAACAATTCCATCATCTTTAATTAGATTGGATACTTCGGTCGAAGGTAAGCAAGATCCGATGCAATTTCCGAAATAATTGTCTGGAATTCGCGGCGAAATTCGGGATCTATAGTCCGCTGGAATCCCAAGACAAGCTTTTTGGTTACTCTCTATTGCTTTTGCTTTAACAAAACCTACCCACATATATGCAAAGGTAACTACCAATGTTGAGCAATGAATGGACATATTTCTTTTCTCCAACTCGGTAGATATAATTTCCCTGAGCTTTTGTATATGGCTTTTTCGTAAAGTAAATGTTTGTAGAATGAGATCGCTCGTAGATTTGAATGGCTCGGACCCTTCTGATCGAGATTTAGAAATGTTTTGCATTTGATTATGGAAAATTGAGTAAAGGTTGGAAGGATCAGGGATTAGACTCCTATCAAAGATGGGAATCTGAGAAGATGATAGCAGGGCTCCACCCGAGTGACAAGTGGCAGCCCACGAGTGCATGAATTGCATGGAGCTCATTCCATCACACGCTGTATGGTGTACTGATGTTGCAATAACTATACCTTGTTCAGGAAATACGGTTATCTGAACGGCAAAAATTGATTGTAAATCCTTGGATTTTTGCAATTTTGGTGCCAAACCCTCAAATAAAGGAACCTCTCGTTCTTGGTCCTTCGTAAAATCTTGGAACTTGCAATTAGACTCAACAACTGTGAACGACACGGAATCACCAACGGCATAATAATGTTCAAGCCTATCTTCTGTGCCAGGGGTGTGTCTATAATTTCCAGCGAGGGGATAGTAAGTTTTGAGGGTGAGGGAGAGTGAAGATTTGAGAGAGGGGAGGAGAGAAGAGACGAAATGAGAGGTCGAGTGAGGATAAGGATAGAAGAAGAGCCGTTGAACCGGTGGCGAAAATGTCCAAAACACATCGAAGAAAGTGAACGGAATAGACATATTCTCAGGTACCAAGTCTGGGGGCGGAGCTACTCGAGATTCCTCAACGAGTTTTAGAACATGAGATTCTGCCATTTTGAGACGGAGAACTGTGGAATTTGGAGATTCGATTTGTGTATAGTTCTAGAAAAAAGTAGATATATACAGTGAGAAGAAGTAGAAGAATTGAATTGGACCTCCGAAATGTGAAGGGAGAGATAGGCTTTGACTATTCAGAACTAGAATTTTATAAATTTCTAGAAGGCTTGATTACATAATTGAATGATTTAAGACAACTCGACTTTTTTGACGCACTCGACAAGAAAACAGCCTAAATTTCTAGACGGCTGGATTACGTTATTGTATGAGAAAGAGACATATTTCAACGATTGAATGCGTCAGGACTGAGCTCCATATAAAACTCGGCAGAAATGATACAGACCATACATTTTTCTCAAGAATTGATCACGAATTGTCAAGTAGCAGCCAGCTATTGGCTGCAGCTAAAGTGGTGGAAAGCTGCAGCCAATAGCTGGCTGCCACGTGGCAATTCGTGGTCAATTCGTGAGAAAAATGTGTGGTCTGTATCATTACTCTAAAACTCGGTTCAATGATATCGGCACATTGAATTGCGTGTCTATCTTCGAGCGATCTTATGCTGTGGAAAATTAGAGGCCATATACTGTACCTCCCAATTTCTCCGTATCATATTTTATATTCCTAATCAATAGTTAATTAGCATGGAAATTAACCAAATAACACTTCACTAATAATAAATTAATATATAATTAAAATACATATATATTAATAATTCTTAATTAATATCAATTAATTGTTGATGTTTTTTTGTTAATGATTATGTTAATTAATCAATATCAATTAATTATATAAATGATGTGACGGGGAAATGAGAGATATGACATAATTATGGGAAAATTATGCCTTGGCTCCCCCCAATAACTTTGGTAGATTCGCCACATTTTAATAAAAAAATTAACTATAACGCACAATACAATGTTTCTCAAATATATTTTTTTAAATCTATAACATATATTTTAGTAGTACTGTACGGTTGCTTAAATTTGTGATATATATATATATATATATATATATATATATATATACAGAGGTTAACTTAAAAAGCTTGTACAAGTTGATATTGTTATTTGCTTGTAGATTTTTGACCGTGAGATTTCATCAAGATCTGTGCAAAATCTTGAGAACACACGCTTCTGTTAAAAAATTAACTCTCAATATTACGTCTGTTATCTTCCTCCCCGAAGCATTTTCTTTCCCACTCTTCTTTGGCGAAGAAGAAAACTCTTCAGCTTTTTTTTCCCTACTCTTCTTTAGCAAACAAGAAAACTCTTCGGGCTGTTGCTTCGGAGAGATGCAACAAGTGAGCAATCTCTCTTCTCTTCAATAGCTTTCAAAAGAATTTCTCAAAATTTTCTGAAAAAAGGGAATACTCAGTATTAATTTCTTGAAACAATCAAATGATGAAAACACTAGATCTGCATCTCGTCTCGTTGAAAAAGAATGTCAAAAGTAGCAAATTTTGTCCGTAATTACTATGGAAAACTAGCAGGAAGTGAAGAGGTAGATTATACTCTATATTGTTTCTCTGGAAAAATTACTTGTATGCCCAATATTTTTGCAAAATTGAAATTGGATTTTCTTGTAAGAAATTTATTGTGATTTTCAATATAGAAAATTCTAGTCTTTGGGTGCTTTTTACGGTTTCTATTTCTTTGTAAGTTGATACTTATTTGTTATTATGTGCAGATACAGGCTGGTGTACCTCACATGTTTGAAAAAATGCTTCTCGTGTCTCGGGATCCATACAGAACGATGTATGCTTATCTTCCTGGTTGGCTATTCCATTCGTAAGAGATTATATTGTGTTCAGATGGAAGAGACGATTGAATTTGAAGAACAATGGAATCTCATATCCTGACACAGCCATGACTAAGACATGTATTTTCAATTAGACGAGATGCAGCTCTGGTGTTTTCATCAATAGAGTGTTTCATGAAATTAATACTCGGTAATCATTTTTGTGAGAATTTTTGTAGAAATTCTTCTTTGAAAGAAATTGAAGAGGAGAGATATTCTTCCCTTGTTGCATGGCATATGAAGGGAAGATAAAGCTTGAGAAATTCTTCTTTGAAAGAAATTCTTTTTTGTGAGATATTCCTCTATTCTTCACCCATGTCCAAAGCAACAACATGAAAAGTTTTCTTCTTCGCCAAAGAAGAGTAGGGAAGACCATTTTTTTTCTTCGCCAAAAATAATATAAAAAAAAAATTCGTGGAGGCAGAGGAGAGGACACCTTCATTGAATGAATAAAAAGGAGAAGATAACAGAAGTAATATTGGGTGTTAATTTTTTAACGGAAGCGTGTATTCTCAAGATTTTTCACAGATCTTGATGAAATCTCACGGTCAAAAATCTACAAACAAAAAACAATATCAACTTGTACAAGCTTTTTAGTTAACCTCTATATATATATATATATATAGAGGATGGATAAGATACTCAATTAAGTATCATGAATTCGATACTTATGATTTTTTGACCATTGGATTGGTTTGAGATTTGTGTTTTTTAATGCTATATATATTCATCATTAATTATTGCAATATCAGTTTGTATTAATCATTAAATGCACAAATCTCAATGCAAATCTAATGGTCCAAAAGTCTTTAAGTATCAAACTCATGATATTTAATTAAGTATCTTAGCCATCCTCATATATATATATATATATAGATGGACGATATATTTTTAAATGTATATATGTTTTTTAGATGTGTCGAATATATTTTAAAATGCGTGATATCTTTTTTCAAATTATAATTTTGTTTACTATGAAATAGAACCTTTTGAATACTAATATGTCATTTTACATGATCACTGTACCAATTTGAATAGAAGTATAATTTTCTGACAATGTTTTTTTTTATATTAGTGTGCGTATTCATTTTTTCAACACCATATATACTTACTTAGATATTATATTTCTTTTCAATATATTTGAGTGATGCTAAACACTACATCGTAAAACATAGGTCACGTAATTGTTGGTCTTAACAACAAGTATCAAATCCCTCAATATATATAGTAACTTCTTTTTTTTTTTTTTGCAAAAATTATATGTAGTAATTAACATGTATTAATATAAGAGACAATTCATCTAGATTATTAATGTGTCAATATTCAACGGGTCTTAAGCAACGTATCCATCCGTGCAACGTAGGTGCTAAGATATTTTTTTAAAGAAGAATCTTCATTAGGTGGCATATTCAACGAAAATAAATCTCCCTCTTAAAGCAAAATATTTTGTACACTTTCACTTACTCAACTCTCACTCGGCAACAACAATTCCACTCCCATCTATCTATATACTAATGCAAGGGGATTTGCTGCCTCCTGGTGCAGCCACGTCACCAGGGGCCTATTTGTAAAAAAAAAATATTTTTTTTACATTTTGGTCCTTTTTTATTTACAAATTGGTCCTTTTTTTAAAAAACAAATTACATTTTGGTCTTTTTTTTTACATTTTGGTCCTTTATATTTGCATTTTGGTCCTTCGAAGTTTTAATATTCACATTTTGGTCCAGGGGCCTCAAATTGGTCCTGTTTTTTAAAAAAAATTACATTTTTGTCCTTCTTTATCACATTTCGGTCCTTTATATTTGCATTTTGGTCCTTTTTTCGAAAAACAATTACATTTTGTCCTTTTATTTTACATTTTGGTCCTTTTTGATTTACAAATTGGTCCTTTTTTTAAAAAAAAAATTACATTGTGGTCTTTTTTGTTTACATTTTGGTCCTTTATATTTGCATTTTGGTCCTTCGAAGTTTTAATATTCACATTTTGGTCCAGGGGCCTCAAATTGGTCCTGTTTTTTAAAAAAAATTACATTTTTGTCCTTCTTTATCACATTTCGGTCCTTTATATTTGCATTTTGGTCCTTTTTTCGAAAAACAATTACATTTTGGTCCTTTTATTTTACATTTTGGTCCTTTTTGATTTACAAATTGGTCCTTTTTTTAAAAAAAAAATTACATTGTGGTCCTTTTTGTTTACATTTTGGTCCTTTATATTTGCATTTTGGTCCTTCGAAGTTTTAATATTCACATTTTGGTCCAGGGGCCTCAAATTGGTCCTGTTTTTAAAACAAAATTACATTTTGGTCCTTCTTTATCACATTTCGGTCCTTTATATTTGCATTTTGGTCCTTTTTTCGAAAAAAAATTACATTTGGGTCCTTTTTTTTACATTTTGGTCCTTTATATTTGCATTTTGGCCCTTCGAAGTTTTGAAATTTACATTTTAGTCCAGGCAGCCACGTCACCAGGGGTCTATTTGTAAAAAAAATATTTTTTTTACATTTTGGTCCTTTTTGATTTACAAATTAGTCCTTTTTTTAAAAACAAAATTACATTTTGGTCCTTCTTTTTTACATTTTGGTCCTTTATATTTGCATTTTGGTCCTTCGAAATTTTAATATTCACATTTTGGTCCAGGGGCCTCAAATTGGTCCTGTTTTTTAAAACAAATTACATTTTGGTCCTTTTTTAACACATTTCGGTCCTTTTAGATTTACAAATTGGTCCTTTTTTCAAAAAATATTTACATTTTGGTCCTTTTTTATTTACAAATTGGTCCTTTTTTCGAAAAAAATTTACATTTTGGTCCTTTTTTCCTCATTTTGGTCCTTTATATTTGCATTTTGGTCCTTCGAAGTTTTGAAATTTACATTTTAGTCCAGGGACCTCAAATTGGTCATATTTTTAAAAAAAAATTATATTTTTGTCCTTTTTTTACATTTTGGTCCTTTATATTTGCATTTTTGTCCTCCGAAGTTTTAAAATTTACATTTTTGTCCTTTATTATTTTTCTTGAAAAACTAAAATAAAATTATAATAAGTTGAACAATATTAATAAAGGAACGTCTTGCAAATATTTAAAAATAAAATATCACAAAACTATTAAAAAATACATAAAAAGAAAACTAAAATAAAAAATAGATGTTTAAATAGATATTTTCTATGAATATATTTGCAAGGTGTTTATTTATTATCATTTAATGTTAGTTTTTTTATGAATAAAGAATGTAATATTAAAATTATATAAACAAAATATGTAATAATTAAAATTTTTTTAAATCACTACGTGTTAAGAAGTGTTTATGAATTTTCTTAAAATTAATAAAAAATAACAAAAATAAGAATTATTACATATGAGATTTGGAGGGTATTTTGGAAAAAAAAAATTAATATCATCCATAAGGAGTATTTTAAAATAAAAGTTTGGTAAAGAGTTTTTTTTTTTTTTTTTTTTTTTTTTTTTTTTTTTTGGGAGTTTACGAAAAGATAGAGAATTTTTTATAATATCCAAAAAAAATTAGTGGGTTAAAAATATACCAAATGCCAACTAGAGTTAGCCTAGTTGGTCACACCTCTTGACTAGGGAGCAAGAGGTGTGGGGTTCGATTCCCGGCGGAGACACTGGATTATAGATTAAATGTTAAATGAGTGAATAGAGGGTGTGGCCTATGGGCCGGCCTACGGGTTTGTAATAAAAAAATAAAAAAAAGAGAAAAGAAAAAAAGGAGATTGTGTTTGGAAGTGGGACTTTGAGCCCTCTCCGAATTTACTCAAAAAAAAAAAAAAATATACCAAATCATGGATGTGCGAATAATCATGACATAATTTAAATTAAAGATTCGAACGAAACGGTTAGCGATGACATCGTCAAAATTTGTTGTTGGTTGACCACACAAAGGACGAAAAATATTTGTACTAAATATGTAGCAAAATCAAAGATTTGTGAAATTAAAAACACTCTTTTTTTCAGCAATGTTTTCTGAACTATTATGTTCTTAATAAATTTCATGACGACTCATTCGTTCTTTTTCCTTATTTTACTTATGAAGTATAAAATATAGATAATTTTTTTAGCAATAACCGTTTGAATTATTCAAGAAATCCGGCTCTTAAAATTTTCAAACGATTTTTGCTACAAAATTTCACTCGCACACAACACACTAAATTACACATATAATAATGATTACAAAAAGAAAGTCACATACACAAAATGAACAACAATTTTTTTCAACTACATTACTTATAAACCCGAACAGCCCCGCGCAATTGCGCGGGGGTAATGCTAGTATGAATTAATTTAACAGAATTAACAGTCGTCTCCAGCTACCTCTCCAATAAAGTCTCTCCCGTGTTAATTCTTCATCTCCAATTTGTTTTTCCTCTTCGTTCTCCATCTCCTCCCACCTATCCAGCATCATATGTAAGAGAGGTATTATATCATTATTAATAGTTCTAATCTGTCTAATTGGGCCGAACGTTCGTTCTTCCACGTCGCCTCAAATGAAAAATATATAACCCTTCCTCTCGCTTCTCTAGCTCTCAGAAAAAAACACAGAAAAACATAAAGCCCTCTCCTCATTATTCATTAACTCTCCTTATTCCCTTTCAAGATCCCTTTCAAGAGAGAAGAGAAAATGAACGACTGCCTGGCGACGGAACCCTACACGAACGGCGATGGCGATGCGGCTGTCAATGGGGCTGCGACTGGCTGTTCGCGATTTTGACTGCGGGTCACGAATCGTCAAACCCTAACCCTAACTGGTATGCGAGAGATACGGCGGTCCATTTTTCCTTACTGCCTCTGCCTCGGTCAATATGTAGGTGTGTTTTCCTTACTTTGTCACTTGATTTGCAGTTTATGGTTGATGATTCGAGCAGCAGTTTCGGAGGTTTTTCTATTCTTTTCTGTGAATTTGAAGTTTTTTTTTCTTGACTGAATTGCTTGGCAATAGGTTTGGAAGAGTAATGTCGGGATGATTTCAACCTAAACTCAGTCGATTTGTGTTTCTTGGCTCGATTTTTAGCAAAGATATTTTTGTACTATTCTACTTAAAATTTCATGTACTGATACGCTAAAGGTATTAATTTAATCTAACTTTATTATTTTGGGTCGAAATCAGACAAATTAGAGCCGACATCACTTGACAAAATTCAGGCAATTCGTCGCAAAATAGAACTCCAAGAGTCAGAACTACATGCATGTTCCAAAGTTCCTCGAGTTAAGATCCAGGGGTATTTCTGTAATTTCCCTCCTGTATTGTAATTTCTTTAATGAATTTATTGTGATTAATTTTTTTTAGGTTATGGGGTATTTTTTTACAGACCTAGCAATGATAGTATGGATTTGTCCCAAACTCGACGGAATATAATAAGGATAACATCTAGGGGTATTTTCGTAATTCTACATTTTATTTTATTTCTAGCGTGCTTCATGTAATTCTGATTGTATTGATAGCATATTCAAAGTTATTAGGAGAAGGCTAATTCTATCATTTCAGAAACTACACTCGGAATTAATATGTGATGGTGATTTTTTATATTTTTAGGGACCAAAATGGAAAGTTGCCAGCTATCCATCGTTCCAGAGGCCTAATTTTATGAGTAATTATTTTTTGTCATTTCGTTTTTTAGATTATTCGTCATCTTATTTTGTTTAGATCCTAATTGATTTTTGTGTCTTCCCATTTCACCCTTCGCGTCGAGAGTTAAGGGCGCCATCAAGATTGAGAATTTATGCGATTTTGGTGATGTAAAGATGGATACTAAGAAGGTATCATGATTTTCAAATTAACATAATATACTTATGAAGTTCCTGTTATTATAGTTTGAGATTAATCCTCACTGTTTCCTCATAATTAATTTCAAATTGAGGTTTAATTTGAAAAATTGGTGACCCGTTTTGTTGTTTTATTAGGTTAATAACAGGGATATTTATTTACGGACCTTGCAATGATATTATGGCTTTGTTCCAAACTGACGAAATAGAATATTTTTGTTCCATATCTTTATAATTCATATAATATCATATAGGGGTATTTTCGTAATTTTATATCTTATTTTATTTCAGGCTTGCATCATGTACTTCTGATTGTATCGATAGCATATTCGAAGTTATTAGGTGAAGGATAATTCTATCATTTCAGAAACTACACTCGGAATTAATACGTGATGATGATTTTTTATATTTTTAGGTACCAAAACGGAAAGTTGCCAGAAATCTGTCATTCCAGAAGCCTAATTTTATGAGTAATTATTTTTTATCATTTTGTTTTTGAGATTATTTGTCATATTATTTTGTTTAGATCCTAATTGATTTTTATGTCTTCTCATTTCAAGCTTTGCGTCGAGAGTTAAGGGGTGCCAACAAGATTGAGACTTTATTCTATTTGGTTGATGGAAACTAAGAAGGTATCATGATTTTCAAATTAACATAATATTCTTATGAGATTGCTGTTATTATAGTTTCAGATTAATCCTTACTATTTCGTCATAATTAATTTGAAATTGAGGCTTAATTTGAAAATTTGGTGACCCGTTTTGTTGTTTTACTAGCTTAATAACAGGGACATGTCAGAACAATTGCGGTGTTAAAAATCTTTATCGAAAAGAACAAAGGGAAAAACGAGGTAATAAGGAATAAAAGGAGGAACAAGAATTAAAAACTGAGGCAGACACTACATTTCAGGTGGAAAGAACAGACGGAAATGATTGCGAGAAAAACTCGCGCGAACAAAAGAGCGAAGAAACTATTCTTTCCATTTCTTCTCGCAAATGGAGTGGAGAACTCGGAACTCGGAATTCGAGTAGGTCTGGAGGTAACCAAATTTTTTCTTATTTTCACTCAGAATTTGGTGTTTCATATATACGAATGAGTATAAATGGGTAATTTGGGAGTGGTGCTGAGCCGGTAATTATTCAATTTTTTTCACCTATTACTCCATATTTATCTTTTTTTTTTTAATTTGAACTCTTATTAATTGTTTTTGTACAGGGATATTAATTCTTTTTTATTTAATTTAAAACACCTAGCATGTAATTTTATTTTCCTAATTGTTTTCAAACGCAGCATCGTGGTTCAACAAATCCGACGATACTTATCGACACAACAACTCAATGCGGCATTTCTCTTAAGGTTGAAGAATACATTTTGGTTTTGTATGCTTAGCTCAAAAGATGTTGTTAAGTGAGTACGAAGTTTGTGATAAATAATGATGTTTGCACGTATTTCTTATTTGTAAGTTTATGCAACAATATAACGAATTAGCGCTTTAGTATGTCTTTTCATTCTTTCGCCAAACAAAAATTCACTCGCACAGTATATTCACAAAACAACAACAATATGCAACATCAAAATAATATAAAACCGAAAAGAATACCAAAATACTAAACCTCAAAAAAAAAAAACCGCGCATTTGTGCGGGTCCATAGCTAGTGTCTTCTAATTTTGTTCACAATATCATGATGAATCATGATTAATTCATTAATTTTTTATATTTATTAATTTTTAAGTATTTCTAATTAATTTTTAATTGATAGAGACCTTAATTATATATTTAATTTTTAATAATTATGAATTAATTGTTGATTCATTTTGTTAATGGAGATGTTAATTAATGTGGAAAAAATATGAGAAATGAGGAAGAAAGTAGAATATTCCTGTGTTAATTATTGTAAAAGAGTTGAGTGTTGATTTGTGAAGAAGATTGGTGGTGATTAATAAGGGAAAATATATGGCACCCCCCACATTCTCAATTGATTTCTTGATGCATCTTGATTGGATTGATTATATTCATTAATTGAATCAATCCAACTATTAATTTGATGGATAATCAATTCAATTAACCCATACAAATTTTTCTCAATTAACGCATCAAAACATCAAAGGAAGAGATTATGTGCCATATATGACCCATACTAATCCAATTAACCCCTACTCATCTCTTAATTGGAGGATAAGAGATGATGATGTTGTCCATGCTCCATGCAATAAAATTAGAGACTTCCTATTTCTATAAGAGTAGTGATGTACATCCCCTAGTACTCTCACTTCACATTCTTGATGACGTGGATATGATTTAACACCATCAAAATTAACATATAAAAACATGATTTAACATCTTAATTTCTAGTTTAATTATCTTAAATAATGGTTGAACATACAATTAAGATGTTAAATCATGAATTAAGGTGTTAACTTTTAAAGTGTCAAAACATTCATGTCATCAAGGATATGGGAGGAGAGGTGGGGGTATGTCCAACATTTTCCTTTCTGCAATGCTTCTTCATTTCTTCCTCATTTTTATGATGACATCATCATGAGTGATTAACATCCTAATTGTTAATTTTAATTAATAATTAATTAATAATTACTATTTTGTTAATATTCCTAATTAATTGTTAATTGATGAAAACTCTAGTTACATATTATTTTTTATTAATCGGGTATTAATCGTTAATTTACTTTGTTAATTAGGGTGTTGGAATTGTGATGTTATCATGATTCTTGTGAGTAAATGGAAGGATACAGTAGAGTTTTCCTTAAAATCATATGCCCGGCACTTCATCAACCCGTAACTGACGTGGCACTAGGGATGTCAACGGGGTGGGTCGGGTTCGGGTAAGCCTCCCCCATACCCGAACCCGAATTTTCGGATATTACCCGAACCCGTTACCCGAAAATTATTAATAAAAAATCTAAAAAAATTAAAAAATAAAAAATTATCATACAAATACGTAAAATTATCAACAATTTTAAATACATAAAACAAACAATTTGTACAAATACATTAAAAATCCAAATATTACAAATAATTAATCCCTCAAACATCCAAAATTTTCATATTATGGAATATTTTCGGATATTTTTCAGATATTTTTCGGGGATTTTTCGGGTTCGGAATCGGGTAACGGGTATACCCGCGGGTAAAAAATTTCCCCCGTACCCGAACCCGGAGCGGATATTTTTTTTCGGGTATTACCCGACCCGCGGGTAATTTTTTCGGATATTACCCGCCCCATTCGGGTCGGGTACCCGCGAGTTCGGGTTTCTACCCGACCCATTGACATCCCTACGTGGCACCTATGTTCCCGTCATGTCAGCACATTTGATGGATGGAGAAAATTACTCAAGCCCGTTTACACAACATTCGGACCCGTTAACTTGTTAAAGGATATTAGGGACAAAATGAAAGAACGTTGTAGGAAGAAGGAAAATGCGATGTAGAAAAAAGGAAAGAATTTTCAGCCCTCTCGCTCTGTTGACGATCGATCCGGATAGGTTTCGTTGTAGTCGTCTAGCCCTCGTCGTCGTCCTTGAGTTTCAGTTTGTTGTTTCTATGATTAGGGGTGTCAACGGTTCGGATCCGGTTCGGATAGTGGTCATACCAGATCCATATCCATTTTTTTTTTTCGGATACGGATCCGGATACGGAATTACCCGGATCCGGATACGGTTCGGATAATAAACGGATATGAATACGGTTCGGATATTGTCGGATACGGATACGGATACGGTTCTCTTTCGGATATTAAAACGGATACTATGTTATCATAACATAACTTACTTTTTAGCTATAAATATATATAATTTGTGACATGAACAATAAATATGATTATATTTAAACGTAATTTTACGATTGTGAGTTTAAATCACTCACAAATCATTAATTTGTATATGATTTTTCAATTAATATCAAATATAATACATAAAAATAATATATAATATGCGTGTCCGGATCCTAAAAATACCCGGATCCGGAACACGAATCCGGTCCCCGCACCAAAACCGAATATCGAATCCGGTTCCGGATCCTAAAATTATCAACCAGATCCATATCCGGATCCACTCGGATCCGGATATTTTTTTCGAATCCGGATACTTTTTCGAATACGGTTCGGGTCGGTTCGGGCAATATCCACACCATTGACATCCCTATCAATGATACGACAATACTATGTTTTGTTTTTGCTGCTCTATTCACTAATACACGAGAATAATCTGTTTCTCAACTTTTTACGTACATTGAGATTGCTCTACTTTGTTCACTGCTCATACCTCAATACTCTGTTTTTCTATGTTAGAGCCAGATAAAGGCCGTGAAACTCGCAAACATATACCTCTTTGGTAGGATCACATCCAATTACATCCGATGCAATTCTTGAATCATTCGTTAGATAGGCATCGAGTCCAACCCAATATTTCTTGTGTAAAATCTAACTAGATGACCCAATTACTAATGAACCAAACGAAGACTGTGAAACTCTCAATAAAATTGTTTTAAGTCTAAACCATGTCCAAAGAATGAACCACTATTGAGCCAGAAGAAGACCGTGAAATTCCCATTAGTCCCCAAACAACACTTATTTTCAGACCATGAAACCCGTAAGGGCTCGAAAGTTTCAGATCATAGAAAGCATTTCCAAGACTTAATAATTTTTAAATGGAGGAATTAATAAAAATATGCAGTTTAATACCAATTTTCCGAATTGCATCCAATATTGTATAAACGACATCACATATCATTTAAATGTTTGACCCACTTCGTTTAAACGAATCCCATATTCGTCCAAACGAATAAACTACCAAAAAAATTCTGTACAAATTTTGCCCTTTTGCGTTCAAACGAGATTGAACTTCATTCAAATACAACATATTCGTTTAAAGAAATTCTTGTTTCGTTTACACCAAGAATTTATCCAAAAAAGATTTGGACGTTTTGGAATCCGTTTAGTTTAAACTCACTGGAATTGTGTTTAAATGAAATTAATGTGTCACCATGCGTTTAAACAAACCATACGTGAGTTTAAACGCACCGTGTCCAAAACTTACTGCCATCTTTCGAAAATTGTTTGCAACCTTTCTCTAATCCGTAAATGAAAATCATAAATCATTCAAACTGAAAATAGTTCTTGACGAACGTTGTAGACAATCTTATTATCTATCCAATGCAATTTGGACCATCCAAATTTAGTTTGTGTGTGCAAATTATGGCAGTTTTACCAAACGTTGTTTTCACGAAAATTGATTTCGAGGCAGTTTTACGGTGAATCTAATTCACAAAACTTTTCTCAAACAACTTCAAACTATTATAGACTATCTCAATCAATCTAATATACAATGTTAATTGATCTAAATATTTAATCCATCTAATATCTAGATCAAAATCTTTAGTTTCTTTTAAACCAAGTCTTAATTATAAAAAATAAGTAAAAACGATTTTCATCATATCTAATCCGACGGAAATATCAAAACGATTGTTTTTATACCACTGTAGGAAATTCTCACACTCATGTACCATACATGCCGCAGCGAAAATGCGCAATTCGCATGATCTAGAATCTCGTTTTGATATTATTCGTCTACGGAAGGAATAGTTTAAGTCATATCTTCACCAAATTGATGGTGAACGACGAGTTGAATCGTTATTATTGCGTCTAGCACGTTCTCCTCCTAGTTTAACCACGTGATTGATCACATGTCTCCTTACTCAAAGACATGTACTCATAATCCACCTTGAACTCGACTTCACGAAGGGTTAACGATATCGTTAAGGTTTTTGCATTTTATCTGTTCAAACTTTCAAATTGAGAAAAAAAAAATTCTTCTGTTTTCTATCTCATCTAAACAAGTCTCATGGTATAGAATGATTGAATTTTTTGGGAGGAGACATAATCATGTTTTCAAGATATATACACTTACATGCACTCTTTCACTATTCTGTAAATAAATATTGATAAATTAGTCAAACCAAGTCCAAACCTTCACAAAAGTTGTAAATAATATAATTATATTTCCAATTTAGTTTGGATCAACTCAATTGGAGTTCAAAACCTAAAGTTACGGCGTTTTACTTACTATATGCAAAACTGTCGTACCTTTTTCGTATTTCATTAAAATGAAATTGATAAAAAAATCGTTCCAAATGAAAATAAATCTTCATGAAAATTCTATATGATATCGTTATCTATCTGACCAATTTTGAACCATCCAAATTTAAGTTACTATGTGAAAGTTGTTGCAACTTTACTAAAAACAAGTTTTAACTGAATTTTTTTATCTTAATTGTATTCTTCATATAACCGTTTTTTATCAATTTAACTATGTAAATATACATGTGTGTGTCTGATATACATATTATTAATTTTGTGTCCATTTTGATACATATCTTTTCAATTTTGGCATTCAGATTGATTAGCAAGCTCGAAGAGGAGCTTGGGAGTGCTCACCGGAAGAGCTCCGAAAAAGATCAGTGAATGCAGTTGAGAACTACGCAGAGAGTCTGTGGAGGGGGACAGATCTGTAGAAGGGATTGAGACAAATCTGCGAAAAGGGGTCGGAAGAATGTGGATATGGTATTGATTAGAGGAAGAGAGTGGGCGGAGGCACGGGGGGGAGGGAGGAAAGGAGGAAGAGGCGGAGGTCATGGTGGAGGATGTGCCTGCATTCCCCAGATTGCAAACCCTTTGTGTTCCCTTTCTTTCACTCTTTTAGGGTTTCACCAAGAGTCCGGTTATAGTTTTTTTTGTTGTTCATTTATGGTAAGTATATCTAATTCAAAATTCAAAGAAATGAATATGATATCACTTTCTTGTATCGGGAGAAAATGAGATAAGAGTAGAGTTGTGTATGTATAGAGTTACGATGACACTAATGCAAAATCTAACATGTTTAAATGAGAGCGATTTCAAACAAAATATACTAAATGATCATCTATGGTGATTGATGTTTATTACATTTATTTATTATTATTTCTATCTTTCATGAATTATATTAAATTATGTTTCATAGTATTATGAAAAATCAAATCTAACCAATATATATTAGTTTTTATATTTATATATATGATATGTTACAATTTAATTGCAAAAACTAACATGACTCAAATGAGAGCGATTTCAAAAAAATATCAAATGATCATTATACCTATGGTGATTTACGTTTATTACATTTATCTATTATTCTATCTTCCATGAATTATATTAAAATATGTTTCCTAATATTATGAAAAATCAAATCTAACCAATATATGATACGTTACAATTTAATTGATCTTTTTATTTTTATTTTTAAGGATCACAAAATTTTTTATATATGAAAAATTGATTTGCATGATCTATGAAAAGTCATAAACAAATAGATAAATGTAAGAAATATCAATCATCATTAATAGGATATAATCGCTATTTGATAAAACAATATACAATCGTTTTTAATTAAGTCATATTCGTTCTCTTGCAATAAGTAGAGTTATTAATTGTTCTTGTTGAAATTAGTAATTTTCTTGTTAATATATTATGGGTGACACAAAATATACCGACCCAAAAGACAGTTAGGGACGGCCCGACCCTGTCAAGGTCGGAGGCTTCAGGGACAGTTCTACAGGGACGGTTAACCGACCCCAAATTGATTAGGGACGGTTTTGAGGTTATTTAGGGACGGTTTAAACCGACCCAAATTAAGTACTGTGTTGTAGTGTTGAAATTAGTAATTTTCTTGTTACTATATTATGGGTGATGTTATTGCAATAGCTAACTTAACTTAGTTAAGAGCAATTTAAATTTCCTTTTATCAAATGACAATCTATGGATGATGATTTATATTTATTACAATTATCAATTAGTGTAATTATCTTTCATAAATATATATTGGAATTGAAAAATGTAAAAATAACATATCTTAATAATAATAATAATAATACATTTTTTACATATTCGAAGATTAAATATAATTTTTTAAATGAAGATTTAAAATCATGGACTTCATTAAGATAATAAAACGGAATGTATGAATAATTTGACTTATATATATTTCAATATTTATTATATTTTATTCTTCATAATATTAAAAAAATATATTTTTTCACGATTGAGAGAAAATAATTTATCAATCCCCTTATTTTGGACCCATATTTATGCAATATCCTCATGCCACATCATCACAATTATTTCAACCATTAGATTATGATATGTGGCAAAATATGAACCTTGGATTAACATGTGATTTTGTGTGATTATTTTTTATTGTAGGCACTTATGTCTCCCTAATTTTGCACATAGTTTTAAGCAATTTTAGAAGGCCACATCACCTTGATGATGTGTTAAAAAATTATTCGTTAGGTTCACGCTGGAACAGTTGTATTTGATTTCAATAATTTTCACAATATGTTACATGATCAATTGTGAATACAAATAGCATGTGAAGAGTTTGAATATCTAACATTAATAAATTAATATATAATATCATAAAACATACATCAAATATTATTAGTATTTTTCATAATATAATTTGAAAAAATTAAGAAATATATTCACCTGAATTTTATCTTTAATTTGAGATCCATATTATCATATATTCAATATTTTTCTCCAACTTAAAATTATGAAAACTATTGTTAAAAAATATATAAAAAATAAATATAATTACATTAATGACTTGTAAGCCTTATTATTATTATATTCAAAACTATAATCGAAAAAAATGCACATACTACTAAGTATGTTATATTTGTTTTTTTTTTACTTAAAACAATTTCTTATTAATCTTTAAAAAAATATGACAGATATTTATTTACTAAACACAAATAATTTCTTTAGCTTATATAATATTTTTTAATAATAAACATGCACAAAATTTATCAGACACAAATAATTTTTTTAATTTTTTGAAATATTATTATTCTTATTTTTTTTTTTTGAAGAGGAAAGGCTGTGCCTTCCTGTGGTTTATAATTTAGTAAAAAAAAGAGGGGTTACAAGTTGTAGGCCTTAATTAGTTACAATCCTTATCTAATTGTTCCTAATTTAACTCGTGTGTCTAATTCCCTAATATATTATCAGTTCTTGAATTTGCTCCACATCAGTATATTCCTCGAAGCTCTTAATGCTGTCATGGCGGGGGTAGATGTTTTTTGTGTGAATATGAGTGCATTCCGATGTTTCCATATCTCCCAACTCACCGCCGCCCATGAAGTGTCCCATTCTTGTCTCTTTTGCTTTTCTATTTTAGCCCTTACATAGAGCCATTCGTCGAATGGATCGTTAGTTGTTGAAGTAAGGATTGTGTCGTGCCCTAGAACTCTCATATTCCTCCAAACTTCTTTGTTGTATACACAATGCATGAATAGATGGTCTCTATTTTCCGACATTACCGTGCATAGTGGGCATAAGGGGGAGTGAGGCCATCCTTTTCTAGCTAGTAGGTCAGCCGTGTTTATCTTTTTATGGGAGGCTATCCATAGAAAAGCCCGGACTTTTAGTGGTGCTCTTATTTTCCATATTCGTTTTTGCCATGGATTTCGTATTCCCGGGTCACTAAGTATTTTGTATGCCGACTTAACCGTGAATTTGTTGGAAGCTTGCCAAATCCAAATGGGAGGTAGTGGCGGACTATGTGAAGTCGAACTTTTGTAAAATGGGAGAATCTTTTTTAAATCTCTTATAAAATACGAGGTTAGAGAAGGACTTATGTTGGCTATGTCGTTTGCACTCGAGATGCCATAAAGTGTATTCATGAAGGTCGTCCATAGGCTCGTTTTGTCGTTGTCTAACTTCCATAAAAATTTTGTTAAGAGAGCTATGTTCATATTTTTGAGGTCCATTATTCCCAATCCTCCGTTTTGTTTCGGTAGTGTTATCGTTTTCCATTTTACAAGGCATTTTCCTACCGCTAGCTGCTCTTGGCCGCTCCATAGGAAGGCTCGAGTTAATTTATCTATTGCTTTAGTTATGCCCATGGGTATTTGTAGGACTTGCATGGAGTATACCGGGATTGCATTTAGGGTTGCTTTGATGAGTGTGATCCTTCCTCCTAGGGATAATAATCTACCTTTCCAATTTGATAGACGTGTTTGCACTTTCTTTATTATTGGGAAAAAACACGTTTTGCTTGGTTTGTTTAAAGATAGGGGAATGCCTAGGTACGTGATTGGGAAGGACTTTTTCGGGCATTTCAATATTGTTTCTATCGTTGTGTGCAATTCATTAGGAATGCAAATCGGGGTGAACGAGCTCTTGTCCCAATTTATTGATAGACCGGTTATTTGATTGAAAGTTTCTAATGTAGTTGCGATTATTTGAAGGTTATCCGGGTGCGGTTCAAATGCAAGAATGGTGTCATCCGCGAATTGCAAAACCGTAGTAGGAAAGTTGGTCGTTTTGTGTATGAGGTGGTCTATATTTTTTATAATGTCTTGGAGTATATCTACCGCCAAATTGAAAAGAAGTGGGGATAGCGGGTCTCCTTGCCTTAGACCCCTTTGATGGAAGAAGAACGTTGAAATGGTCTCATTTATTTTAATGGCGGAACTAGAGGATGTTAGGAGGTTCCTTATCCATTGTCTAAATTTTTGAGGGAATCCCTTAACTCTAAATAGGGTTTGTAGGAATTTCCAAGAGACGTTATCAAACGCTTTTTTGAAATCAATCTTGAGGAGTATGGATGGAATCTTCTTTTTATGGTAGAAATTAATGAGCTCCCGTGCCGTGGCATACGAGTCGGCGATGGTTCTTTTCTTGATGAATGCCGTTTGATTTTTGTTTATCAATTCGGCTAGGAGAGGTTGAAGGCGATTCGCAATTAATTTTGTGATAATTTTGATAGGAGACGTTATTACACTTATCGGCCTAAAATCTTGTATGCACGTTGCTCCTTGCTTTTTTGGCACTAGGGTGATCGATGCTTGATTAATTCTCCAAAGATCTAATCTATTTTCCTCGAAGGCTTTTATTAGTGATAAAATATCTTTTTTTGTTACTTGCCAAAAATGTTGTATGAACTCTGCTGTTAAGCCATCCGGACCCGCGGATTTTCCTTTTTGTAGTTCTTTCACAACATTGTGTATTTCTTGTTCGGTGAATGGTTGAATTAGAGTTTGGAGAGAATCTTTAATTTCTTGGGAAGACTCGAGATATGTTGGTTCCCATGTGAGTTCGGCATCATTTGTGGAGCCTAGGGTGGACTTGTAGTATGCGAGGAATATTTGGTTAATGTGTTTGGTATCCGTTATTTGTTCGTTTTCATGGTCAAGTCTTGCAATGTGGTTAGCATTCCTTCTATTGGTAGCTAAAGCGTGAAAATACGCCGTATTGCGATCTCCCAATTTTAACCAAGTATGTGAAGATCTTTGTTGCCAACTTGTTTCTTCTTGCAACGCAAGATCGTAAGCCTTTACTTTGAGATCGTTTCTTAGTGTCCTCTCATTTTCGGCCAAGATTCTATTTTCTTCTATTTTGTCAAGAATTTCTAGGGTCGCCATAATATTATGCTTGACCTCCTTTATCTCATTTTTATTATCCTTGTCCCATTTCCTAAGAACCGACCATGTGCTATTGATCTTGTATAAATAGTTTATTGCGGGATTTGCATGTAAGATATTCGTTGACCATTTTTGTTCAAATAGTGAGCATGCTTGTTGCGAGAGTAGCCATTTTCTTTCAAATCTTTTTAGCTTTTTGGCCGAACTTGAATGGGGTTTGTTAATGGTCAGTCTTAGAGGGGTGTGGTCCGAGGTGATTGAGTATAGAGCGGTCAAAAGGGGTAATGTGTTTGTCGAGTTGAAAGACGCGGAGAGGAAAGCTCTATCAAGTTTTGAGAAAGTAGGATTTTGTCTCTTATTTGTCCAAGTGAAATGCTTCCCTATTAGGGGTGCTTCTATTATCCCTAGGTTGTTAATACACTCGTTGAAAGCTTGTATATCCCTAGTTAAGTGACCCGAGCCGGTAGATTCTTGCGCTTGTCTTATGAGGTTGAAGTCCCCTACTATTATCCAAGGGAGCGAAGTTTGGTGTATAACACTCAATTCGTGTAAAAAACTTTCTTTGAGGGAGTCGTCAATAGGACCATATACGTTTGTCAATATAAATTGAAATCCACTTTGGAGAGAGAGAGTTGTGTTGAGCGTAAATTGTAGAGAGGAGGAGGATTCTAATTTGAATAAATTTGACCATGCCGTCATTAGTCCCCCCCGGGAATGAATAGCATTTTGGAAGACCACATTTGTCATATTCGGTGGACAAACAGATTTCATGTGAAAATAATTGGGATCATCCCATTTTGTTTCTTGCAAACATATTATATTGCATTCGACATCTCTAATAAAGTTTTTGATAATCATACATTTTTCCGGGTTTCCCAATCCTCGAACATTCCAACAAAATATAGAAAGATAATTAAATAACGACATAATAATAATATTTTAGCTCAAAAGATAACTTTTTTCTTTCTTATGCGTAGTAGGCCTCTTCCTCCCCATAAATCACTTTTTGGGTATCATCTTCTTCAAAGTCGGACTTAAGTCCGTCATCCTCATGGACGGGCTTATTTTTTGCTGTGAAAAATCCACAAATATTACTAGTGATTATTGGACTATTTTCATTTATGTTCGTAAGCAAAGAACATGAGCCAAGTAATGTCATATTTTTTCTCGTCTTTTTTTGTTTAATTTTCGTTGGCTCTACTGTCAGAGTTAGAGAGGGATTTGTTTTCTTTGTCATTGCTGGTGGACTCCCAGTTTGAGTCTCATTTTCTAATTTTTTGGGGTTTTTTTCCTGAAGATTATTTTGTTCTATATTTCTTACATCAAGTACTTGAAGCCCACATAGGATCCTTACCTCATTTATTATTTTTTCATCTAATGAGGTGGGCTTCTCGGACTCAGCCTGTAGGGCTTTAAGAATAGAGGAATTTAATTTTGTTGTGTTTTTTTCTTTTAAATTTTCAGTTTTTTCTTTTTTCCTCAATTTCTTGTGTTTTATAACTTTTTCTTTTTGGGCTTTTATTTTTTTAGCTCGTGACTTTTGCCTGATGGCCTTTAAAGTGATGTTGAGGAAAGAATTCGGTATTACAATACTTGCACTGTGCTCTCTAGACTTGAGTTTATTTTTGGAGTTGAGAGAATGGAGAGATTTTACTGATTCTGTATCTAGGTATGAGCGCCTCTCATTTATGACGACAAGGACACCCTTCTCATTTCCTTCTCTTTCGGCTTGTCTCTTCGTCTCTTCGATATTTTCTTTGTCACTGAGTTGTGCCCGTCCTAGTCTTAGATTGTCTCCATCACACTCCACCTCGTCTTCCTGCACGCTCATCTGACCGGTTGGTGGTGAAAAGACAGTCCGTGCATCGTCTTGCAGGTCTTGCCTCGGTACCTGTGCTTGTTGAGTCGCCATTACCGGGTCTGAATGGAAACTGAGGCGTGTTACCAATTTTTCAACAGTGTCAGGTTGGGCCATTCCACCTCCAAAGATGATAGGGGCTAGTTCGTCCTTTTCTTTTGACGGTGGAGCTAGTGTCCAGAGCTTCCGTAAGATCTCATTTCGAGTAATGAAGACATTTTCGGGCTGAGGTTGGTTCACCGTGATCTCGATAGGTGCTTCCTCTTCATGGGGCCCCAATGATTGAGATGGCTCATTCCACCCTGTCTGTACGATAGCTGCTCGCGCCGCATCTGCCATCGAATCAGGATTGGATTTCCTCACCCAAATTTTCTTTGTTTCGAGTTTCTTCACCCAAATTTGTTTGGTTTTCTTAGCATAAGATGCATTAACGAAAACCTTCGTACCCCTCTCGGGAAGTAAAGTGTATTTAGTCGGAGCAGGGAAATTTTGCGACTCGGAGGAGTCTAGTAAAGCTGATTTATACGAGAGGTTCTCTCTCTGTACTCCTGATCCCTTTTTGAGATTGTTTTCTGGACCAATCTTTGTTACTCCTCTTTGTGTTTCAAAGAAGTTTTCTCCATTTTTACCGTCAGCCTTTTCATAGATCATGGTTTTCTTGTTGCTAAAAGCTGTACAAATTGCTTTCACATGTCCCAGTTTTTTGCAATAGAAACAACGAATTGGCTCTCTACAATATTGTCTCAGATGATCCTTCGCGAAACAACGGAAACAACGCTTGACTCTAGTACTATTCGTTGTATGCTTGGCATGACCTGAAGTGGTCTTGTTTCCATCGCGCAACCTCGTTCTCCTCTGAATGGTTGTCCATCCACCCTCGTCAGTGATTAGGAATCGGGATCCTTTAGTCTTGTAGGCAAGATTTTCGCCTTCATGATTTCTTCTTGCAAAGTCTGCTGGAGGTAGTTTGTTGCTCACTTGCGATGGTTTTTTCAATTTCACCTTCCCAGTCGCCCTTTCCATTCTCTGGTAATATCGAATTGAAGAGCTGATTAATCAAACAAGAAATCCAGCAGCAATTCAACAGCAAATCGCCAAGAAATCCAGCAGCAATCCAACAGCAAATCGCCAAGATATCCAGCAGCAAATCAGAAAATCGCACAAAAACCCTAATCGAGCAGGCAGCAGCAAATCGAGAAGAGAAAGCAGCAAACCCTAATCCAGCAGCAAATCGAGAAGAGCCGAGGAGAGCCGAGGAGAGCTGAAAACCCTAATCGAGAGCAAGCGAGCCAAGAAGAGAGGGGGGCAGTGGAAATCGCGACTCGCGGAAACCCTAACAGCGAAAATCGTCAAGGAATCGCCATAATCGCCGGAGAGAGCTGCTTAATCGCGTGCCATGAAACTATCGACGGAGCTGAGCTGCTTAATCGATCGCCATGATAGTATCGCCGGAGAGAGATGCAATACTTGAGTATCGCCGGAGAGAGCTGAGAGAAGCCCTGATTTTGTGTTCTTTTGAATGATTTGAATGTTTCTATGATATTTCATTATTCTTATTTTTAGATATGAAAATTTAAAATATCATATGGTTTTCCACACAAGATATTTTTTAATTTTTTTAATTTTTAAGTATGTTATATTTTTTAATTTTTTTATATGTCCACACAAGATATGAAAATTTAAAATATCATATGGTTTTCCAAAATAAACACTTTCCACTTTTCCTCCATTATATGATATCATAATACTAATCTTTACTTGTTCTTTTATTACTGGCGTGATTTTTTTTATAAAAAATATATATACTTGCACTTGAATGAATTAAATATATTCAACAATTTATAAAATAAATATCTAATCATCTTTAAAATCAACAACACTATAAAATACTCACAAAACACCATATTTGACAAAATTAAAAAAAAATCCAGAGGAGAATACAAAAAATTAACTGGTGTGGCCTGTACAACAACAACAACAACAACAAAAAAGTTACACTTGTATTTTCACATTGGTGTAGATGACATACAATTTAGGATCGAGTATTGCTAATTTTTGGAAAGTTTGATGCTGCAGCGAGAAGGTGTTGGATCAAACAAATATGACATGATTTGTAAGGATAATAGATTGAACAAAAGTAAATAAAATCCCAAGAAAATAAATATGAGTCAACAAAAAAAAACATGTTTTTTTTTCTTTATAAATTTTCGGGTTTGATTTTTTCGCCTTCGAAAAAGATCATTTTGGTATAGTTGTGCTATAATATTTTGATTCATTTAAATATCTGAGTAAATATTTTGATTCACTTTAATATACTAATAATGCTGGATGTAAATGTAAGTTTTACGCTAAAATAGAGAAACTAACAACAAAATAAAAACTCCGCAACGTAGCGGGTATTATCCTAGTTATACATAATTTCGTGCGAAGTAAGAAACAATCGCAACACCTCGTTCATTTGAAATGAATATTGTACCCCTATTCAGGGCCGGTCCTGAAATTTCGGAGGCCTGTGACAAAGATTGTAAAACAAATTTAATATTAGAAAAAAATAGTAACCACTTAAATTATATGTATTAAGTTAGTCAAATTTGTTGCAAAATACGGACAATTTAAACTCGAGTGTATGAACGGACCCACCAGTGTGTGAACTTGACGCATTCTGAAACTCGAGTGTAGTCAATTTTTTGTTCATCTTCTCTAGAAGATTACTGCATGAAGTAATCAATTGTTTGTTCATCTTCTCGAGTGTAGTCAATATTTTACCGCAAAATCTTTCTGGATTGGCTCCGCAAAATAGTCCCTAAACAGTTCTTCCTGCAACAAAGGGTATAATGGCAAAATATGCAAAATGTAAAGTCATGTATGCAATAAGGTAACACAATTGTTTTGTAATTTGGGACAAAAAAGTAATTTTACCAGCCTCATGTACTCGAGTTGAAATTGAATGTCAAATGGCGAAATTGAAGTTGAAATTGACTGTACAACGCTGAAATGCAACCTGGAACGGACATAATTGCTGAAATTGTTTAAATTTAACCTGAAATTGACTGAAAAAATGAGGAAATTGAATCTAGAACTAATTTGTTTTGCTGAAAAACCTGAAATTGACTGGAAAATGGCAAAGTTCATGCTGAAATTGTTTGGCATATGCAGAAATTCAACCTAAAATGGACAGAAATTGCTGAAATTGGCAGAAAAGGGACGAAATTGAACAATTTTTTTACAGAAATTGGTGAAAAACCTGGCCGACTCTGGCTCCAAAAGTAGAGGCAACGAGGGTGAAATGAGAGGAGAAATCCGACATAGGATCATGTGATGGTAAGTCGTCGCTGCTCGCTGGCTTTGTCGCCAGTCGCGTCAAGGTGAGAGCTGAGCTGTGAGCCTATGACGAACTCGCTGGCTTTGTCGCCTGTCGGCGCGTCGCTAGGTATGGCAGAGGAGAGCTATCGCCTATCAGCTACGATAAGAGTCGTATCGTACGACCTAGGTTAAACTGAGAGAAGCGAGCGAGCGAGCAAGAGAGAGAGAGAGAGAGAGAGAGAGAGGGGCAGAGCGTAACGAGAGAGAAGTGAGACGGACTTGTATTAACTAACGGGTCTGTAGTGGTTTGGGTTTGTTTGGGTTGTGGATTTAATTTATTGGTATTATTGATATTATTGGAGGCTTCTTTTTTTTTGAAGGTATGTGGCCTGGGCCAACTGGGCCAAAGCCCAGGCCCGGCCCTGCCCCTATTAACCATGAGAAAAAGTACATAAAAGATGACCAACCAATTCTTGTTCTCATTTCGTTCGAAAATAATTTGTTCGAAATGCAACAAAACACAATTTAAGTAGTAACTGAATTTAACGGTACATCAAAATACTTCAATCAGAAAGGAGCTTTAAACCGTTCGAAAAATAATTCTTAAATAAATCCATCTCACTCTTGCTTAACGCGATTCCAATCTCAACCCCACCTTCCTCTTCTCTACTCTCTGCCAATGCCATGGCTCCCGTTTTTGCCACAGAAATAATCTCGACTTTACTTGGTTTTCCAAATCCAAAATCCACACTATAAACCCGAAACTTTGGTGATCCGGCCACGCTAAGAATTGTAATACCGGCAGTAGGTTTGAAATCATCCAACCATTTGTCAGCCCCCCCTTTCAACCCGTTTTTCAATTGTTCAAAGGACTTGACAATGGCTTCGGCTGCACAAACAATTCCATGATCTTTAATTAGATTGGATACTTCGGTCGAAGGTAAGCAAACTCGGATGCAATTCCCAAAATAATTTTCTGGAATTTGCGGTGAAATTCGGGATCTATAATCTGCTGGAATCGTAAGATAAGATTTATTGGTACTTTCTATTGCTTTTACTTTAACATAGCCTACCCACGTATATGCAAAGGTAACTACTAATGTTGACAAATGAACGGATATATTTCTTTTCTCCATCTTGGTAGAGATAATTTCCCTGAGCTTTTGTATATGGCTATTTCGTAAAGTAAATGTTTCTAGAACGAGATCACTCGTACATTTGTTGAATGGCTCGGGCCCTTCTGATCGAGATTTTTTGTTATTTGGTATTAGATTGTAGAAAAATGAGTAAAGGTTAGAAGGATCAGGGATTAGACTCCTATCAAAGATGGGAATTTGAGAAGATGACAACAGGGCTCCACCAGATTGACAAGTGGCAGCCCATGTGTGCATGAATTGCATGGAGCTCATTCCATCGCAAGCTGTATGGTGTATTGATGTTCCGATAATTATACCTTGTTCAGGAAATACAGTTACCTGAACGGCAAAAAGTGGTTGTAATTCATTAGATTTTGGCAATTTAGGTACCAAACCCTCGAAAAGAGGAACCTCGCGTTCTTGGTCCTTGGTCAAATCTATAAACTTGGCGTTAGACTCGACTACCGTGAACGCCACGGAATCACCAACAGCATAATAAAGCTCAAACCTATCTTCAGTTCCGGGGGTGCGTCTGTTATTCCCCGCGATAGGATAGTAAGTTTTGAGGGTGAGGGAGAGTGAAGCTTTGAGAGAGGGGAGGAGAGAGGAGAGGAAATGAGAGGTAGAGTGAGGATAAGGGTAGAAGAAGAGTCGTTCAACTGGTGGCTGAACTATCCAAAACACATCGAAGAATGTGAACGGAATAGACATATTCTCAGGTACCAAGTCTGGGGGCGGAGCTACTCGAGATTCCTCGACGAGTTTTAGAACATGAGATTCTGCCATTTTGAGATGGAGAACTGTGGAATTTGGAGATTCGATTTGTGTATAGTTATAGAAAAAAGTAGATATGTAGAGTGGAAAGAAGTAGAAGAATTGAATTGGACCTCTGAAATGTGAAGGGAGAGATAGGCTTTGACTATTCAGAATGAGAATTTTATAAATTTCTAGAAAGCTTGATGATTACATAATTGAATGATTTCAAACTACTCGACTTCTCGACAAGAAAACAGCCTAAATTTCTAGATGGCCTGGATTACGTTATTGTATGAGAAAGAGACAGATTCCAACGATTGAATGCGTCAGGACTCAGCTCCACATTAAACTCGGTTCAATGATATCGGCACATTGAATTGCGTGTCTATCTTCAAATGATCTTATGATGTGTAAATTAGAGGCCATATACTCTGCCTCCCAATTTCTCCGTATCATCTTTTATATCCCTAATTAATAGTTAACTAGGACAATAGCCGTGCTTCGCTGCGAGCATATTTAAATTATTTTTAATAACACAACTTTAATAAGTTTAAAACAATACTTTGAACCCAAAATACATTTTATGCATGGAAAATATTTATTATATTTTTCATTTTTTCTCTAAAACAATTCAACAGAAAATATTTATTATATTTCATGCACAGAAAATATTTATTATATTTTATGCATGGAAAATATTTATTATATTTTTCATTTTTTCTCTAAAACTATTCAACAAAAAATATTTATTATATTTTATGCATGGAAACAAAATTGTACGGACATTTATTTCGATTTTAGTTACAGTAAGCAATTGACATCAACGAAAACATCCTAAATCAAATACTATTTGGAATATTTGGAATATATATATATCAATTCCTTCAAAAACGCTACCAACCTTTCCCACCCTGCACATTTTCCATATTTATAGATTCAGATACAGATAATAAACAAAAACCAGTAAGGACTATTCCACAATCAATAATTTTAGATTATGGCATTATGCATTAATTTCAAAATGTAGGGAAAAAGATGCCAGAAAAATTGTGAAGAAACCTAGCTTTTAATTGTGGAAAAAAATAATGTTAGGAAATTGTAAAAAAAAAATTAATATTTGTGACGAAAAAATAACTTGAGATTTAGTTTAGATACTTTTTAACCTTGCTCTTCTGTTTTGAAAAATAACATGAAATTTGGCCAAAGACAATGTCTGTTTCTCCATAGATCAAAAGAACCAAATTTGATTAGCCCCAAATTCTTCTTATGTATAAAGTTAACAAAATTGGAGCCCATACATGAGGCCACGTCACCAGGGGCCTTTTTGTAAAAAAAAAAAATTCACATTTTGGTCCTTTTTTATTTACATTTAGGTCCTTTTTATTTTGAAAAAATTACATTCTGGTCCTTTTTTATTTACATTTTGGTCCTTTTTATTTACATTTGGTCCTTTTTATTTGAAAAAACTATATTTTAATCCTTTCTATTTACATTTTTGTCATTTTAAGTTTAGAAACTTACATTTTGGTCTTTCATATTTACATCTTGATCCTCTTTTATTTACATGTCGGTCATTTTTTACATTTTTGAATTTACATTATAGTTCTTTTTATTTATATATTGGTCCTTTTCAGTTTTAGTTCACAGTTTGGTACTTTTTATTAACATTTTGGTCCTTTTTAATTTAAATTTCGGTCCTTTTTTACATTATTAATAATTCCTCTCATCTCATGCCTCCACATCACCACCTTATTATGCCTCCCTATCACCACTTTACTTGGAAAATTTTCAAAAGACTCCTTAAATTTTTAGATATTGTAAAAAACAATTAATTTACATATGTATTCGTTTAAAAAAAATGCTTTTTTAATTTTAAAAAATTCTTAAAATTTTTGTAATATATAATAATTAAAAAAAATTACTATATGCTATATGTTATATAATTTTAATATTTCATTCATTACAAATATTCAACTTATGTATTATTTTTCTTGAAAAACTAACATAAAATTATAATAAGTTGAACAATATTATTAAAAGAACATCTTGCAAATATTTAAAAATAAAATATCATAAAACTATTAAAAAATACATAAAAGGAAAACTAAAATAAAAAGTAGATGTTTAAATAGATATTTTCTATGAATATATTTGCAAGATGTTTATTTATTATTATTTAATGTTAGTTTTTTATGAATAAAGAATGAAATATTAAAATTATATAAACAAAATATGTAATAATTTAATTTTTTTTAAATCACTACACGTTAAGAAGTGTTTATGAATTTTCTTAAAATTAATAAAAAATAACAAAAATAACTTTTAATTATTACATATGAGATTTGGAAGGTATTTTGGAAAAAAAAAATTAATATCATCCATAAGGAGTATTTTAAAATAAAAGTTTGGTAAAGAGTTTTTTTTTGGAGTTTACGAAAAGATAGAGAATTTTTTTACAATATCCAAAAAAAATTAGAGGGTTAAAAATATACCAAATCACGGATGTGCGAATAATCATGACAAACTCGAGGGCTCCCGCGCAATTGCGCGGGGAAAAATCTAGTTATATATGAAAGAGAGAGAAAGAAATTAATTAATAAATAACAGTCCAATACTTACAGGATTAGAGGTATTATGTTCTTTGAAATCTCTTTTAATAACAGTCGAATACTCTCTTTCGAGCTCATCAACAGAATCAAACAGAACCGAGCTCCAATCTAAAAGTGCATCAAATCTTTAGCCTATAAAAAAAATTAAGAACTGTTACTAAATATAATAAGAAAGGAAATAAAGAAAATAATATAATAATGGTAATTGTCAAAAAAAAAAAAAAAAAAAAAAGAACATGTATTTCATACATAAGAATTGCATCGCAAATGAAACAGATTTCATAGAGCTTATCGCTGCTCATATGCCTCCGCAACATTCTATCGAGACACCAAAAAACATAAAAATTAATGTGCAAGAATATAATCATATTAAAATTATATCAAAATATAATTTGAATAAATGAATTAATGAGTTCCAAATAATTACATGGTCAATGACAGTGATTTTACTCGCCATAGGAGACTCCATTGTTTAACAGACCATAATAGATTAATCCTTTAATTGCCTGTTCCATAAACTAAACAAATAAACAGTTCAAAACTACATTTACGAGTTACTAAAAAGAATAAAAACCAGTAAATAAAATACATACCTCATTGATTTTGAACGGGGACGTCTCGGTCTCGCCCATGAGAATTCTATAGTCCAGCCTTTGATAATCCTAATTTAAAACCTCTAATAATCAACAAATTATCGTAATAACCATAGTTTTGAAATATAAAACACAACTGCCAGCAACAATTACAATCAATTCATAAACCCTAAAACCTTTTCAATAGCCAATTAACATACCAATTTTCCATAATCAAAATTACAACTCAATTCTTATTGTCAACAACAACAACAATTCTTATTGATTCAAAGTTAATTTCAATGCAATCTTACAATTGCTTATTTAATAAGTTGCAAAAAATCCAGAAAGTATACCTTGTTTATCAACAAAGGAGAAGAACCGCGAGTATTGTAGAGAAGAACAATCATCTACCAGCATGCCATTGAATGCGAGATTGCTCACCCATCTGACTCTGCACACGTATATGAGTGAATACCCTCTGTTCCGCTTACGCTAAATCTGTCCAACTTCCATATTTTTCCAGTCAACTAAAATGTAACAATTGTTATGGCAATTAACATTATAATTATAAGAACTCTGCCATTTTAGATTGTATATTAAATAATTTCCAAAAACATCTCAAAAAACCTAAATTTACAATTCTGCTTTCTGCTTTCTGCAGGACATATCGGGCATTTAAGGGATTTCTTTTCAAATTAACACTTCTTTGGTAATAAACTGGTAAATCCCGGCGATTAAATTAAGAAATTTGTTAATTAACTGGTATTTCCCTGAAAAAATAACATGACAATTATTTGGTAACTCACAGCGAGGAAAATAAAATTAAGGTAAAAACATTGGGCAACAATTATTAGTTCTCATTCCTTCTCCTATAGTTTTCTGACAGTGGTAAACAGAAATTTTAAAATTGAAGCAAACCACGAATAATCCTCTATTTTTCTGACATGGGAAAGCAAATCGTTCTCATCCTTGGTAACATACCTCCGTACCAGATGATAAGAAGCACTTCTCTAGATGCTTGACTTGGATCTAGGGTTGTGGCAGCAGCATGAATAGATACATCGCTAGAAGGACCTTGATTGAATGAAGAACCTTTGCCTAATGAGTGCATCAGCAGATGAGCCACGTCACTGGTCGTCATGCCTCTGGACTCCAGCCCCTCATCTCCTCCGCCCTAGAAAAAGGTAACTCAATATTCAGTATTCTTCACGGAGAAGAAAAGATGCGTGATGCCATGAGAGAAGAGGCGCGGCGATTTTGAGTGAGAAATGAGAAGAGAGGCGTGATGAGGATGAACGAGGGGTGATTTCTGAAGGAAGGCGGTGATTCACAAAATAAATGAGTGAGAAAGTGTGTTGTAGTTGTTTGAGTAGAAACTGGTCCATTGTATTGATATAAGAGGTCATATATGGTACCCCCAGATCCACCACCGAGTCGACGATTGAGTCAGCATGACGCAGGAGCATCAATGCTAGTGCTCCCCAAAATGTCCCTCTATTGCCCATCAATTGATGACCGAACAATACAAATACCCTAAACCTATCCATTTTCTCTCTCATGTCTTCATTTGCAGCCGCCGCCGCTTCTCCTCTCTCTCTCTCTCTCTCTCTCTCTCTCTCTCTCTCTCTCTCTCTCAGGGGACGATTCGATGACCCTAAACCCTAACCGAGAGGACGACGCTCGAACGCAGAATGAAGGTGACGATTGACGATTGACGACGCCATCGATGAAGCTGGCGATTGACGACACCGATGAAGTTGGCGATTGACGGCGGAGTTGGCGACGCCACCGATGAAGCTGGCGATTGACGGTGAAACCCTAGAATCGAGCGGACGACGCCACCAATGGAGCTGTCGATTGACGATGGAGATGGCGACTGACGATGGAGCTAGCTAGCGACGATGGAGCTAGCTAGCGATTGACGACGGACTGACGATGGAGCTAGCGATTGACGATGGAGCTGGCGATTGACGGACTGACGACGGACTGACGATTGACGACGCACGAATAACACTATGTTAGTTTATTTTCTTCGATTCCTTCTTATTTTGCTCGATTTCTTTTTATTTTCTTCAATTTTTCTCTCCATATATGTTCTTGATTCGATTTTTAGTTTGATTTTAGTGGATTTATTCCAGATCTGTTACGATTTTGATTTGTTGGTTCTTATTTTTACCTAAATTTTAGGGTTTGGGTTTAGTACAATCATCAAAGTAAATTTTTAGGTTTATACGAGTTGATTTGAGTGAATTTATGGCTCTGATTTTAGGGGTTGGTCTAAAAATTTTCAATTACCAGTTAATTTTCAAAAAATTGTCATGTAAATACTAATTAATTGAAAGTTAATTATCAATGAGCTGTTAATGTATCATAAGTTAATTATTTTGTTTAATTAACAGTTAATTTTCAGGTTTGTTTGATTAACAATTAATGGAGGTTTGGATTGATGGTTCGGCAGGAGATTGAGGTGGCGAGGATCGGCAGGAGATTGAGGTCTGGCTAGAATCGGGAGGGGAAATTGAATGTGGTACCAGACGAGGCTTCTATTTCGCCGATGACTGGTACGGCTTCGATTGATGGTACGGTTAATTAACTGGTACATGTTGCTTGGATTACCGGTACGAGACGACTTGCGAGTTAATGCAGGGATTCTGGTACCGAGCGGGATTGGGAGTTAATTAGGAATTGTAATAAGTAATTAGTTGTTAATTGGTAAGTTGTTAGTTAGGGATTTTGTTTGTTAATTTGTGAATATATATTTGTTAATTGAATCATTTTTGTTATTTGAATTAATTTTGTTAATTAAAATATTTTTATTAATTTGGACAATAATTTGGAATGAATGGTTAATTGAATTAAAGGTTAATTGGATCGGCAAGAATATTTTTCGATAATTAATGTAACTTTTGAATAAATTGATTTAGAACTGTTAATTTAGGTATCTAAAGAAATTAATTGAATATTTTTCAATAATTATGAATGTTAATGGTTAATTGACATATGATTAATTGAGTTATAAAAAAGAATTTATGCATGTTTATTTCTACAAAAATTTATTATCATAATTTGGTTAATTAAGTTAGCTACAAATTATTTGTTTGTTAATTAAATTATCAAATATATATCTTCATTGAATTTGTAAATAATATTTGTTATCTGATATATTGTTAATTAAGTTAACATATATTTTTAGTTGTATTTGAAAAATATTATTTTTTAATCATGTGAATTATCTGAAATTTATGTTACAAAATAATTATTACTTATCATATTTATTAATTAGTATTTCATAATTATTTTACAATCAATTAACCAACAATACAATGGTACATAAATTTGGGGGGAATTTTGAATTCAACTTGGGGATCAATACAATGTCCCTATGACGTATGGTGATTCAATCACGAGTGCATGGGTGAGTTTCAGGGGAAGAGTAAAATTACCCTTGATATAATATGATGTTTCGGTAAAATAATTAATTCTTTAGATATGACGTGGCATGTTGGGAGAGGAGAAAAATGGTTGCAAATTGTTTTAATAGGATTAATTAGCATGAAAATCAATCAAATAACACTTCACCAATAATAAATTAAAGATGGCGTTGTTGCAAAACCAACATAACTAAATTAAGAACGATTTCAATTTTGTTTTATCAAATGACCGTTATACCTCTATTAATGATGAATTGATGATTAATATTTGGTGGCGCTATCGCAAGAGCTGACGTGACTTAAATTAGAGCAATTTTGAATATTATTTTATTAAATGACCATTTTATCCTTTATCAATCACTAGTGTTATTTGTTACTTTATTCATTCATCATTAGTGTTATTTATTATCCAGTTTATCTTTCTTGTTAAACAACAAGAGCTGCCAATGCCATGTCATTCTTCTTCTCTCTGTTCAGAAGCTCTCTGCGCCTCTTCAAAGTTTTCTCTCTTCTCCGCAAAAAAAGCGAGGAGCACGCCTGAGCATGGATACCCTCATCGAGTCTCTGTTCTCTGCACCACAACGGCTCTCCTTCCTCACCGCCTCATCTCATTTACATGATACGCATGAATTTATAAAAAGTGCTGCCAATAAAATTCAGAGAAAGGTACTAATTTCAAACATGATATGCATGCATTTATTCTAATCCAGTGTTGTATTCTCAAATGAATAGAAAATGAATTTTTTTTGTTTGTTTTAGATAGAATCATAGAAGATGGATATTGATTTTGCAAATATTTCAAGCATGAACCACAGAAATCCCGAAGATAATGAGAAGATCTTTCCAATTTGAGGAGTTGTGTAATGAGCTTTTTTTTGCAGCCAATTTGAGGAGTTGTATAATGAGATATCTTTTGCATGATTTTCGTGACTTTGTATGCTGGTTATGATCTTTCCAATTTTGATATCATGAATTCATGGCTTGCATGATTTTTTAAACTATTTCATGTATAGAAGATTTTTTTGCATGATTGAAGAAAGATGTGTCATCTTAAATAAGGGTAAAATGGTCATTTAATAAGAAATATTCAAAACCGCTCTTGTTTAAGCCATGTCAGCTCTTGCGATAGCGTCACCCTTAATATTTCTTACATTAGTTTATCACTTTCCATAAAATCATGCAAATTTCAAATTTCAAATATCAAAAATATTTTTATTCTTAATTTTTTTCATCATAAAAAAACAATTAAATTGTAACATGTCATATATATTTAAATATGAAAATTAATATATATTGGTTATTGGTTTTCTCATAATATTAGGAAAAATATTTTTGCATTATCAATGAAAGATATAAATAATAATATATATAATAAATATCAATCACCATAAATAAGGGTATAGTTGTCATTTGATTAAAAAAATTTGAAATCGCTTTCAATAGCCATATTACATAGCGTCACGCTAAATTAATATATAATTGAAATACATATATATTAATAATTCTTAATTAATATCAATTAATTGTTGATGTACTTTTGTTAATGATCATATTAATTAATCATCAATTAATGATTAATTAATGTTATAAATGGTGTGGTGGGAAAATGAGAGATATGACATAATTATCCGAAAAATTATGTCTTGGCTCCCCCCAATAAATTAACTTTGGTAGATTCGCCATTTTTTAATAAAAATTTTAACTATAACGCACAATACAATGTTTCTCAAATTTATTTTTTTAAATCTATAACTTATATTTTAGTAGTACTGTACGGTTGCTTAAATTTGTGATATACATTTATGATATATTTAATATATATATATATATATATATATGTTTTGTTTATATCTTCATAAATATTTATTTTTTAGATGGACGATATATTTTTAAATGTATATATATATATATATATATTTAAGATGTGTCGAATATATTTTTAAATGCGTGATATATTTTTTCAAATTACAATATATATTTTAAATTATAATTTTGTGTACTATAAATAGAACCTTTTGAATACTAATATGTCATTTTACATGATCACTGTACCAATTTCAATAGAAGTATAATTTTCTGACAATGTTTTTTTTTTAAATTAGTGTGCATATTCATTTTTTCAACACCATATATACTATGTTACGCGGATACTTCAAAAATGCAGAAGTATTCTGAGGATACGCGTGTCCAATACGGATACGGATGCGATACGGCTCGGATACGTATCGGATACGCCACGTGGCGTATCCGAATATTTTAATATTTATTTTTTTCGGATACGGCGGGAATTCGGAAGGATACGGCTGAGGAAACGTCCAGGATACGGGTGGGATATTCCATTTAGGATACTTCGGCCCATTATATATTTTGGCCCATAATATTTTTAAATAAATTATATAGGATACTTCTATATTAGTTCTAAGATATTTCTAGAACAAGTTTATGATAGTTTTATGATACTTGTATTGTTTGATTGATATTATTTATTGTCATGATATTTAATTTAAAAATATTATTAATTTATTATTTAATTTATTACTTATTTATTAATTATATATAATATAAATATATTAAATTAATAATATCCGTATTCGTATCCGTGATTTTTTGAAAATTGTCATATCACCGTATCCGTATCGTATCGGATACGCTATCCGTATCCGTGCAACATAGCATATATACTTACTTAGATATTATATTTCTTTTCAATATATTTGAGTGATGCTAAACACCACATCGTAAAAAAGTAGGTCACGTAATTGATGATCTTAACAAGTATCAAATCCCTCAATATATATAGTATTTTTTTTTTTTTTTTGCAAAAATTACATATAGTAATTTACATGTATTAATATAAGAGACAATTCATCTAGATTATTGATGTGTCAATATTCAAGGCGTCTCAAGCAACGTATCCATCCGTGTGCAACGTAGGTGCTAAGATATTTTTTAAAGAAGAATCTTCATCTTCATTAGGTGTCAACCAAACTAAATCTCCCTCTTAAAGCAAAATATTTTGTACACTTTCACTTCCTCACTCTCACTCGACACAGGCCCGGTCCTGTCTTTTCGGAGGCCTAGGACGAATAACATATAAGATCTTATATCTCGAAAATGTAATCTCTTCAATTTTACAACCAAACAAACAATCAAATATTATAATAACTCAATTAACTAATTTTATCACCAACATAAATTAGAACTGATCACCCATTTGTACAACCAATACAAGTCAAAGATGCGAAAATCTCAAAAAACCTCAATTCTCGCAACTATTTCTGAACAAAAATCAAACCTAGTATTGACAAAAGAAGCAAATTAAATACAATAATCTGATTATTAAGAGTAATTACACACCGAGCATGCATAAAGATAGAGAGAATACCCTCAATTCTCATCATCAAATAGCATGATGAAACCGCTTCACACAAGCTTCTGCGACAGACCACAATTTCTCAAAAATCCCAAATCAATTACAATCAGCTCCTTTCTAATCAAACACCTGCAAAACACAAAACCACTACCAATTCAAGAGACCAGGTAAATCGAGTTAATCGTGTTAATCGAGTCAAGAGACCAGGTAAATCGACCCATTTCTTTTTTGCTGTTTTAACTTTTTTCACACAAGGTAAATCGAGTTAATCGAAGCTGAAATATGGAATCACCATTTCCGGTCTTTTATGATATTTGCTTCAAAACTCTGAATTACTCCCGCATTGTCATTTATATCAACGAAACATGTATAAACTTTATGGCAAGACTGAAATTGCAAAAAAATTAAGATGTTCTACTCGATCTTGTAGCTAAATGCAGATCACTCAAAATTGACATAAATGCTACTTCTATGACAAAAATTTCAGAAAAAATAGATGATTTTATCAAAATTAGTTCAAATTTTCAATCAGTATCCTCAAAACAAGTTCAAAAAACAAAATGAAATGAACAAATCTATATTAGGGTTAGAACAGACAAATTATTTTGCTCACCAATCCCGTGAACGATTTAATAGGCGAGATCAGTTCGAGGGGGTCTTCAACATCGCGTCTGGCGAGGTGATTTGGAGGTCTCCTCTCAGAACTTTTCCGGTAACACCGCGCAAATGCAGACTACAGTTGAGCACGGGGTAAAGGCTCTATTGTCTCGGATTTCTCCCATCGCATCGCGTCTCAGGCCCTTCTCCCCCCATCGCGTAGCTTCCGGATCCGGTCTTAACTTCATCGCTAGGGTTTAGAGCAGTCTGGCTGAGTCGCTAGGAATCGCTTGGAAGGAGAACAAGAAAAAAAAAGACTTGGTTAAGGAAATATGGTTATGGCCCGAAGAAAAAAAAAAAAGTGGAGGCCTATCAAGTGTGGAGGCCTGTGACGCCTGCCCATTGGGCCAATGGCCAGGACCGGGCCTGACTCGACAACAACAATTCCACTCCCATATGAATTTCACTTTTCGAGTCTATTCAATACAGTCGTCTCCAGCTAGCTCTCCAATAAAGTCTCATATTAATTCTTCATCTCCAATTTGTTTTTCCTCTTCGTTCTCCATCTCCTCCCACCTATCCAGCATCATATGTAACTATGTAACTATGTAAGAGAGGTATTATATCATGTTCTCTAATTTTCTTGGCAATATCACGATGAATCATCAATTCATGATTAATCCACTAATTATTTATATTAATTAACTATTAATTCAAATTTATTAATTTTAAATATTTTTAATTGATAGAGACCTTAATTATATATTTAATTTTTAATAACTATGAATTAATTGTTGATTCATTTTGTTAATGGAGATGTTAATTAATGTGGAAAAATATGAGAAATGAGGGAAAAAGTAGAATATTCCTATGTTAATTATTGTAAAAGAGTTGAGTGTTGATTTGTGAAGAAGATTGGCGGTGATTAATAAGGGAAAATATATGGCGCCTCTCAAATTCTCAATTGATTTCTTGATGCATCAATCCAACGAGTTTGATTGGATTAATTATATTCATTAATTGAATCAATCGAACTATTGATTTGATGGCTAATCAATTTCAATTAACCCATACAAATTTCCCTCAATTAACGCATCAAAACATCAAAGAAAGAGATTATGGAGTGCCATATATGACCCGTACTAATCCAATTAACCCCTACTCATCTCTTAATTGGAGAATAAGAGATGATGATGTTGTCCATGCTACATGCAATAAAATTAGGGACTTCCTATTTCTACAAGAATAGTGATGTGCATTCCCTAGTACTCTTCCTCCATATTCTTGATGACGTGGATATGATTTAACACCATCAAAATTAACATATAAATACATGATTTAACATCTTAATTTATAATTTAATTATCTTAATTAATGGTTGAACATACAATTAAGATGTGAAACCATAAATTAAAGTGTTAAGGTGTTAAAATATTCATGTCATCAAGAATGTGGGAGGAGAGGTGGGGGTATGTCCAACATTTTCCTTTCTACAATGCTTCTTCATTTCTTCCTCATATTTATGATGACATCGTCGTGAGTGATTAACATCATAATTGTTAATTGTTAATTATTAATTAATTATTATTTTTTGAATATTCCTAATTAATTGTTAATTGATGAAAACTCTAGTTACATATTATTTTGTATTAATCGGGTAATACTCGTTAATTTACTTTGTTAATTAGGGTATTCGAATTGTGATGTTATCATGATTCTTCTGAGGGAATGAAAGGATACAGTAGAGTTTTCCTTAAAATCATACGCCCGGCACTTCATCAACCTGTAGCTGACGTGGCACCTACGTTCCTGTCATGTCAGCACATTTGGTGGATGGAGAAAATCACTCAAGCCCGTTTACACAACACTCGGACCCGTTAACTTGTTAAAGGATATTAGGGACAAAATGAAAGAACGTTGTAGGAAGAAGGAAAATGCGATGTAGAAAAAAGGAAAGAATTTTCTCGCCCTCTCGCTCTGTTGACGATCGATCCAGATAGGTTTCGTTGTAGTCGTCTAGCCCTCGTCGTCGTCCTTGAGTTTCAGTTTGTTGTTTCTACGATACGACAATACTATGTTTTGTTTTTGCTGCTCTATTCACTAATACACGACAATAGTCTGTTTCTCAACTTTTTACGTACATTGAGATTGCTCTACTTTGTTCACCGCTCATACCTCAATACTCTGTTTTTCTTTGTTCGAGCCAAATGAAGGCCGTGAAACTCTCAAACATATACCTCTTTGGTAGGATCACATCCAATTACATCCAATTACATCTCTTGAATCATTCGTTAGATAGGCATCGAGTCCAACCCAATATTTCTTGTGTAAAATCTAACTATATGACCCAATTACAAATGAACCTGACGAAGACTGTGAAACTCTCAATAAAATTGTTTTAAGTCTAAATCATGTCCAAAGAATGAACCACTATTGAGCCAGAAGAAGACCGTGAAATTCCCATTAGTCCCCAAACAACACTTATTTTTTGTGCTTATTATTCCACTCACGAGCCAGACGGAGACCATGAAACCCGTAAAGTCTCGAAAGTTTCAGATCATAGAAAGCATTTCCAAGACTTAATAATTTTTAAATGGAGGAATTAATAAAAATATGTAGTTTAATACCAATTTTCCGAATTGCATCCCAATATCGTATAAACGACATCACATATCATTTAAATGTTTGACCCACTTCGTTTAAACGAATCCCATATTGGTTCAAACGAATAAACAACCAAAAAAAATTTGGACAAATTTTGCCCTTTTATGTTTAAACGAGATTGAACTTCATTCAAATACAACATATTCGTTTAAAGGAATTCTTGTTTCATTTACACCGAGAATTTATCCAAAAAGATTTGGACGATTCGGAATCCGTTTAGTTTAAACTCACTGGAATTGTGTTTAAACGAAATTAATGTGTCACCATGCGTTTAAACGAACCATACGTGAGTTTAAACGCACCGTGTCCAAAACTTACTGCCATCTTTCGAAAATTGTTTGCATCCTTTCACTAATCCGCAAAAATGAAAATCATAAATCATTCAAATAGAAAATAGTTCTTGACGAACGTTGTAGACAATCTTATTATCTATCCAATGCAATTTGGACCATCCAAATTTAGTTTGTGTGTGCAAATTACGGCAGTTTTACCAAACGTTGTTTTCACGAAAATTGATTTCAAAGCAGTTTTATGATGAATCTAATTCACAAAACTTTTCTCAAACAACTTCAAACTATTATAGACCATCTCAATCAATCTAATATACAATGTTAATAGATCAAAATATTTAATCAATCTAATATCTAATATTAATTGATCAAAATCTTTAGTTTCTTTTAAACCAAGTCTTAATTATAAAAATTAAGTAAAAACGATTTTCATCATATCTAATCCGATAGAAATATCAAAACGATTGTTGTAATACCACTGTAGGAAATTCTCACACTCATGTACTATCCATGACACAGCGAAAATGCGCAATTCGCATGATCTAGAATCTCGTTTTGATATTATTCGTGTACGGAAGGAATAGTTTAAGTCATATCTTCACCAAATTGATGGTGAGCGACGAGTTGAATCGTTATTCTTGCGTCTAGCACGTTCTCCTCCTAGTTGAACCGCGTGATTGATCACATGTCTCCTTACTCAAATACATGTACTCATAATCCACCTTGAACTCGAATTCACGAAGGGTTAACGATATCGTTAAGGCTTTTGCATTTTATCTGTTCAAACTTTCAAATTGAAAAAAAAAAAATCTTCTGTTTTCTATCTCATCTAAACAAGTATCAAGGTATAGAATGATTGAATTTTTTAGGAGGAGAGAGAATCATGTTTTTCAGGATATATACACATATATGAATAACATCTAGTGAAAAGGCACATGTTGAAACATAAAAAATTGCATGCACTCTTTCATTGTTCTGTATATAAATATTGATAAATTAGTCAAACCAAAACCAAACCTTCACAAAAAGTTGTAAATAATCTAATTATATTTCCAACTTAGTTTGGATCAACTCAATTGGAGTTTGAAACCTAAAGTTACGGCATTTTACTTACTGTAAAATTAAGTAAAATAAATGATAAATCGTTTCTTATATTTCATTAAAACGAAAATGATAAATCGTTCCAGATGAAAATAAATATTCATGAAAGTTCTATATGATATCGTTATCTATCTGACCCATTTTGAACCATCCAAAATTAAGTTAGTATGTGAAAGTTGTTGCAGCTTTACTAAAACATGTTTTAACTGAATTTTTTTATTTTTATTGTATTCTACATATAACCGTTTCTTATCAATTTAACTATGTAAATATACATATGTGTGTCTAATATACATATTATTAATTTTGTGTCAATTTTGATGTTCCAAAAATATGTAGTTTAACACCGATTTTCCGAATCTGCATCCAATATCATATAAACGACATCACATATCATTTAAATGTTTGACCCACTTCGTTTAAACGAATCCCATATTCGTCCAAACGAATAAACTACCAAAACAATTATGTACAAATTTTGCCCTTTTGCGTTTAAACGAGATTGAACTTCATTCAAATACAACATATTCGTTTAAAGAAATTCTTGTTTCGTTTACACCAAGAATTTATCCAAAAAAGATTTGGACGTTTTGGAATCCGTTTAGTCTAAACTCACTGGAATTGTGTTTAAACGAAATTAATGTGTCACCATGCGTTTAAACAAATCATACGTGAGTTTAAACGCACCGTGTCCAAAACTTACTGCCATCTTTCGAAAATTGGTTGCAACCTTTCTCTGATCCGTAAATGAAAATCATAAATCATTCAAACTGAAAATAGTTCTTGACGAACGTTGTAGACAATCTTATTATCTATCCAATGCAATTTGGATCATCCAAATTTAGTTTGTGTGTGCAAATTATGGCAGTTTTACCAAACGTTGTTTTCACGAAAATTGATTTCGAGGCAGTTTTACGATGAATCTAATTCACAAAACTTTTCTCAAACAACTTCAAACTATTATAGACTATCTCAATCAATCTAATATACAATGTTAATTGATCTAAATATTTAATCCATCTAATATCTAGATCAAAATCTTTAGTTTCTTTTAAACCAAGTCTTAATTATAAAAATTAAGTAAGAACGATTTTCATCATATCTAATCCGACGGAAATATCAAAACGATTGTTCTTATACCACTGTAGGAAATTCTCACACTCACGTACCCATACATGCCGCAGCGAAAATGCGCAATTCGCATGATCTAGAATCTCGTTTTGATATTACTCGTCTACGGAAGAAATAGTTTAAGTCGTATCTTCACCAAATTGATGGTGAACGACGAGTTGAATCGTTATTCTTGCGTCTAGCACGTTCTCCTCCTAGTTTAACCACATGATTGATCACATGTCTCCTTACTCAAAGACATGTACTCATAATCCACCTTGAACTCGACTTCACGAAGGGTTAACGATATCGTTAAGGCTTTTGCATTTTATCTGTTCAAACTTTCAAATTGAGAAAAAAAAAATTCTTCTGTTTTCTATCTCATCTAAACAAGTCTCATGGTATAGAATGATTGAATTTTTTAGGAGGAGACATAATCATGTTTTCAGGATATATACACTTACATGCACTCTTTCACTATTCTGTAAATAAATATTGATAAAATAGGCAAACCAAGTCCAAACCTTGACAAAAGTTGTAAATAATCTAATTATATTTCCAATTTAGTTTGGGTCAACTCAATTGGAGTTCGAAACCTAAAGTTACGGCGTTTTACTTACTATATGCAAAATTGTCATACCTTTTTCGTATTTCATTAAAATGAAATTGATAAAAAAATCGTTCCAAATGAAAATAAATCTTCATGAAAATTCTATATGATATCGTTATCTATCTGACCCATTTTGAACCATCCAAATTTAAGTTAGTATGTGAAAGTTGTTGCAACTTAACTAAAAACTTGTTTTAACTGAATTTTTTTCTTTTAATTGTATTCTTCATATAACCGTTTTTTATCAATTTAACTATGTAAATATACATGTGTGTGTCTGATATACATATTATTAATTTTGTGTCCATTTTGATACAAATCTTTTCAATTTTGGCATTCAGATTGATTAGCAAGCTCGAAGAGGAGCTTGGGAGTGCTCACCGGAAGAGCTCAAAAGGAGATCAGTGAATGGAGTTGAGAACTACGCAGAGAGTCTGTGGAGGGGGACAGATCTGTAGAAGGGATTGAGACAAATCTGCGAAAAGGGGTAGGAGTGGGAAAATAGGGGGTCGGAAGAATGTGGATATGGTATTGATTAGAGGAAGAGAGTGGGCGGAGGCACGGGGGGGGGGGGGGGGGGGGGGGGGGGGGGGGGGGGGGGGGGGGGGGGGGGGGGGGGGGGGTGAGGTCGTGGTGGAGGATGTGCCTGCATTCCCCAGATTTCAAACCCTTTTGTGTTCCCTTTCTTTCACTCTTTTAGGGTTTCACCAAGAGTCCGGTTATAGTTTTTATTGTTGTTCATTTATGGTAAGTATATCTAATTCAAAATTCAAAGAAATGAATATGATATCACTTTCTTGTATCGGGAGAAAATGAGATAAGAGTAGAGTCGTGTATGTATAGAGTTACGATGACACTATTGCAAAATCTAACATGTTTAAATGACAGCGATTTCAAAAAAAAATATTAAATGATCATCTATGGTGATTGATGTTTATTACATTTATTTATTATTATTTCTATCTTTCATGAATTATATTAAATTATGTTTTCTAGTATTATGAAAAATCAAATCTAACAAATATATATTAGTTTTTATATTTATATATATGATATGTTACAATTTAATTGCAAAAACTAACATGACTCAAATGAGAGCGATTTCAAAAAAAAACAAATATCAAATGATCATTATACCTATGGTGATTTACGTTTATTACATTTATCTATTATTCTATCTTCCATGAATTATATTAAAATATGTTTCCTAATATTATGAAATATCAAATCTAACCAATATATGATACGTTACAATTTAATTGATCTTTTTTATTTTTATTTTTAAGGATCACAATATTTTTTTATGTGAAAAATTGATTTGCATGATCTATGAAAAGTCATAAACAAATAGATAAATGTAAGAAATATCAATCATCATTAATAGGATATAATCATTATTTTATAAAACAATATACAATCGTTTTTAATTAAGTCATATTCGTTCTCTTGCAATAAGTAGAGTTATTAATTCTTCTTGTTGAAATTAGTAATTTTCTTGTTAATATATTATGGGTGACACAAAATATACCGACCCAAAAGACAGTTAGGAACGGCTAGACCCTGTCAGGGTCGGAGGCTTCAGGGACGGTTCTACAGGGATGGTTAACCGACCCCAAATTGATTAGGGACGGTTTTGAGGTTATTTAGGGACGGTTTAAACCAACCCAAATTAAGTGTTGTGTTATAGTGTTGAAATTAGTAATTTTCTTGTTAATATATTATGGGTGATGCTATTGCAATAGCTAACTTGACTTAGTTAAGAGCAATTTAAATTTTCTTTTATCAAATGACAATCTATGGATGATGATTTATATTTATTACAATTATCAATTAGTGTAATTATCTTTCATAAATATATATTGGAATTGAAAAATATAAAAATAACATATCTTAATAATAATAATAATAATAATACATTTTTTACATATTCGAAGATTAAATATAATTTTCTAAATGAAGATTTAAAATCATGGACTTCATTAAGATAATAAAACGGAATGTATGAATAATTTGACTTATATATATTTCAATATTTATTATATTTTATTCATCATAATGTTACAAAAAAAAAAATTCATGATTGAGAGAAAATAATTTATCAATCCCCTTATTTTGGACCCATATTTATGCAATATCCTCATGCCACATCATCACAATTATTTCAACCATTAGATTATGATATATTGCAACATATGAACCTTGGATTAACTTGTGATTTTGTGTGATTATTTTTTATTGTAGACACTTATGACTCCCTAATTTTGCACATAGTTTTAAGCAATTTTAGAAGGCCACATCACCTTGATGATGTGTCAAAAAATTATTCGTTAGGTTCACGCTGGAACAGTTGTATTTGATTTCAATAATTTTCACAATATGTTACATGATCAATTGTGAATACAAATAGCATGTGAAGAGTTTAAATATCTAACATTAATAAATTAATATATAATATCATAAAACATACATCAAATATTATTAGTATTTTTCATAATATAATTTGAAAAAATTAAGAAATATATTCACCTGAATTTTATCTTTAATTTGAGATCCATATTATCATATATTCAATATTTTTCTCCAACTTAAAATTATGAAAACTATTGTTAAAAAAATATAAAAAATAAACATAATTACATTAATGACTTGTAAGCCTTATTATTATTATATTTAAAATTATAATCGAAAAAAATGCACATACTACTAAGTATGTTATATTTGTTTTTTTTTTTTACTTAAAACAATTTCTTATAAATCTTTAAAAAAATATGACAGATATTTATTTACTAAACACAAATAATTTCTTTAACTTATATAATATTTTTTAATAATAAACATGCACAAAATTTATCAGACACAAATAATTTTTTTAATTTTTTGAAATATTATTATTCTTATTTTTAGATATGAAAATTTAAAATATCATATCGTTTTGCTTTTTATTGATGTCCACACAAGTTATTTTATTACTTTATAGTAACATTTTTTTTATATGTGTTGTATTAAACTATTAAATAAATGTTTTGCATTGTGGCGGACTCAAAAATAGTATAATAATTTTGTCATCCTCAAACTTTCTTAATCAATATGATTTTTAATTTCAAGAAGTCATATGTTTGATCTCGAAAAATTATTACTATATATTATTTGTATGCAAAACAAATGAGACAAAATCGCCGCGAAGCATGGATAATCTCCTAGTAATATTAATATATGAGAGTCATAAGTAGCAAGCAAAATAAATTGGGATATAAAAGTCATTTCTGACAAAAATAAATGTAATTGCTCTTCATTTAGCCACGTTAGCTCTTGCAATAACGTCATCCTATATTATTGATTTTTTTTAACTATGGATTTTAAGTTCTAACTATATTTAGGATATTGGTATTTTAAGAGCCAATTTTGGACGTAACACAAATTTAAAAGAAAAATAATTCGTGACTATTTTATCCCCAGAAATGATACATGTACAGAAGTAAATCACAAAATTATTACCGAAGTAATATTAATGGAAATAATTCAATATGGGTCCCACAATATTATTTTCTTGGGAGGGCATTCAGGATTAAATTTGTAGTTTGTTTCGGTAGATGTAGCATTTTTTATTTTATCCCTATTTATATTTAGTGCATGAAAATTTTAGGTGAATCTAAATTTATTTCCGAAATGAACACTTTCCACTTTTCCTCCATAATATGATATGATAATACAAATCTTTACTTGTTCTTTTATTACTGGCGTGATTTTTTTTATAAAAAAAAATATATACTTGCACTTGAATGAATTAAATATATTAAACAATTTACCAACTCCTTATTTTGGACTCATCTTTATGCAATTTTCTCATGCCACCTCATCACAACCCATGCCACATCATCACAATTATTTCAACCATTAGATTATGATATGTGGCAATATATGAACCATAGATTAATTTTTGATTTTGTGTGATTATGTTTTATTTGTAGATTTACACATACTTTTAAGCAATTTTAGAAGACACATCACCTTACACTTATGACGTGTCAAAATATTATTTGTTAAGTTCATGTTGAACCAATTGTATTTGATTTTGAATTTTTTCACAATATGTTACATGATCAATTGTGAATACAAATAGAATGTGAAGAGTTTAAATATCTAACATTAATAAATTAATATATAATATCATAAATACATCAAATATTGTTAGTATTTTCATAATATAATTTAAAAAAACTAAGAAATATATTCGCTTGAATTTTATCTTTATTTTGAGATCCATATTATCATATATTTAATATTTTTCTCTAACTTAAAATTATGAAAACAGTTATGTAAAATAAATATATAAAAATAAATATAATTACATTAATGGCTTGTAAGCCTAATAATTATTATTTTTAAAATTATAATTGATAAAAATTGCACATACTATTAAGTATGTTATTATCATATATTCAATACTTTTCTCTAACATAAAATTATGAAAACAATTATGTAAAAAAAAATATAAAAAAAAATATAATTACATTAATGACTTATAATCATAATTATTATTATTATTATTAAACATGTAATTGAAAAAAATTGCACATCCTAATAATTATTTTTTTTTTAAAAAAGTTATCTTATATTTGTATTTTTACTTAAAACAGTTTCATGTTAATCTCTACAAAAATAATGAATATATTTATTTACTAAACACAAATAATTTCTTTAACTTATATAATATTTTTCAATAATAAACATGAAACATAAAAATTATCAGACACAAATAATTTTTTTTAACTTTTACAATGCTATTTTTCTTAATTTTAGATATGAAAATTTAGAATATCATATGGTTTTGATTTTTGTTTATGTCCACGCATGTTGTTTTATTGTTTTATAGTGACATTTATTCTTTTTTGTATATGTTGTATTAAAGTACTAAATAAATATTTTGCAATGTGTCATATTCAAATATAATATAATAATTTTGTCATAATCAAACTTCCTTAAACAATATGATATTTATTTTTATAAAGGCTTATATTTGATCCCGAAAAATCATAACTATATATTATGTGTATGGTAAATCAAATGAAACAAAACCGCCGCGAAACGCGGGTAATCTCCTAGTTTATAAAATAAATATCTAATCATCTTTAAAATCAACAACACTATAAAATACTCACAAAACACCATATTTGATAATAATAAAAAAATCCTGAGGAGAATACAAAAAATTAACTGGTATGGCCTGTACAACAACAACAAAAAAGTTACACTTGTATTTTCACATTGGTGTAGATGACATACAATTTAGGATCGGGTATTGCTAATTTTTGGAAAGTTTGATGCTGCAGCGAGAAGGTGTTAGATCAAACAAATATGACATGATTTGTAAGCATAATAGATTTAACAAAAGTAAATAAAATCCCAAGAAAATAAATATGAGTCAACAAAAAAAAACATGTTTTTTTTTTTCTTTATAAATTTTCGGGTTTGGTTTTTTCGCCTTCAAAAAAGATCATTTTTGGTATAGTTGTGCTATAATATTTTGATTCATTTCAACATCTGAGTAAATATTTTGATAATATACTACTAATGCTGGATGTAAATGTAACTTTTACGCTAAAATAGGGAAACTAACAACAAAATAAAAACTCCGCAACGTAACGGGTATTATCCTAGTTATACATAATTTCGTGCGAAGTAAGAAACGATCGCAACACCTCGTTCATTTGAAATGAATATTGTACCCCTATTAACCAGGAGAAAAAATACATAAAAGAGGACCAATCAATTCTTGTTCTCGTTTCGTTCGAAAATAATTTGTTCGAAATGCAACAAAACACAATTTAAGTAGTAACTGAATTTAACGGTACATCAAAATACTTCAATCAGAAAGGAGCTTTAAACCGTTCGAAAAATATTTCTTAAATAAATCCATCTCACTCTTGCTTAACGCGATTCCAATCTCAACCCCGCCTTCCTCTTCTCTACTCTCTGCCAATGCCATGGCTCCCGTTTTTGCCACAGAAATAATCTCGACTTTACTTGGTTTTCCAAATCCAAAATCCACACTATAAACCCGAAACTTTGGTGATCCGGCCACGCTAAGAATTGTAATACCGGCAGTAGGTTTGAAATCATCCAACCATTTGTCAGCCCCCCCTTTCAACCCGTTTTTCAATTGTTCAAAGGACTTGCCAATGGCTTCGGCTGCACAAACAATTCCATCATCTTTAATTAGATTGGATACTTCGGTCCAAGGTAAACAAACTCGGATGCAATTCCCAAAATAATTTTCTGGAATTTGCGGTGAAATTCGGGATCTATAATCTGCTGGAATTATAAGATAAGATTTATTGGTACTATTTATTGCTTTTACTTTAACATAGCCTACCCACGTATATGCAAAGGTAACTACTAATGTTGACAAATGAACGGATATATTTCTTTTCTCCATCTTGGTAGAGATAATTTCCCTGAGCTTTTGTATATGGCTTTTTCGTAAAGTAAATGTTTCTAGAACGAGATCACTCGTACATTTGTTGAATGGCTCGGGCCCTTCTGATCGAGATTTTTTGTTATTTGGTATTAGATTGTAGAAAAATGAGTAGAGGTTAGAAGGATCAGGGATTAGACTCCTATCAAAGATGGGAATTTGAGAAGATGACAACAGGGCTCCGCCAGAGTGACAAGTGGCAGCCCATGCGTGCATGAATTGCATGGAGCTCATTCCATCGCAAGCTGTATGGTGTATTGATGTTCCGATAATTATACCTTGTTCAGGAAATACAGTTACCTGAACGGCAAAAAGTGGTTGTAATTCATTAGATTTTGGCAATTTAGGTACCAAACCCTCGAAAAGAGGAACCTCGCGTTCTTGGTCCTTGGTCAAATCTATAAACTTGGCGTTAGACTCGACGACCGTGAACGCCACGGAATCACCAACAGCATAATAAAGCTCAAACCTATCTTCAGTTCCGGGGGTGCGTCTGCTATTCCCCGCGAGGGGATGGTAAGTTTTGAGGGTGAGGGAGAGTGAAGCTTTGAGAGAGGGTAGGAGAGAGGAGAGGAAATGAGAGGTAGAGTGAGGATAAGGGTAGAAGAAGAGTCGTTCAACTGGTGGCTGAACTATCCAAAACACATCGAAGAATGTGAACGGAATAGACACATTCTCAGATACAAAATCCGGGGGCGGAGCTACTCGAGATTCCTCGACGAGTTTTAGAAGATGAGATTCTGCCATTTTGAGATGGAGAAGTATGGAATTTGCTTTGTGTTATAGTTATAGAGAAAGTAGTTTAAGTAGATGTGTTATGTGAAAGCATATCCTCAAAAAATAGACAAGAAAGCAAACTAAATTTTTACAAGTTTGGATTGCATAATTTTTTTTTTTTTTTTTTTTTTTTTTTTTTTTTTTTTGCATAAGGATTGCATAATTGACTGAATGAGAAAGAGACAGATCCAAAATTTGGTCCTTTGAATGAGAAAGAGACTGATCCAAACTATCAAGGACTCCGCACGTTGAGTTGAGCATGTGTCTTCTGTACGGGGAAATTATTCTCTAAATTTACCAAAATATCTTACTCCACTGAATCACAGTTGATCTGTGTAGAAACCGTAGAATGTGACATGTGAGGTTGTATACAAAACATAAAGAAATTATTTCCTCCCCTGACAATTCATTTTCTGACGGATTCAATTTTTTCTTAGTGTCAATTCAAGTTTATATTTTTATAAATACTAGGAAAATAGTACGCGCTTCGCAGCGAAATTTCATCGTGTAATACATCAATTTTTTCGTGGTATAATTCTTCTTTGTCATTTCCATGTATGTGTTGCTTTATTTTCTTGGTGATCAAAATTAATACAACATAACCAAATAATTTGTAAATAGGATTAAAACAAAATAAAAATAAAAACACATTTAAAACGATAAAATAACTAACAACATATATTATTAACCAACTTATTACAATAAATACAAAACAAACCAAATTGTATGTACTAATTCAAATTTATAATTAAATCTTTTTTTTTTTTGATGAAAAAATTTATAATTAAATCTTACAACCAATATTCACGATGTACCCCTACAGAACTTCAAATTTTCACCCCTCTAAAATAAGAAATATCATCACTATAAAAGTATAAACCCTACAAAGCAAGTACATAGTACTTATACGGTTATACCCCTACAAAACTTCAAAATAATCACATATATCCCCTCCAAAACGAGAAATATTATGAATACTACAATGCTATTATCCCGGTATACCCCTTATAAAACTCCAAAAATATCACGTATACCCTTCAAAAGTAAGAAATATTATGAATGCCCTAATACCTATCATGCCATACCTGCGAAGCGTGTTTAATTATATATTTTGCCCTCAGTGATTTAATGGTGGCACCTCATTCAAATCCTCGCAGATTCAAAGCATCTCATTCACCTTGATGGCTAAGTCCTCTGATTCCAAAGACCTTGTTGTAAAAACTTTTCGATGCCCTAATATTTTGCATAGTTAGAAAAATAATTAAGCAAAGATTAAGCGTACCGAGAACAGATTAAGTGAAATTGTGTTTTCGATTTTGCACGAAAAACTTATGCAGTCTAATTAAGCAAAGATTAAGCGTACCGAGAACAGATTGAAGCCTTTGTTTCTAAATTTGTGAAGTACCTTTCCTTTAGAATAAGGATGCCGTGGATCAGCCTGCAAAATTGGTACGGAAAATCTAGCTCTCTTTGGAAGAAACGTTAGCAAGAGCAAATTACAGAGAAGATTGAGAGAGAGAGGTACCAGTCAGGCGTACCAACTTCGATGCGAAAGTAAAGGGATGTGGAGATAGGCACTGTTTGGGAAAAGCCTCCCCGGCTCTACGCCCACCATTCCCTCTTCAAGCCCAACCAGCGCACCCTCCTCATCTATAAGAGGTGGACACACCGGCGCCATTTTTAGAATTTACCTCCCTCTCTTGCCGCGAATATAATTTAAAATAATTTAATATGTACTTAAAATAGAAAAAAATACACGAATATTTGTGAAGGAATTAATTATGTAATGTTGTAGAACACCAAGTAATTCATTCAATTCACCTTTTGAAGAGATCTGCATGCTCTCTCAAATCTTTCTCCTAATTCATTTGAAAATAAAATAAAATTCGGAAAACACTCAAAATATTAAAAAGACATGAATTTAAAATAGTGTGAGGTCGACTTGCCTTTTCTAGAAGCTCAGATATTTCGAGGAAAGCTTGGTTCTCTCTCTCTCTCTCTCTCTCTATATATATATATATATATATATATATATATATATATATATATATATATATATATATGGGGCTTCTATCATACATCATTTTCCTTATCATACATCCATTTTCAAGGATATTTGGAGTAATTATCCATTTATGAATATTTAAGGTAAGGATTCAAATATATTTATCAATTAATGTTTGACTAAATTAAAAAATTTTGTTGTTCATTTAAACAAAAATCTCCATAAAAGATCAATTTTATGATACACTCTTTTACAAATATAATTAATTGCTAAAATACCCAAAATACCCTTTTAAAAGGATGTATGTATATATATATATATATATATATATATATATATATATATATATATATATATATATATATATATAAAGTTCTAAAATTTGATTTAAATAACATATTTACAATATTACGAACCTTTTTGATCTGATATGTTCAAGGGCAGTTTCGAGTTGCTGCCGAATTGTTGTAAATATTTTAAGTCTAATTGTTGGCCCAGAAAGTTTCTGAAACAATTTACAAAAGAGGGAAAAATTATTATATATATTTAAAAGAAGGTGAACTATATTCATGTACCTTTCAAATTTCTGAAGCGCTGCGATCTTTGATTTTACTGAATAGAATACTCAACTGGTAAAATAAAATAAAGGTTATATCAGTAACTTTTCTCTTTGTTAATCTAAGATTTGTAGCAACGAATAAGAGTTTATGCACCTGTAATTGTTGGTAGACTCGGATGTAGATTTTACTGCATATGGATACTAATGGTATCGTTCGAGGATCTTTTCCATACCAAATTTACCAGCAGCCAATCAACTCCAAATTTAACTCCCCTTTATCAGTCGAGTATTCACGCCTATCATCTGTCGAGTATTCACATAGCTGCCTACGTATCACACCACACAGAGATCTTCCCTCTCGGCTGGCCATGTAGCCGGGAAAAGAGAAAGGGCACTGAGGAGTAGCGGAGGATGGCGGCGGCGACGGCGGCGAAAAGAGAGAGGCAGAGAGAGCAGAGAGAGAGCATTGGAGAAGGGGGCTGAAGAGAAAGCGGTGAGGTAAGATAGGGCGACAGGATTTATAAAGCCTCGGAGATTGCTTCTTCATTCTCCTTAATATACAAATTAAATACAAATAAGAGAAATAGTTCAGATAATTATTCGATCCAATATTTGTTTATCATACCAACCAATTACATTGAGAAATTTAGGATTATCATATTTTCATCTTGCAAGGCAGAATCTGTAAATTTATTTTATTCAAAATCTTCTATGTAATTAATCAAAATCAGGATGATACTTGATATAATCAAATTGCTTGACGTAATTAATTAAAATCAGAATGATACATGTAATTAATCAAAATCAGGATGATACTTGATATAACCTAACGAGTTTTCATCTCTCGAGAAAAAGGAATCAATTTAACCAGTTCGATAAAACTATGAAATTTAAAGGTGTAATACACATTTTTTTCACCAAACAAAACTTTTCATCTTAATATAAGATTGGAGAAATGAACAAAAATTGGAAGATTTTTAAATAAATCCAGGTTTCTGCATTATCGGGGAAAATCCGCGGCGCCTGTCCACATGCAGGGACCCGCATATCCACAGCACAATTAGTACGCTACAAAAGTGGCTAATCCGAGTATTTTGGCTCCCTCCAAGAAAAGCAATTCATGAAACAATGAAATACAGATGGGATGATTAGAAAGATTAAGAAATCGAAAAACTTACTTGCCAATATGATGTGGTTTTCCTGCTGATTTTTTTTTTTTTTTTGGTGCCAAGAGGCAAGGTAGGAAGCATGTTCTTTAGTAAAAGGTAAGGTAGGGACGAAGGTACGAACATGTTTTTAGTCAAAAGGTAAGGTATGGTATATCTGACTGTTGAGTGTTGAGTGAGATATGGAGCAAAGATTCCCTTTGCTTTGTCTGTTGAGTAAAGTAATGGTTAATTAGTGTAAAGAATGAACGGTTCTCATTTATTCACTTTTATTTAAAGGTGGATGAAAGATATACGTGTCTAAGGGCTTGTTTGGATCACTAGTAAATATCAGGTATTTTGTGGTTTAGGAAAAAATTCCAGACAATTTACTAATACATGTTTGGGTGTATATTACGTATTTATAGTAAATTTTTTAGGTAAGGATTTTATAGTAAACTTTGTATAGAAAGTTAGCCAAAAGTAAAACTGAGCTTTTTGCTCAGTTTTTCTCAGTTTAGGAAAGAAGCCATCATTATTAGTCTCTTAATTGCGCCTCTCTCTCTTCCCTTTCGTCTTTACCAATCGTCTCTTTTCTTTCTTCGCCACCTCATCTCTTCTCTCCTGTACGTGATTATCTTATTCTTTCACAAAATAATTTATCTTCACTTCTTCATCAATTTGTAATCTTTGTCTCAAATTTAAATCTCAAAATTGTTTGGACGTGAAAAAGATTGTTCCGAATTGATTAAAATTTGAAGCTTTATGAAGATAGAGGAAGAACTCACGAGAATAAGAGGTCCTGAGAAGAGGGGTGTCGGAGAAGAAATTTTGAAAACATAGAGATTCATAATTTCACTATCATTGAGTGAAATTATTGATTAAAGTACATAATTTGGTGATATAGAGGAGTGATAACTTGAATGTTTCGTTGATGGAGAAATCAAATATTCATTTTCTCCTCAAATTTAATCTTAATTTTTGTTTTGTTTTCTTTATCTTCTCGCAGCTTTGGATCTGCAATTGATCACTGGTTATTTTTCACAAATTTGGATTTTAATTAGTTACTGCTTGTAATTGAATGTTAATGATCAGAGTTCAAATTTTTAATCTTTATAAAATTGTCACAATCTTCAAATTTTTTTAATATATCTGAGGGAATAATCATTTTTAAATATCAAGTGAATGATAATATTGCAGTGACTAATTAGTAATTATAATCAAAAAGATATTTGTACTCGTGAAATTTATACATATCCTAAATTTTGAAGATTATAACAAATGAAATTAGTATTATAAACTCATTTTTAATACATTCATATTCTAATTCATATTCTAATAATACTCAAGAGTCTATTGATTTTTGTCTATTTATTGTACTACATATAATTATATGATATCATATTAACAAATGTAAAATTTGTGAAACAAAATCAATAATTTAATTATATTATATTTGTATAATACTTGGTGTAAGCAAAAAAACATACATTATTTTGATTATTTTGTATAAAGAAAAATAAAATATAGAATATTCCTACAATTTACTTAATTACATCCAAACATACTATTTTTGTTTAATTCCTAAAGTTGATAATACTATAGGATTTGTAAAACTCAAATCCTAATCCCTAAAAGTAATATTTCCTATACTACAAATTACTTGTGCATCCAAACAAGCCCTAACTGTGAATGCTTGGTTTTGTAAAATTAACGGGAAGGTAAATTTTTTTAAGTACAAGATATATTTTTCTCGAGTTATTCTTCCATACATCCAAAGTTTCACCAACTTTTTTGATTAACATATATTAATTAATATAATTTATATATTAATTATGTGTCTGATGTTAATTAATATGTTAATGAGTGTATAGGTGATGTTTTCTTTTTATTTGTGACGAAGAAAAAAATATTTTTTATTGTCTGGTTTTAAAGAATATTTGTAGAAAAATTTGCGACCCTTAAGATTCTCTTTTTTAGTTTCTCTAAGATTGATTGAATTTTTTACCTTTACGAGAATTAAACTTAACCTCCCCTATTGAAATTAATATTTGTAAACTAAACTTTTCTCAAAAAAAAAACTAACTAAATATTGTTGAAATATAATTCATTTTTCTATTTAATGAATAATGAAGAGTCTTCTAGTAAAAAGGAAATGGAGATGAGGGGAGAAGAATCATGATACTTCCAAGAAGTCGGTTCAAGTATATCATGAACATTATACACTCTTCTAGTTGCCTCTAACTAAGTCAATTAGTCTTAGTATAAACTAGCACATCGCCCGCTCGATTGCGCGGGTTTGTTTTTTTCGGATTTTCGTTGTATTGAAGTTTTATTTGTTTTGTAACGTGTTTCTGCACATATGTTACGAAAATTATTTTGAATGATAGCAAATAAGAGAAATTGCGTGAAATTGCGCGGGACTTCACATGACTAATTTTTAAACCAATTTGTAGATTATAAAAATCTTATTTGTTGATTGTTCGTTGTTTGCATTGTTTGTAAGTACATTTTTTGCGTACAGAAGTCAAGGTTATAACCAAATTACCTGTTATATGTGTCTGATATGAAACGGACATTTATTTATGAACGAAGAAATAATTTATCTCGAATCTAAATAATTCTATTGTATGTGTTGATTGCACGCATGATGTGAACGGATTATTGGTACATTTGAATGGACATTTACAAAAATACGTAATACATGAACATTTCATAATAAAACAACACAAAATAATTAAAAGCGAACAATTTCATTTCGATGTAAAATTTGTATGGACATTGAGTTTGCCACAATAAATCATGATTTTATAAATTTTAGAGCAAGAATTGTTTGAATTGTTCGAGAGCCGGCTTTCTCAAACTATTCAAATGGTTCTTACTTTAAGATTTGTTTATTCTTTTATACATCATCGGCAAATTCAAGAAAATAAGCAAAAGGTATTTGTATCCCGTATTTGTATTTTCATTAGTGTGCTCATAATTTATTTTGTTTTTCACAGTTCGTGGTATTCATATTTATTTTCCGTTTTTGTGCTCATATTTGTGTGGTTGTTCCCATTCATATCCCTATTCATATAGTTATTCGTGCTTTAGTTTTTGTATTTCGCAATTCGTATTTCGTGTTTTGTTTTTCGTAGTTCGCGGCTGAAAATTTGTTGTTCCAAATGGTATTCATATTCGTATTCGAATTCGTATTCATATTCGTATTTCATATTCGTACTGATAATTCATATTTGTATATGTATATTTGTATGTACTCATCTTTTTCGTATTTCATATTTCGTATTTTGTATTCGGTTACGGTGTGTTTCACCCTAGTAAATCATGGTTTTCACATTTTTTTACCAACAATCATCTTAATTATTTTACGATCGGCTTTCTCGAACAATTCAAATAGTTGTGGCTATAAAATTTGTTTATTGTTTCATACATCGTCGGTAAAATCTAGAACATGAGCCGAAAGGTTATATTAAAATTGTTTGAATTTGTTTGTATATATTTGTATTCGTATTTGCATTCATATTCGTATTCGTATTCACATTTCGTATTTCGTAATGTCTAATTATATTTGTATGTGTTAGTATTTGTATGTGTGTTTGTGTTTGTATTTGTGTTTGTGTTCGTGTTTATGTTCGCATTAATATTTGTATTTCGCATTTGTGTTGGTATTTCGTATTTGTATGTGTATTCATATTCCGTTATTGTATTTGGAATACATATTTGGTCTCTGTATTTGTATGTGTTTCTAGTTCATAATTGTATTCATGTTTGTATTCGAGTTCATATCCGTATTCGTATTTCGTATTCGTACTGATAATTCATTTGTAAATGTGTAAGTGTACGTACTCATCTTTATTTTTTCGTATTTTGCGTTTATTTACAGGTCGTTTGCCTCATTAAATCATGATTTGCACAATTTTTTGAGCAACAACCGTCTGAATTGTTTAAGAGTGGATTTCTTGAACAATTCAAATGGTTTTTCTATAAAATTTGTTTCTAGTTTTATACATCATCGGCAAAGTCAAGAAAACGAACCAAAAGATTATCATCAAGTCGTTTCATTTTGTTTATATATGTTTTTGCTTGTATTCGTATTCGATTATTTCGTAATGCCTAATTATATTTGTATATGTGTTTGTATTTGTGTTTGTGTTCGTGTTCGTGTTTGTGTTCAAATTAATATTCGTATTTCGTACTTGTGTTGGTCTTTCGTATTTGTATGTGTAAGTGTATATATATACCATAATTATATTTGGTATTTGTGTATGGTGTATGTACTTGTGTTTGTGTTTGTTTCTAGTTCATAATCGTATTCATGTACGTATTCGAGTTATATTCGTATTCATATTTCTTATTCGTGCAGATAATTCATTTGTAAATGTGTATGTGTACGTACTTATCTTTGTTTTTTCATATTTTGTATTTATTTACGGGTCGTTTGCCTCAGTAAACCTTGATTCAAACAATTTTTAGAGCAACAATCGTCTGAATTGTGAAGAACCGACTTTCTTGAACAATTCTAAAGATTCTTGCTATAAAAAAATTTTATTGCATTAGACATCATCGGCAAAGTCGAGAAAAAAATGAACCAAAAAATTATCATGAAGTCGTTTGATTTTGTTTATTTATGTTTGTGTGTGTATTTGTATTTCGATTTGTATTTTGTATTTGTGTATATATTGGTATTTCGTACTTGTGTTCGTATTTGCTTTGGTAATTTAACTCATATTTCTTATATCATATTCGTATTCGTATTTCATATTTCATATTCTGAGTACGGGATTTCTAATTTCGTAATTCGTAATCGTAATCGCATTAATGTTCGTATTTGTATTCGTATTTGCATTTGTGTTCGTCTTTTTATTCGTATTAATATTCGTATTTCATTTTCGTATTCCATACTTGTGTTAGCATTTACTATTTGTGCCTGTATTTTGTATTTGTATTATGTAATTGTATTTGGTATTCATATTTAGTGCCGTGTTCGTATTTGAATTTCGTTTATGTAATCGTTTCTGCTTTTTAGTGTGTATTTATATTTGTATTTTTTTTTTGTCCGCACTTGTATTCAGATACATAATGCTATTGTTTTCTTTTCCATTTTTTTTTTTTTTTTGGTATTCGTTTTACATACGTACTTTGTATTTTACATACGCGCTTTGTATTTCTTAATGGAAATTCGTGTTTGTCTATTTGTCTAGTATTCGTATCGTGTATTTCTATTTTCTGTTGTAATCGTACCAGACCTTCGTTATTGATTTGTTATGTTTGAATGTTCATTATCTTTTACTATATTAGTTATGTTCAAATATTCGTATTTTGTTTTTGTATTTTCATTAGTATTTGTAATTTTTATTTTGCAGTTTGTATTGAGATTGATATTGCTATTTATTTTTCGTTTTTGAATTCGTGTTTTTGTTCGAACATTGCGTCTATACCAGTGAGTTTTTTTGTTTGTCATTTTCGTTTCTGTTTTTTTATCCACATTGGTATTTGTATTTCATTTGCCTAATGAGTATTTGTTTTTTTGTACCCACGTGTTTGTCCGAGCATTGTGTTTGTATTGGTGGTTACTTTTTTTCGTTTTCGTTTCCGTTTTTGTATCCACACTTATATTTTAATCTCATCTGCGTAATTAATATATTTTTTGTATTCACAAGTTAAATGTTTTGGTTGTACCCCAAAAAAGGTGATCAAGTATTTGCAAGCTATAAAATAAAAAGTACCATAAATGTTCAATTTCTTTCTCCAACCAATGGATGACAGGATACACGGTTTTTCATTATTGGCACGTTTGAATAAAAACGATGAATTACGATATGATGATGACAATGATGTTCCGATGATGATAATGGTATGATGAAGATGAAGATGATGATAATGAGAATTATGATATGGTGATGATAATGAGAATTATGATATGGTGATGATAATGATAATGATAATGAGCGAAATTAAAAAAAAAACGAAAGTGTCCGAAATACCGTTGCAAATAACAATAACATTAACTTAATATGTTAACGAAGCCTGAAAGTCGTGACACATGTACTTACTGAAAATGGGCAGACTTTATTGCACCCGAATATACTAACCGGCAAAAAGTATTCCAATGAACTCCTAAAACTTTAACATATGGCGCACGATAACGCAAGTCAAACCTGTAATTAGACAATTATTGAAATTAAACGCTGCTAACATGGCCATAATATAATATATTTCTTTATAGAAGAAATAAATAAATAAAATAAACTATAGAAATTCGGGGGGGATCAAATTACCTCGTCAAAATATAGCCGAGGGCGAACTGAACAATCTTTGCTTGTACATAATTAATATATTTCGTACCACTTTTCTGCCGCTGGCGTTTGCTCGTGTTTTTTTTTCCTTTTTCTCTGCGTCACAGAAATCCGAAGAGACATCGATAATCAACATTGACGTGTGAAATCCTCTATGAAGAAGAAAAAAATGCAACTTTAGGAGTATAAACTTAGTTACTCAATAATTAATTAACGGAAATTTATTTGAACATAGTGCAAAAGTCCCTCAAGTTTATTCATATGATGTATAAAAATGATTACCATTTTGAATATGTAGAAGGTAATTTTCAAAAATAGTGTCAATTATAATGCAATCAAACAAATTCTGTCCAAAAAATAGAAGAACCCCAAATTATCAATTGCATGAGAAACTCTAACCCTAATTTTTAAAAAATGTACCTTTCCCTTCAGTGGGGCATAGTTTGGCGAACCCTGCGAAAGTACGCAAGTTACTCTATTCCTTCATGTAAGCATGCAAATAACAACTATATTTTAAATTAGATATTATTATCTTGTTCTAAATAAATAGCAAATAAAATATTTAATTACGGAAATTACCACAGAAAAAATTAGGTCGTACAATCAGATATTATTCTTATCAGTAAATTTAGGACTCGGGCGATAATACTTGACATACAATCCTGCTCTAGCATACGTCATCTCCCCAACCCTGAAAAAACATTACCTATCTTCATTGTAAATAATTCCACTAAACAAATATTATGAAAAGTATGGACCTTACTGCAAATTCGATAGCTGTTTCCCCAGGCCTAAGAAACTGAGACTCTAGATACCAGACATTACAAATCACGGCCCATGATGTCATTAGACGCACCAAGCACATGGCAAATGATTGCCTGAATTACTAAAATAGACCAAAACAATTTAAAATTACGTATTGGGTCCCTGTTAATTCATTTATTTAGACAACTGAATTTACATTTTGCTGTTCCAAAAGGCATCGATCAAAATCTTGTTGTATTTAGTCGCTATTGGGCAAACCGCACAATCAAGCTCAAAACAACCCTACATAAAATTGAATAATTCATATTATTGTATGGGTTCAAATGCAAAAAAAAAAAAAACATACTTTCTTAACATGATTTGGGAGCCCTAAATATTCAATTTAGTACAATTATAATTTGAAATTCGATATTGATAATTTCAGTAAATTATTATTTAGAATTTCAGTAAATTATTATTCAAAATTTAGGAACTTGCTATGTTTGAACCAATCGTTGAATTCCGCATCCTTCTTATCTTTGATTCGCCTTAAAAATCTGTCATGATCTTGCAAATGACAATTTTTATTTCGCCAGAACTCAAAATCTGTCATAATTTTGCTAATTACATTTTTTACTTGACTGGAACATTATAATTACTTCTTTGTGTGTGAAAAGAATATTCTTTTAATCATAAACTTGAAAAACTTGTCAATTTAATCCATCCCAATTAAGATTTAAATCGAAGCAAAAAAACTGATCTTTCGAAAAAGGGAGTTTCATACCTCCAAAAGGGGTTTGTGTCTCTATGCAGTTGCATCTTGTACTTTCTAACCTCTTTTCGATTGAACCAACTAAGATAACTTTGAATGAAATTAAGAACAAAATCGACAATAAATTAGAATTAGAATTAGGATTCGAAAGAAAGAAACCAACCTGTTTCTGAGATGCAAAATTGAGGAGGCTCGATGGCACCATTTTCACTCTCTCTTCTTTCTCTCTCTCAAGAAATGTTCTGCTTGGCAGTTTCAATTAGGGAAAGAGAAGCCTATTGAGCAAACCTACATACATGAAATGAGCAAACCGTACAAACTGAACATTGATGTTGTGAGAAACAGAGCTCGCCTGTGTTTTTCTCCGGTCGCAGAAACCACGTCAAAATCGCAAGCCCTGAACCAAATGGCCTCTTTCGTCGTCCTTTTCCAGAACTTTGTGTGTCCTCTCCTCTCCAATTGTTAGGGTTTACCGCGGAGCCACTTCGTTGTTGCTTTGTTTAGATGAAAGGTTCCTTCGTAGCACTGTAAAGGCGAGTCGAGCGAACCTTGAAGCGAAACTGGAATAGAATGAGAAGAGAGAGGGGACCGTGCGAGTAAGAAGAGAAAGGGCAATGCGTGCCTGTACAGAGCGTCGCCACATGTCGGCAGTAGAGAAGCCACTGTTGAGCTCTCTGAGGGGAGGAGGCCCCGTCGCACTTCAGCCGCTCCGGCTCGCGGCTAGGGTTTACCGTCACACTCCAGTCGCACTCCAGCGGCTCCGGCTCGCGGCTAGGGTTTACAGTCGCACTCCACCTAGATCAGTTCGATCGGTGAGGAATCGTGATTTCTCCCCTTTCGTTGCTCTGCTTAGGGTTTTTCGCAAGTTCACGATTGTTCTGGAGAATGAGGAGAGAGGGAAAGAAGGGGAAGTATATGTGTTCTTTCGAGAACAGTAAAATGAGGACGTGGCCGACTGTGGTAAAGAGGTGATATTTAACTTTAGTACTATTTTATAATAGGTGTTGGAGTTGCTATTTTATGTAATGGGTAATTATACTATACCCCCTAATTTCCCTCACATCCCATCTATATCACCAATTAATCATTAATTGATGATTAATTAGTATGATAATTAACAAAAATACATCCGATTAACAATTAATTAATCCGGATTAATCATTAATTAACTGTTACATATTGTTTAATATTAAAAATACATCCGATTAACTATTAATTCGATTAACCCACTAATTAATGGTTAATTAGTGGATCGAGGGTGGGGGAAATGTGTGAGTGAGTGTGTGTGTGTGTGTGTGTGTGTGGGGGGGGGGGGGGGGGGTTTACAGTATATGGTATATGCCCTCTAATGTAATATAGAAAGTGAGAGTGTGCCATCATATCAATAAGAAAGTAAATAGAAAGAGAGAGCAAACGAGACCTAGAGTGGGAGAGAGTTAGAAAGAGAAAATAATTTTGTGAGAGAAAGAAAGAGCTTGTGTTAGTGTGCAATGTCAAATTTAGTGTAATAAAATTAGTATTTTGAGTGTTATTTCGTCTCGCAAATTCCAACAAATATCCTATCTAAAGAGTTCTTTAAAAATAATAAGAGAAGTTTGCGTCTTAATTCTTTAGAACTAAATGTACGAGCCAGAATCGTGTGGCCATTTTAAGAAAATATGAAAGAGAAGGAGAAACAGGTAAAAATAAAGACGAACCAAGATAAGATTGAATGGATTTCTGATCTATCGATCTATCTCCCTCATTGTGCAGAAAGGCGACGGATTGACGAAGGTGGACTGCCTATACAGGCTGAAAATTGAGGCATTCTTTGACTCAATGACAAGTTGTAAAGAATTTTCACAAATAGGATTTATCATATAAGCACTGATTGTTAGAATTTGTACTTCATATGATTGGAGATAATATGGGGATTTTATATTGGGGGATCAATATCAAAACAAATGGAAGCTTTAATTAAATAGAACATGGAGAGAGAGAGAGAGAAACCCCCACAGGGGCAATTGCCCTTTTTTTAATTTTCTTATAAATTTTTTCTCTATTTCGTACAGTACATGCAAAGGGTTTAAATAGAAACAATATACATCTCCTAAATACACCCTTTCAAACATACATCCTAATCTATCTAAATTCTAGATACTTCTATTTGAATAGACACATATTTATTACAAAATACATCCCCTTAATTAATCTAGACACTTCTAATAATTATCCTAATTATCCTGCCCATTAATTAAATATATTATTAAATAAAATATTAAAACATTAATTTCAATACTCCCCCTTAATGTTTTTTTCGTTATTTTTTTTTTCTCTCGATACTCCCCCGTGATATTTTTTCCGTCACGCTCGTCTATATATATATTTTTTTAATTGCCTTTTTTTTTCTCTCGATACTCCCCCGTGATATTTTTTCCGTCACGCTCGTATATATATATTTTTTAATTGCCTTTTTTTCGAATCGTCCTTTTCTGGATCATCTTTTTCGAATCGCCTTTTTCCGAATCGTCCTCTTTCCGGATCGTTTTTTTTCGGATCGTTTTTTTTTCGTCGAAATTGACTTCTTTCTTCATCGAATTTGAGTTGCAAAATTTGTGGGAACCCGAACATACCGTCTCGGGTTGTCGTGGCCTTCTCCTACTCCAAATTTTTGCTAAACTCGATAAATCGGTAATGAGTTGTGAAGTTCATGTGAGCCCAAGTACGTAACCTCTTTGGTTGTCTTGGTGTCTCCTTCTTCGACTTCTACTAAACTCGATAATTCGGAAATGAGTTGTGAAGTTCGTGTGAGCCCAAGTACGTAACCTCTTTGGTTGTCTTGGTGACTCCTTCTCCGACTTCTACTAAACTCGATAACCGTCCTTTCGATAATCGTCGATCGATAACCGCCACTTTCGATATTCGTCGCTCGATATCCGTCGTTCTCGATAAACAATCGCAAACAACCTCGGCTCTGATACCATGTTAGAATTTGTACTTCATATGATTGGAGATAATATGGGGATTTTATATTGGGGGATCAATATCAAAACAAATGGAAGCTTTAATTAAATAGAACATGGAGAGAGAGAGAGAAACCCCCACAGGGGCAATTGCCCTTTTTTTAATTTTCTTATAAATTTTTTCTCTATTTCGTACAGTACATGCAAAGGGTTTAAATAGAAACAATATACATCTCCTAAATACACCCTTTCAAACATACATCCTAATCTATCTAAATTCTAGATACTTCTATTTGAATAGACACATATTTATTACAAAATACATCCCCTTAATTAATCTAGACACTTCTAATAATTATCCTAATTATCCTGCCCATTAATTAAATATATTATTAAATAAAATATTAAAACATTAATTTCAATACTGATTAGGGTTAATTCAAGCTTTAGAGTTGGTTACTTCGGGGTTGATTAGCATTAATTCACAAATTCAGGGTAGATGAGTCAAATAGGGAACTATCCAGGGTATCCATACAAGGGGGAAGAGCAGCGAGTTTGGTCAACTGGGAGACGGTCTGCTTCCCTAAAGTGAATGGAGGCATGAGCCTTTTACACCTCCCTACGATGAATAATGCACTCTTACAGAAATTTCTGGGAAAAATGGACACATTCGAAGAAAACTTATGGTCACATTACATCAACTTGCTATACGGGATCACTAGCTCCGAACAAATTATGAGTCTATCAACAAATGCAATTTCGCCGTTTCTAAAAGAACTTAAGAAAGTATTGCCCTCCTATACGGCTTCCACTACTGCCAGTGGGGCTGGTAAAACATCAAAATGGACCAAATCGGGTCAATTTACTGCGAAGTCATCATACCTATTTCAAAGAAATTCGGGTGTCATAAACCGATGGCAAAAATTCATATGGCAAACATGAGCGCCTCTTAAGGTTCGTTTCTTTCATTGGATGGCCTCCCGTAACAATTTAAACACGACGGACATGCTAATACGAAAGGGATGGCCCAACACGACGGTGTGCACTCTTTGTAGTAGAGGCAGTGTTGTAAAAAACGGCGAAAAACGGTGAAAAACGGTCAAAAAACGGTGTTTCGGTGGAAAAACGTTCCGTTTTTTACAAGACGTTTTGAAAAAACGGTCAAACGTTTTTTTAACGTGTTTGCATCAATGAATCATGGATCATTAAATATTTAATAGAATTTAGGCCCAAATAAAAATTCAGCCCAACCTCCAATTAGGTCTTCTCTCTCTCTCTCCTCTCTCTCTCTCTCTCTCGGTCACGCACATCCAGCACAGGAAAGACAAGACTCTCTCTCGATCTCGACAGGAAATTGGCGATTTGCGATTGATTTGCGAGAAGTGGCTTGCGACAGACACGACTCTCTCTCTCTCTCTCTCGCTCTCGACAGACAGGACTCTCTCTCTCTCTCTTGCTCTCGACAGACAGGATTCTCTCTCTCTCTCGCTCTCGACAGACAGGACTCTCTCTCTCGCTCTCGCACAGCCGGCACGTTCCGTTTTTTGCGATCTCGACAGACAGGAGAAGTGGCGATTTGCGATTAATTTGAAGACTGATTTGAAGAGTAATTTTGCAGCGACAGTGAGTAATTGTGTTTATAATTTGAAGACTGATTTTGTACTTTGGTTAAAATTTTGCAGCGACAGTAAGTGAGTAAATTGGACAGTGACTAATTTTGTACTTTGGTTAAAATTTTGACTAATTTTGCGAATTGAAGACTAGAATTGGTCAGAAAAGTATATATTTTGTAGCTTCAACTTGGCTTCTAGTTTATTTAATGGCTTATAGTTTGTTTATTTCGTGGCTTATAGTTGTGTACTTGTGTATAATTGCTTAAAATTACAACCTATCCCTACATATAATATTATATATATATTTGGTTTCATTTATAATTTCAATTAAATTATTGTCGATTTCGATGACCGTTTTTTCACCGTTTTTCCACCATTTTTTCACCGTTTTACGGTAATCCCGTTTTACGGTCCCCGACCGTTCTGTACCGTTTCCCGTATTTTACAACATTGAGTAGAGGAGACAAAACAAGAGACCATTTATTGAAAAAAATGCTCCTAGTCCAAAACAATATGGCGCATCATTAGAAACTCAACAAGCTTAGTGGGGGGTTATCTCACGGGGCGGAATACCTATGAGAGTTGGGTATTACAACAGAAAGCGCTCACGATACTAGACAAAAGATGGTGGAATACATTATGGATGTCGGTGAACTTGAATATTTGGAAAGAGGGAAATAGGCGCATTTTTCAATCCAAAATGTGATCGCCTAGATTCATAGCCAAGCAAGCACTAGAGGAGGCGCAAACATGGGGAAAATTTTCCAACTAAAAGACGCAGGGCGATTTAATCAGCCAGATGAGGGCAGGAATGTGTGTTAATTAAGTCTAGCTTAGTATATTGGGTTAGTTACTGTTAAATCTAGTCACATTTAGGTTTTAGTTGTCCTTATTCAAAGAAAAGAAAAAAAATATATAAACATCAGCCTCTTAGTAACTTTTGTGTTTTTCTCGGGTATAGTCTACACTGCAAATGACAAGCAGAGTGATGATATGATAACATAAATTAATCACAAATTTAACAAAAATATATAAAAAATTACGGAATTAATTAGTCAAATATATATTCTAAATCACAAGTTATGGTCAATTTATATGTCCATATCATTACTCGCTAAAAGTACTTGGATATTTCTTGTAATAGAAATCTTGGTTAGTTGCCAAGTCATATTCAATGCAACAAAATTTCCCTTCAAGTCAATTTCTTTACTCACTGCTGATATGAATATCTTTTATGATCTTCTTATTCTACTGATTAGATGAATTTTGAAATTTAGTGATAAATGTATGTTAAATGAGTAAACGAATTTGATTTTAACACATGAATGTCTTAAATTAGTAAATGAACATATTTATAATATAAAAGAAATCTAATTTCAAACGTCTTTATTTTATTTGCTTGGTATTTTATTCGCTTCCACCTCCACACTTGGTATTTTATATGCTTGGCAATCACGCGTGTCGGGTCAAGTTCGGAATGGGTCATTTCGATTTGCAGGTCATTGGGTCGTTCGGTTATTTGGTTCATTCCGGATCATTTCGGTTTTGGGGTCATTCGGTTCCCAGTCGTTTCGGTCTGAACAGGTCATTCGGTTCCGGACATTTCGATTTTCGAGTAATTCGGTTTCGGGTCGTTTCAATTTTCGAATCATTCAGTTCCGGGTCGTTTTTGTTTTCGGCCATTCGGCCCCGGATCATTTCGATTTTCTGATCATATCGATTCCTGGTTATTTCGATTTTTGGGTCATTCGCCTTTTGTAAATTTGGTTTCGAATCATTCGGGTTTTCGAAAATTTAGTTTTCGGGTCATTACGAAATTTGTTTTATGTCATGCGGATTTCGGATCATTTGATTTTCGGGACAATCATATTACGTGATACTTGGTCTTCGAATTACTTGGATTCCATGATGCTTAATCTTCGAGTTACTCAAGTTTCTGGACATAAAGTATTCGAATTATTCCGATACACAGCAATTCAATGCTGGAATAAATAGGTATATAATTTTGATCATTTGGATTTGAATCATTCATATTTTTATTTTGGATCATTTGATTTGTATTTTGGCTAATACATCTAAATATATGTTTTATAGTAACAATGTGTGCATTCAGTACTAATATATATATCATTTTAGCGTGATTATAAAATTATGCTAATAAATATATTTAGCAATAATATATTGATTAATTTTTATTTTTATAAAACTATTAACAAAAATAAATAAATAATTGGTCCCGATTTTTAGATCATTTGGATTGTGAGTTTCTGGACATTAGGGTTATGAGTTTCAGATTTCGGGTCAGTTCGGATTTCGGATCATTCGGTTCCAATTTCACTTCACGCTCAGTCATTCGGTTTTGGTTCCACTTCCGGTTCGGATCATTCGGTTTCGGCTTGGTTTCGATTTCGGATCGTTGACTTTAAACATTTTTCAATTCGGATCTGGTTCGGACGGATTGGTTCTTTTCTTCGGGTCGGATTCATATTTTGCCAGCTCTGCCTGTTATGACTTCAACTTCTCCCGCCATTCAGTTTAGTCATCTCCAGTTATATCTACATTGGTACAGCCTATCACATTCTCTCCCGTTAATTCTTCCTCACCAGTTAAATTCACTCTCATGCTAATTGTTCCATCTCCAGTCCCCCCCCCCCCCCCCTTTCGTCCACCTTTCCAGCATCATATGTTAGTTATTGTAAGAGACTTCGGTGTTGGTTTGAGAAGATTGATGATGATTAATAATGGTGACAGTTGGATTAATCAGAGAAGAGATGCCATCCATACTCTGGAAGAGGAACTGCTAATTTGGTGAGTAGGTTTGAGTTAATTTATGTTCAATTAGTTTGATTGTAATGATGTACAAATCTTTGGTGTCAATCAAAAAAGAAAGCCCATGTGAATGATTAAAAAAAACATATTTGCAAGCAATGATGAACCGACAGTTCTTGTTAAGTCATCTCAATCTCGTACAGTAATTAGAACAGAATTTATGTGTACCTAGATTCCATCCACACGTCATTTATATAGTAATTAATTTTTAGGTTGTTAATACTTGTGTCGCCCATAATTGATTTTTAGAGTAGTTTATTTTTGTAAAATAGAGGGGCGGGATACATTAAAAAATGCTTGACGTACATAAGTATTCCACCGAGTGAATCCCGACCAGTGGCGGATCTATCAAAGAACTAGGAAGAGCATCGGTTCTCCCAAGATTATGAAAAAATAATATATATAATATTGGGAATGTATCATGTTCTTAATTATGTGGACCGTAAATAAGAACCTGGTTTTGATTATCAGCCACGGCAACAACTCCTGATTTGGACTCAACCGCAATACAAGTCACACTTCCACCTGATTCAACCCGTAACACATAATTATTTTTTTTATATATTTTTTTTGCAATTTGCTAAATAAAATGAAATTAAGAAAAAATCGTGATACTCACTATCGAAACAATCCATCCATGAAATATTTCTCCCCGTCTGTAAATCCCATTTATAACAAAAACCATCATTTGTACCCGCAAACCCAATATTATCCGCACCATCGACAACGCAAATCCTAAAAATTTAGAGAGAGAGAGAGAGAGAGAGAGAGAGAGAGAGAGTTAAGCCATCCATGATATATATAATTAGTAGATAAGTTAGGGTTTTACCTTGGATCGAAAGTATGGCCCAAAAAGAGAGAATCATTGGCCAATAAGCCGAGTCTCCATGTTTGATTTATTTGAGATTCTGACGATGTACAAGAAGAAACGAGTAGCCAAACCGCCATATAATTTTCTAACTTTTTTCTATTATTATTATTTTTATTAGAAAATTCGGATTTGTTTATATCGAAGTAGCTCAGAGGAATAGTCTTTGAAATTATGTTGTTTTGGGAATCGAATTTCGCAACAAGCATCTTTTTTGTTAAATCCCTGAGAAAAATTATAAGCTAATTAAACAATAATAATTAATATATTTATTAAGAGGGTTGGGAAAAAAGCTATAATAACGTACCATAAAAAGAAGGTACCAAAAGCATCATGACCAAGAACATGAGCACCGGATTTATCTGGTACCTCTTTTAGTTCCAATATTGATGATGCTGGTACGGTAAATTCATCAGAGAATTCACTGTCGAAAATAATACACATACGAAAAATTTATATTACCGCACCATAAAAAGTAATGACCATTAAATTAATTTACCTCCATGTAGAACTCATAATCCAAACATGCAATCTCGTGCTTTCAGCAGCAATCATGTAATTCGATTTGCAAGCTAAAATAGACGAAACCTTCTCACTCGTCTTCATTTTCATGACTGGTACGACAAACCCAAAATCTAAACGTACCAATTTCAGATAATTCTCCTCCCCTCGTTCCGCTTCACAAATCGCACACAAACAATTCATGCTCGACTTGCTGTCAAATAGGTTTCAAAAAAAAGTATATTCAGATACATTGTATGCAAAAAAAGGGCATTAGACAGATAATTAATAAATCATTAATTAGGGTTTAATAAACCTGCAATAAGGTATCTTAATACTTGGAACAAGAGCTACTAATCGCTCTTCTGATATATACTGCAATCCAGCTCTTCCAAGTGATAACTGTAACAAAAAGATCAGCATTTAGGGTTTAGAGTTTAGGGTTTAGGGTTCAGTGTTTAAGCCTTACATTTTCATTAGAACTAAAGACCATATTTGTGTAACCAACAAATCGGGGTTGTGGGCCCACCAAATTATAAACATAAAGGGACGTTTTACACGCATGCAATTCGCCACATAACACACTTATCTCTAAACAATTATCCTTCGAGCTCAAGGAGAGAGATAAAACGGGTTCGGGGTGTTCAAACGATCCTAGCGGGTTCGGATTTAGCTCTTTATGCATACCATTATCGAGGGGCAAATTTGTAAATTGATTATTGGTATTGTCTGATGTTTTCGAGTTCTCAATTGCACGAAATTCTTCTTCCAAGGATGCTAAGAAAGAATCGGTAAAGAAATTGTCATTTTGCAAATCAGTCCCTTGTTTCGTGACAGGACCCGGCTCGGAGATTGAGGACTCGCTTTTCTCGTTCGAGTCGTCCTCGAAACTATCTGCAATTACGCAATTAACCTCTTCTAAATTATTCAAAGGCTCTGTGTTTTTTTTCTCTTTCGATTCATTGTTTTCATTACTAGAAATATTATTCTTATTGTTTGTCTTTTTGGGTCTTTTCGCAGGGAGAAGAGGAATAGCTTGAGGAAGAAGAAACTCCATCATTGACCTGGTCAACTCTTGCTTCTCTGAACAACCCTGATCTTGCGAGCTGAAATTTGGGGTCGTCTCCAGTTCGTTGTTTACTTGAGGCAATGGTGATTCTTCATGCACCGTGTTTTCTCTTTCTTTGGTCTTGTTTTTCGCACTTCTTTTCCTCGAATAGACGATTAAATTTGGTCGTGTATTTTTGGTACTGGATGAAGTGATTTGATTTTGTTCCACTGGAGAGGGAGGAATTTGTTGGACTGGAGACCTATTTGATTCTGCAACGAGCTCACGAAACAATCTCTGAACAACTTTGTTTTTGAACCCAAATGCCTGAAATTGCATAAAAAGGGGATTGTCATGATATAATAACTAAGCAATTTTATAAAAAGTAAAAATTAACAGTGTACTTGCCTCGGTGCCATCGAATTTAGAGGAAAACTTTCTTTTCGCTTGCGAAATTTTTGTTTTTAGCGTACTTTTCTTGTGAAAGCTCTCCCAAGCTAGATCTGGTGTAAAACCAGTGCACAAATCTCCATCGCTAGTTTTAACCTAAATAATGCAAAGAAGGGAAATTCAAATAAACGAACCATCGAATCTAGAGCTTAGGGCTTTTAGGAAGCTCACGATGAACAAAGGGCCTTTCGGACCTTGTGAAATCTCCATGTGGCATGTATTTCCTGCATGAGTGCGTGAAGCATGATAACCAACAGGATATGGGTATCGATCCTTTCCCTGCATTGCAAGCACCGTAATTAAGAATCAATTGGATCATTTTGTCCGACAAAAATTGCATTTTATTTTTCTAAAACTGTCAACAAATACACACTGTCTTCAAGTATTGTGATTCAATCAGATTACTGGTATAAATTGGGAAAAGAAATAATGTATCCATGGAGCTTGAATCTGGATAGTTGAGACAAAGACAAAGTTGCTATAAAATCTAGTGCTTAGATACAGACCCTAGATGAGCTCCAGTACTTGTTCTCCCAGTGACCACGGTACAGTGTTCCGATGGAGATGATCTCCAGATCGTCCTCCTCCTGATCAACCAAGCTCGTTCTTTCCATTGATGGATCCTCTCTCTCTCTCCTCGAGCGTGGTGTTGGGAATAGGGTCTTTATTTCGCGCCGTATTGCTTTTCTTTGAGAGGGCAATTTCGCGCCTACAACTCTTCATTCGGGGTTGTTTCATGGGAACGGAATTCCGTCCTTTAGATTCCCAGTTTCTCGGGAATCCATTTCCTGCTTATAAATATTTATAAATTCGTCAATATTATTGGGAAAAGTCTATATTTAGTATTTCCAACGTTTCCTGATCCATGTTTATATTTTAATTGTTGTATCAACTTTTTCAGGCCCGGCTCGGAATGTTGGCTCGGTAGCGACGATCATCACCTCCAATGACGTAAATACGCGAGCAAGAGGGAGCGGGCCACCTTTAAGTATTCATTGAAAAAGAAAGAGACAATTTTCAGGTGTGTTCCTTCGAAAATTCAAAATATTGTATTTGTCCTTTTAAAAGTAGAAATTATTTGTCTTTCGAAATTTAACTTTTATCAAATTAATCTTTTCAAAAATAATAGCATATTCATTTATATCCTCCTAAATTTAATAACATATCAAAATTATCTGAATAGTTAAATAACCGTCAATTTAAACATAACTTCTATTTTTAAACTTAACTAAATCATGAAACTTAAAAGTATATGACCAAAATGCCCTTTAATTTACGTATCCTCTCCATCAGATCTAACCCTCCCTCCCCCCCCCCCCCCCCCCCCCCCCCCCCCCCCCCCCCCCACTATCTCCTTCATCTTAATAGTTAATCATAACCCTTCGATTTAACACGTTTGGGGACGGATCTTACCAGGGCTTACTAGGGGTCAGGAGGGTCCGTCGCCAAAATTAATCAGCATATTTGTCAAAAAAACGTCATAATTAATGTTTAAAATGAACAAAATACTCAATTGTTTCTCAAAAATGCAAAAAGTGAACAATCATATATGATATTATTAATAGGGGAATTTTATCATACGCTCTTTTTGCTTATGATACATCCATTTTCAAGGATATTTTAAGTAATTATTAATTAATGACTATTTAAGATAATTTTTTAAGTGTATTTATAAATGAATGATAAGCTAAATAGGAAACTTAAATTGTTCATTAAATAAAAAATATATATATAAAGTAAAATTTATGGTACACTTTTCTAAATACCCAAAATATTGTTTTAAAGGAGTGTATGATAGAACTCTCCTTATTAATATCTCCTTATTAATATTATCAAACAATTGTATAATTTATATTACAATGAAAAATATAATTAACATGTTCGCTGCATAACGCGAATGTTCTCCTAATAATAATAATAATAATATTATTATGTATTTTGGTAAAAAGTAAGAGCCATGCGTGAAGATTAGTCTTGTCACCAATTTTTGTGGTGTCCATTTTATTCTCGACTTTTATTAATATATCTTCTTATTGGTATGTTTGACAAGGGACACATGATGAGTTTGGGTCAAAATAATTATATTAAAATATCAAATCATAAATTAATAAATTAAGATGATAAATAAACAATAATTTAAATTGTCAAACGATAAATTAAGATGATAAATCATAAAAAAGAAAAAATTAATGAAATCTTCATGCCCATCTCATCAAGATTTCATATACATATTCTTATAAATTGTGGGAACATTGTTCACCGTAGACAAAAAAAAAATTGGATGTTACATAAATAGCATCTTTTTTATAAATGAAATAATAATATATTTGTTTATAATATTATAAATTACACTTCAAATATTAATAGTATTTTATTGTGAAATATATATTTTTTTTGAATTTTTTTTTTTCATTTTGACATTTGTATCAGTATAGCTCCTACATAATATATTTTTTTTTAATTTGAATTTGTTAATATATAATAAAATGCAATACAAAAGAAAGTATATTTACATAATTATTTTTTAAGAATTATTGTTAATATTTTAAAACTATAATTTTAAGAATCACATATAATAATAAGTAGATCATGTTTATGTTTTGTTTTTGTTCAAATAATTTTAGTATTAAAAATTTGAGAAATTAATAGAAATGAAAAATAACAATTTGCCTATCCAAACATAAGTAACTTCTTCAACTAATAAACATATATTGATTAAGGTCTCATCGATCATGTTTTCTAAAAATATTCTTTTCAAAATTTTATAGCGGGGGACAGAGTTAGAAGTTGCGAGAAGGACTACAATTCTCGATCCTATTTTCAACGTTCAAATGCCGTATGCCTTTAGATGACTATGACTACATGACATGTTTTTTATGGATAAATCAACAATACGCCCACACTCCACAAATAACTAGAGAACCAAATACACCATAAAAAAAATGGCAACCAAATCTTCCACAAGAATCATCGAGACTTCGAAAATCTCGCCACCACCTGGATCGGTGCCGGCCACCTCGATTCCTCTCACATTCTTCGACGTGATATGGCTACAGATGGGCCCTGTGGAGCGTCTCTTCTTCTACCCGTTCTCTCATTCGACCTCGGAGTTTATCTCCACTTACCTTCCTACCCTCAAATCATCCCTCTCTCAAAGTCTCCAATCTTTTTTTCCTCTCGCCAGTAATATCAGGCTAACGCCTGGAACGGTCGACAAATACGAGCTTTACTTCACCGACGGTGATTCCATTTCATTCACAGTAACAGAATCAAATGGAGATTTTGCCGAGCTTTGTGCCGACAATCCGAGAGAGATAACCAAATTCAAATCTCTGGTACCAGTATTAAGTAAGAACTTACCCGAAGGCCTCTGGCCAGTTATGTCGATTCAAGTCACTGTTTTCCCCAATTATGGTCTAGTTATTGGAATCGTGGTGCACCACTCTGCATGTGATGGTTCTGGATCGACAAAGTTCTTGCACACATGGAGTTCAATTTGTCGAACGAACAATACCATGCTTGTACCGACGGTGATAGTGGACCGGTCGATTATTCCTGATGCAAACGGTTCATTGTATTCATACATTTTCGATGAATTCAAGAGCATGAGCATGGAGAATTTAAAACTGGTTAAGCCGCCGATTGATGAAATGTTTATGTCTACCTTCGTACTGAAAGAAAAGCATATTAAATTGCTAAAAGAAGTGATTTTCCGCGAAGCAGAAAAGAGAAACATAACTGTGCATGTGTCCACTATTATCGTCACCTACGCTTTCATTTGGATTGGCTATATAAAAGCAAAATTACACATTATGAAGAATACAGAATCATATAGCATATTTGCAGTGGACCATCGAAAATGGTTTCAGCCACCCATTCCTGAAACGTATTTAGGAAATTGTATCGGCATATGTTTCGTGCAGGCCGATACGGAAGATCTTCTTGGAGAGGACGGGTTTTTTGTAGCCTGCCAAGCTGTGAGTAAGGCCTTCGAGGAAGTGAAGAGAGAAGGGATAAACAATGCTAGGGATTGGATAATGAATTTAATGGAAAAGGCAAGTAAAATCCCGTTATCGGCAGCGGGTTCGCCGAGGTTTAGGGTTTACGAAGTGGACTTTGGATGGGGGAAGCCGATTAAAGTGGAAACGACTTCGATTTCGAATTCGGGAGCCATGTCGGTGGCGGATAGCAGGGAAGAACGAGGAGGCATCGAGGTGGGTTTGTGTTTTACAAAGCATGAATTTGAAGTGTTCAATAATTACTTCGAAGAGAATCTCCGAGTTATATCGAACATCAACAAGTGATTGGTTCGATAACTTTGATTGATAAAATTTACTATGGTTTGCAATTTATTTATATATGATTTATAAATGTACTTTGTTGTGAGTAATGAAAAAATAATAGTTTGATGTGAAAGAGTGCATACATTATGCATATAGCAGAAAAAAAAAAGTGTAACATTTGGATAATTTGTTTGAGTTTGTGAGGATCGATACATGTGATCATAATTATGTCTTTATAAGAATAAATTTGATATTTTAAGTTTTTGGAGTACCAATATCAAATCCTCCACACAAAATATATGTCTATTAACGAGCCACATAATCCAAGTTTGAAAAGAGTGGCCTAGAAAATTCAAGTATCAGTTGTCGCACTGTCTATTCTGCCCACTTCGCCAAAATTTCACTCATCCATGGAGACCAACTACGACAGGGTTAGCGAGCTCAAGGTGTTCGATGAAACCAAAACCGGCGTGATGGGCTTGGTCGACTCTGGGATCACAAAGATACCACTTTTCTTCGTCCAGCCGACCGAGCAAGAAGAGAAGCCAGATGAAACAGCGAGACGTGTCGAAATCCCAGTGATTGACCTTGCCGGAGTTAATTCGGATGCGGCTCTAAGAAGCGAAGTGGTGGAGAAGGTGAGGTGCTCCTCGGAAACCATGGGCTTCTTCCAGGTAAATCAAAATTGATACTAATTATAACCAAATCAATTAGATTCGCATCACATAGCTAAACATGATTAAACTAAAACAATCTTAAAGAAACCTATTTTTGTTCAGGTGGTGAATCATGGAATTCCCTTGGAGGTGCTCGATGAAATGCTTGATGGAGTTAAGCGATTTTATGAATCAGACACAGAGGCCAAGAAAGAGTATTATACTAGAGATAAAAACCGAAAAGTTAAATATAATAGTAACTTTGATTTGTACCAATCACCAGCTGCCAACTGGCGCGATACCATGTTTATCACAATGGGTCCTGATCCACCCACACCAGACGAATTACCAGTCGAATGCAGGTAAATTACAATATTTCTAGTTCCATCTTAAAGTGGTTTGTTTTCATCAGCAATTATAACTTTTGTAGGGAAATTACGTTCAAGTACGCAAATCACATAAAGGAACTCGGAATAATATTATTCCAATTACTCTCAGAAGCACTTGGTCTCGAATCGAACCACTTGATAGAAATCGAGTGCAATAAAGGATTAAGTTTACTTTACCATTGTTATCCTTCTTGTCCCGAGCCTGATCTCACAATCGGTTCGACAAAACATTGTGACCCTGATTTCGTCACCGTGCTTTTGCAAGATAATATTGGGGGATTACAAGTTTATTATGAGAAGAAATGGATTGATATGACGCCTTTGCACGGTGCGTTAGTAGTCAATATTGGTGACCTTTTGCAGGTACATTTCTTTTGTTGTACAATTTCATGTTTACCCGTACAAAATTTCAAAATATCTTGTATGCCCCTACAAAATGAAAAGTATTATGGAATTCCAACAAAATATGCGAAATATCCGGTGTAACTTTACAAAACATTAGAAATGTAAATTGTATACTATGATAAATTGTCTACAATTTAATTTCATTATGAAATTGCATACCGGTATTTTTATTTCGTTTACGAAGATTTGGAGTTGTACACAAATTAAAACGTATCGGATTTAACCTTGTTAGTTATTTTATATTTTTGTCTTTTATGGTAATTAGTTGGTGTCAAATGAGAAGTTTAAAAGCGTGGAGCATAGAGTACTCGCAAACAAATCCGGGCTCAGGGTTTCGGTGGCGTGTTTCTTTAGCACCCATTTGCGTGAAGAGAAAAGGCAATATGGTCCAATAAAAGAGTTAATATCAGAAATAAGTCCTCCTTTATACAAAGAAACTACCATCAGAGACTACATTTTATATTACAATGGAAGGGGTCTCGATGGACGATCTGCATTAGATCATCTCAAATTGTGATTTCATTCGACGCTATTTATTTGTAATGGAGTAGATAAAATCATATTGTAATTAAGTAAATAACCAAGAGTATATTTGTAAGCACAAAGAATAAGCAGACTACTTGAATACAATTTACAAAAATGTCCTTATAAATTAGCCTCAATCGGTATATTGAAAAGGCGATTTTTCTCTCTTTCAAGAAAGGCGATTTCAAGAAAATCTCAAGAAATTAGAACTGAAAGCTTTGGAGTTATAAGATTGATTGATTGATCAATTTGAGCTAGGCCATAGTCCCGAAAGGATGTAGCGGGCTTAGGAGATTACTTTTAGGTTGAAAATAGAGATAAGAATATACTCGTAAGAGCAATTCAAATCACTACTACCACCTTAAGTATTCTCTTCAATTGATTGATCAAAAAAATTTGGGAAGATCTTATTTCTTGAAAGAGATTTCCATCGAAAAGTTTTAATGAGGCAAGGAGTAAAATTAGCGATTGAGGAGGGAAGATTAAATGAAAAAAAAATGAGTTATGCTCAGATCTTAAGAGATGGACTAAAAGAAGATTTACAATGGAACTTTAAGAAGAAGATTGTGAGTGCAAATCCAGTGATTCAAACTCATCAATTGAGTATGTTTAAAAACAGATGTTTTAAATGCTTATCAAAAGAGCATTTTAAAGCTACATGCACAAATCCACCGAGATGTTTGCAATGCAAAAAATCAGGCCATTTATACAAAAATTGCACTCAAACTCAACCAAAGAAAATTATACAGCCAAATCAACCAAAAAATATTTTACAGCCAATTAAACCAATTCACAAAGAAAAACCAAATCAAGAGATGATACCAAAAGTCTTTTCCAAGCCAATTGTATCCACGGGAGAATCTGTTAACAATCAATTATGTTTGAATAAAACAGTGGTTTATTTCTCAGATTTGGGGGAAAAGGATAATTTCAAAAAATTCATCTATCTTAGTAATGTACCTTTGGTGATCTGTAATCATTTGGCTCTAGGAAAATTGGTAGCTTCATTTGGATCAATTCTGGAGATAGGCAAATTTTCTGTGGAAAAAGAATATATTGATAAATTAAGTTTACAGATAATAGGAGATAAATTGAGTATTATTCCTGATGAAATATGTGCAAGAGGTGTAAATGGTAAGGATATTATTATTTCCATTACAAAACAAAATGAGATTAGAATGCCAAAATTTAAAAAAAAGGCAATTCATAAGAAGAAGAATTTTTGGAAAGGAAAATATAAGAAAGAATGGAGGGTTAAGAAGGAGGAAGTACAAAAGGAAGCAGTATTTAAAGAAGATGTACAAAAGGATGAAGTAATTAAGCCAGGGGTATTTATGGAAGATGTACCAAAGGAGGAAGTAACTAAGGAGGTATATGATATAGGGCCAGTTAATAATTTAGGGAATTTATTGGTTTTTAATAAGTGTAAACCTAAATTTAAGATTGACTTATTTAATTGGAGGGACTTATGCTTTATATCTAAATTTGAAAGGGTTTATATGCAAAAAATGAAAAAATTGTGGAATGGAGAGTCCAGTGGAGGATTAGAGAGGTGTAGAGAGACTAATGAAAAAGTATACTTGGCTATATGTTTTCATAAGGAATGGTTTATAAAGATTCTAAATCCACCAAACCCTAATTCAAAAATGGATGATAAAACCCTAATTGAATCTGAGCCAAAGGAAAATATAGGACTTTTAGAGGGGAAAGAAATACAGGAGAATATTGGTGATTATTATAATGATTTAACTGGCATTTCACAGCAGGATGGTGAATTAAATGAAAATGATCATACCAATATGGAGATTATTCCTGTAATTGAACTTGATCCAGAGATGGAGATTGAACCAGTTTCTCATGTTAACCTAAAGATCACAGAAGTTGCAGAAAAGGATGAGATAATGGAGATAAATGATAATAATGTAAATATTACTGATACTAAATTGGAGATTAAAAATAAAAAAATGGTTAAAAATATTGAAGACCAAAGGAGAAGTGCAAGATTATTATCCAAACAAAGTGGTTTTTATCAATCTCCTATTCAAAAAGCTCAAATTGTTCAATATAAACATATGGAGGGAGGAGTTGCAAAGAAAAATAAAGGAATTAAGAAGAAGTTTGATAAACCTGAAGAGATAAATTTAGAGGGAAATTTTTTTATGAATGAGAAGGATATTTTTGATATATTAAAAAGTCAGGGTATTGAAGTAAATGATCCTACTAAGAAGATTATTACAGGGCTGATGTGTGATTCTGTTGTTGCACAGAATAGAGCATTAAGTGATCAATGATATTTAAAAAATTAAAGATTTTTTCATGGAATGTGAGGGGTATGAATGATAAAAATAAGAGAATATTAATAAAAAATTATATAATTAGAGAAAAGCCTGATATTGTATGTATTCAAGAGACTAAGATGGAAATTATAGATATGGATATTGTTAAAGATCTCTGTGGATTAAGATTGAAGGAATTTAAGTATAAGAAGAGTGAAGGAGCTTCAGGGGGTATTTTAGTAATTTGGAATGGTGATTTTTTTGAATTTAAAAATGAGGATATTAGAGAATTTTCTATATCAATTAACTTGCAATGTAAATGGAATAATAATAGGATTCATCTCACTGGGGTATATGGACCAGTAGATAAATCAATTAAAAAGATTTTTTTATCAGAATTGGAGGATATTGGTGATAATTTGAATATTCCATGGGCTATTTTTGGGAATTTTAATATGGTTTTAACACATGAGGAAAGAGGAGGTACAGATAGAGATGCTAATAATACTAAATTATTTATGGAATTTTTACAAAATAGAGAATTGATAAATCTTCCTTTATTTGGAAGGCAATTCACATGGAATTCTACTTTGGCACATGCCAGATTGGACAGATATATTTTCAATAAGGAATGGATTATTGAATTTCCAAATTCAAATCAATTATCTATTCCTCAATCTATTTCAGATCATGTTCCTATTATTTATACAGCTACTACCTCTTTTCCAATTCATAGAGGTTTTAGATTTGAAAATGCATGGTTGATTAATAAAGAGGCTGATATTATTATTATTAATCATTTAAAGGCTACTATTTCAGCAAATTGGGAGGAATTTTATGCAAAATTGGAGGCTTTGGGTAAGAGATTGGTTGAATGGAATTATAAAAGAGCTGGAAATTATAAAACTTATCTTATGAATTGTTTAAAAACAATTAATTGCATGGAGAATTTACAAGAAAATAAGGAATTAAATCCAATTGAGAACTGGCTTAAAATACAATCTAAGGAGAGATATAATGTGCTAGTTTTGGAAAATGATTTGTATTGGAAACAAAGATCCAAATATTTATGGATAAAACAAGGAGATACAAATTCTAGGTTTTTTCACCTTCATGCCACAATAAAAAAAAACAAATTAATGATTCCAGTTTTGAAGGATAAGGATATTTTGTCACAAAATCATAAGGATAAATCCAAAATATTATTTAATTTTTACAGGAATCTTATGGGTAAAAAATATTCTCCTAAATCTGAGATTGAGGTTGGTGGAAGATTAAATTTAGATCAGATTTATGAGAATAAAAATTTAAATTTGGACTTTATGGATCAGGAAATAAAAATGGAGGAAATTAAGGAAGTAATTGATAAATGGAAAGCAAATAAATCCCCTGGGCCAGAGGGATTTAATGGGGAATTTTTTAAAAAATATTGGGAATTTTTAAAAGATGAACTTTTATTATTATTAAATAAAGAGGCTAAGATTGGTTTATCAAATTATAATTCATCATATATTGCCCTAATTCCTAAGAGAAATGATGCAATGGAGGTGAAAGACTATAGGCCCATCAGCTTAATTAGCTCTATACAGAGGATTTTTTCAAAAATTATGGCTAATAGATTAAAATTGGTAATAGGAGCTATGATTGACCCCAAACAATTAGGGTTTCTAAAAGGCAGAACTATTTCAGATAACTATATTTATGCAAGAGAGGTATTATGCAAAGCCCAAAAAACTAATAAGGAATTATTGATTTTTAAAGCTGATATTTATAAAGCTTTTGATTCTATTTCATGGGAATTTCTAATTAAAGTTTTAAAGGCTAGGGGATTTGGGGAAAATTGGATCTATTGGATTCAGAAATCAATTCTAGGAGGTTCAACTAGAATTCTATTGAATGGAGTACCTGGGAAATTTATACATTTGAATAGGGGCTTACGACAAGGGGACCCTATTTCAACATATTTATTTATATTAATCATGGATGTATTATCTAGATTAATTGAGGGATTTTGTGAAAAAGGTTATTTGCAGAGACCTATGAATGGAATAGTTTCATCATTATTTTACGCTGATGATTCTATTTTTTTCTTAAAACCTAACTTGATGAATATTAAGAGATTAAAACATATTCTGAATATATTTGGAAATGAATCTGGTTTGGAAATAAATTTTAATAAATCAGAAATTATTGGACTAAATGTGGAAAAGGAGATTTTACAGAATTTATCTAAGGAAATTGGATGCCCAATAGGAAAATTGCCTATGACCTATTTGGGACTACCTTTACATTTTAAGAAACCACCCAAGGAAGAATATAGGAGATTGATTTCTAAAATTCAGTTACGATTGGAGGGGTGGAAGGTAATTTTTTAAATATTCATGGAAGATTGATATTAATTAATTCAATTTTGACTGCTATGGCAGTTTATTATCTTAGTGTTTTTAAATTCCCAAAATGGGTGATAAAAGCTATTGATAAGTATAGAAGGAATTTTCTGTGGAGGGGAAATAAGGAGCATGGATATTATTTGGCAAATTGGACATCTTGTTGTTTGCCAAAAAAATTTGGAGGATTAGGTATTATAAATTTGGGAATTTTTAATGATTCGTTATTAATTAAATGGATTTGGAAATATTATAACCTAACAGAGGAGAATATTAAATGGAATAAATTAGTGGGACAGATTCAGAATTTTGGAAAATTAAATTATATTTATGATCCAAAATTATCCTATTTCTGGAATAATACTATGAAATTATTGGAATATTTTAGACAAAATTCTAAATTTCAAATTGGAAATGGGCAATTAATAAATTTTTGGACAGATAATTGGTTGGGAGAAAGGATGTGTTCAAAATATCCTGAATTATATTCATTTGTGCAAATTTATGACTTAACCCTAATGGATGTAATTTTGGAATTAAAAGAGAATGAATTACATACCATTTTCAAGATTAGAGAACCAATATCCATGATTGCTGAGATTCAGATTGAGGAGATGTATCAGTCTTGTTTGGCAGTTGATTTGGTACCAGATGAGGAGGATAGGGTTGATTGGATGGGTACCTCAAAAGGAAAATTTGAAGTCAGAAATTGTTACATGGGTTTGTCTGGAATTAATAGGGAAGAATTGAAATTTATTTGGAGGATTAAGTTACCTGGGAGAATCCATGTTTTTCTATGGTTAATTTCTCAAAATAAGATCTCAACTATTGATAATCTGCAAAGGAAAGGATGGATTTTAGCAAACCGATGTGTTTTGTGCAAAATTAAAGAGGAAACAGTAAATCATCTTCTTGAGGATTGCAATTACATGAAATTGATGTGGTTAAGGGTTAGAAATTACCTGAAATCTGACATACCACCAAATCCAGATCCATTAAAAATAATTCTATGCCAGGAAACTCCATTGATGATCAAGCAGATAATTGGATTGATGATTTATCATGTGTGGAAGGAGAGATGTAGAAGAATTTTTCAAGGATCTAATTTCTCAGTTAATCGGTTGTTTGAGATTATTATACAGGATCGAAATGATTTTATGAAGGCTTATAATCTGACAATTGATGAAGCTAGGGTTTCAGAGGAGGCGGGCATTGAGGATGAGTATGGGATGAGGTAGTGGGGTAGGAAGGTGGAAAAGAGAGGGGTGATGAAGCTAGGGTTTCAGAGGAGGCGGGAGTTGCGGATGAGTATGAGCGAAGTAGGAGGTGGGCGAAGGTTGTTTCTGTGGGCGCTGTAAGAAAAGTGAGAAAGATGAATACATGCTTGTCGGAGGGGAGAAGGTGATTAAACATCTTTCCTTTTCCTGGTTTTTAGAAAGGAAATCCAATCATGGTTTTCAAAGGACAAGTCTTTCCTGGTTTCTTTAGAAAGGAAAGTCAATCTTGGATGTTAAAAAGGAATTTCATTCCTGATTTTCAACTGATATCAATCCGGTTTTAAGTAAAATTAGGAATTGATTTATGATTGATTTTTTTTATTTATTATGATTGAGTTGAGTATTGTAATGAATATTTGTAATATTTTAATATATTTAACAATAGATGTGGGACCTGCGAGCCCACTCTATTTTCTTTAAAAAAAAAAAAAAAAAAAATTAGCCTCAATCGTAGATCGTTTCTCTCCATTGATTCTTCTTCTCACTTACGCAACTGGATGCTACATCTGTGAGACTATCGATTCCTTTCAGAGATTTGCACGTCTATTGATTGCACTGTGGATCTGAATCGGGGAGCTACACACTGTTGGTTATATTTCAATAAAATAACCAAATAAACAAATTAAATAATTAATTAAAGAATAATAATAAATAAATAAATCGAGAACAAGCCTGGTGTAGCCGCGTGATCGTGTCCCGGCTGCCCTAAAGACAAATTAACGTCCTCTTGTGCAGGATATTTCGTTTCTCCATCTCCAAAGTTCTACATCTCGAGAGCTCATCTCGTATCCGTTCCGTAAGCACAGTCGAGAACGGATATTCCTCACTTCGAAAGAAATGAAGTCGTGCACCGAATTCTTCGAACCAAGCTATATAATTTCACATGTATAATTTGAGAATATATTGGAAGAGATATTGTTTTATGTTATATTGTTTTTAGGATGTAATAGAGATGAAAAAAGTGGCAGGGTATGTCTCAAAAAACCAAATAAATAATGGTCTTTTCATAACAGTAGGAGCCACAATAATTTCTCCTCATTATTGTATTATTAAAGAGAGAATAATAACTTCATATTATATTTCAATACAAAACCGAAAAGTCATTAATTGCCCAAATTATTCATGGGTCAATTAATCTTAATTTCAGAACATCTAACATTTCTTCTTTTCATATTCTAAAGTGATTAGAATGTTTTGTAATTTTATTTTCTCTATTATTAATGCATATCATTTGCATAAAATAAAATATTCAATAATTAATATTGGATCAAAATATAAAGTTTTAAATTTTAGTATTATTTGTAATAAAATAATACAACATTACACATACACAAAAGACGAGGTCATATATGCAAAAATGAACTCTTTAACCTCAATCGAAACCGAAAAATTTAGGACAACTTTTAATGGAGATCAAATTGATAACTCTCCGTAACCGTTCAAAATCAACGTGAACGAATCTGTGTACCTCTGTACCACCAAGTTACCAACGCATTAAACAAGCACGAAATCAAGTTCTTGAAACAGAAAACACGCAACTTGTACCCAAGTTAACCTGATTTTGGATATTTATCGGTACTGATATACACATAACAAAATGGATTTGATCTGGTAAGAAGATCTTGTTGGTTATTTGTAAAATAACCAAATAATTAATTAAAATAAAATAATAAAATAATAATAATAAATAAATAAATAAATCGAGAACAAGTCTGGATGCAGCCGCGTGGTCGTGCCACTGTCCCTAAAGACAGATTGACGCTATCTTGCGTTTATACATCTCCAATGTTATACACCTCGAGAACTTATCTCGTATCCGTTATGATCGCACAGTGGAGAAAGGATGTTCTTCACTTCGAAAGAAATGAAGTGGTGCACCAAATTCTTCGAACCAAGCTTTGTATTTCTGTATGTATAATTTGAAAGTATATGGAAGAGAGAATATATTATGTTTTATTATTTTCTTTGAAGAGAGAAAGTCAGTGAGAAGAGAAGTATTGTTATTGTTATTGTTATCTCACTAAATATCAAATAAATTTTGGTGTCTTTAGTATCAGTAGAGGTCTCCTTTAATTTCTTCTCATTATTGTATTTTTACAGAGCGAAATACATTTAGGTTTTCTTGCAACAAAACCGAATAATCATTAATGCCCAAAATAATCAAGGGTCAAATACTCTTAAATTCAAATAACCTCTAGTGATTCTTCTTTTTATATTCTATATTAGTTAGAATATTTTGTTATTTTATTTCTCTATCATCTAATGCATATCGTAATGCATATCATATGCATAAAGACAAAATATTCAATAATTAATATTAGACCAAAGTTTTTAAATTTAATATTATTTTGTAATAAAATAATACAACAGATCTAGATAGAGAATGACGAGCACAAATGAACGAGAAACTTTCTGGATGGAAATTAGTAGTAGGAGACGTGTTTAGAGAACCGAAATGTTCAAAATTATTTTGCGTGATGATTGGAAGGTGGTGGTGGAAATTTTTCTTTCATTTGGGTCCGGTTGCGATTTATGTGTTTTTACACTCGATTTATTACTTGGTGTTTGATATGAAGAGTTTGAGCAGACCCGTTTCGGCTACGTGTTATATTGGTTATGGATTTGCTTGCGATTTTGCTCACCACAGGATGCATTACGCATCGATTTATCGGGGTCTTTGTGTGGAGGATCAGGTATTCGAGGATGTAACCGTATTGTTCGATAAAATGCCAAAATCATGGTAAACATGGTATTCGAGAAAATGTCGAGGAAAGGGTGATAATTTGAGGTGTTCGACGAAAAGTTGCGAACAAACAAAATGAGTCTAGAGTGCTCATACTGAAAAAAGAATAGTTTGATATGAAAGAGTGCATACATTATGCATATGTTAGCAAAAAAAGAGTTAACATTTAGATAAGTCGATAGTTTTGAGTTTGTGAGGACAGATATGATATTTATATTTTTATAAGGATAAATTTGATATTTTATGTTTTTGGAGTACCAATATCAAATCCTCCAACGCAAATATCTGTCTATTAACAAACCACATATCCAAGTTGGCCCATGGGCTACAATTGCAATTACCCTAGTTTAAAAAAATATGGCACAGAAACATTCACAGTACAAGTCATCACACTGTCCGAGTGTCCGGTCATTCTGAGAGAGAGAGAACTCCATTATCGAGTGAAGAGAAGTGTGCTCCCAACAGAGGGACCACAGACTACAGAGAGAGGAGAAGGGTTTAATTCACGGGCAGGCAGAGTTTGGTGTGTGTTTTTTGGTTTGATCTCGACCCTTCATCAATAAATCAATGATCCAAATTAGGGAGTCTAATATGGGAGTCTAAAATGAATGTCAAGGAATCCCCCCCTATATATATATATATATATATATATATATATATATATATATATATATATATATTGCGACGAAATATCCGTAATATTGCGGCTATATCGGGTCAAATATTGCGGATAATATTCAAATCGTTGTAATTTTCTCATCCTTCCACCAAATTACATGAAATTTATATCGAAATCGCTCGTCTCGACGAGATGAATACAATGATGGGCTTGAATTTGTGAAATTTTGTCTTTTATCCTGAATTAAACACAAAATACACGTTATTATAATTTTATCGAGAATTATTTAATATAAATATTATAACATAAATTTTGTGATTATTTAATACTTAGTTTCCATGTTTTATTATCAAAACATTTCATAAAATACGCTCATAACATATATAACTTCTAAAATGTGTCATTTTCATCTATAAATGTATGAATTTAGTAATTTTCATTGTATTTCATTGATGTTTCGATTTAAAATTTGAGTTATAGTGTTTTGATATTTTTAGAACGTCGACAAAAAATTCTTCAACAAAATACAATTCCAAAGATCCCGTATAATTGCCATTTTAATGGAAATTTTATGATTAACTTTTATTTACACTGAAAAGGTTCCTGAAAAATCAATTTTTTTATTCTTTTTAGAAGAAAATTATGAAGAAAATTTTACGATAATAATGGTGATAAAAAATATTTTGAAAAATATATTTAAACAAACTATTATTTTTACATAATTTAATATCGCAACGACTGTCCGCAATAAGGTCATTGCGCCGCAATTGCGCCCGCAAACGCAATTCGCTGCAAAAAAGACCCGACCGCAATGGATCGCAATATCGCAATTTAAAACATTGATATATAACTAGTGAACTTGATGAAATGAGAGTGAACCATTCGATTCATGAAATTAGTTTTTGAACCAACAATATAACTTCAACAAAATCTTATGCAATTCTCTATTATGTTTGACTTTTATACTCTAATTGATCGAGGACGATCAAGGATTTAAGTGTGGGGGTATTTGATGTGAGGCAAATAAGGCACAAATTTAATGCTTAATTTGGGAATTTTAGCCCTCGTGAAGAACAATTCTATATACTTTATTAATCATATTTGAGATAACATGAATATTTCTTCACTAAGTGTGTTTTATTGCTTAATCACAGGAATTAGAAGGAATTTCTGGGAATTTGGAGAGTGTAGTCGTCTCCAACACGTCAAGAGGAATGAAAACGATATATTACACCGATATATTCGGTACATGAATGAGACGGGAGGCAAATAATTATCATGATAAGAACTTACACAAAAGTCTACACGAAAACTTTCAATCCTTAGCCCTTATCCTGCCCACCTACTTTTGGTGGGAATTACTTCCTTACCCCCAATCCTCTCCACCAACTCGTGGCCAATAAGAAGACTCCATGAGTGCTATAAATATGACCACAAGGGCCACGAGTTTGGGACGCTCTTTACACTCTTTCATGCCCATTCTCTCTCTTTCTCTCTCTCCCTCTTAAGCAAATCCAAGAACTTTCAAGAACACGCAAGAATTGCAACTACGAACGATAATTTTCTAAGATCGATCACCGAATAGAAGCTCACTTCATTCGGTGAATCGGTTTACACTTCGGCTATGGAAAAGTTGTGGAATTAGGGTGAAACTTATTTCATTCGAACTTTCACAAGCAAGAAGTCGAGCTTTCTCGACGTGATTGGTTGGAAACTTCTTTTCAATCGACCTTTGCACATCTCGAGCCCACCCAACCGGTACGAAGCTCACTTCTATTGGCGGGTGGATCGGTACGGAAGGAAATTGTTGAGCGCGTTGACTAGCTCTCTAGCATCCCGAGCAACAAGGAAGGCACTCAAGACGAGACTCGGAGCTCTCTTCATCTCTCTAGGTGTTTTCCTTCCTTTCTTGCATTTCTTGTAGCGTAAAATTACTTGGATTTGTGTGAATCTCTTTTCTTGTTTGAATCTTTGTTGCTTGAATGAATCCTTGTTAATTGTTTGAATTGTCCTTGTTTGAATCGAAATCTTGTTCACCATTTGCTCGTAGTATGATTTTTGTCCATTAATTACTGTTTCAACTTAGTTCATTGTTCCTTAATTCAATCATTAATTCTTCTTTTCAATACAATCCTTAAGCCAAATAATAAACCAGAATTCCAGTGAAAACTCCGTTGTAACGGAACTCATACTACGTTGTAACGGACTTGGTGGTTAGTACTTGATTTTCAGTCTGTTGAAACTCCGTTGTAACGTAGTTGATGTCCGTTGTAACGGACTAGTGGAATTAAGCACTCGTGATTACTCTTGCCAGTCCGTTGTAACGAAGTATTAGGTCCGTTGTAACGGATTCACCAATCCGTTATAACGCTATTACTATCCGTTATAACGAACTACCTCTTTCCGTTGTAACGGAATACTTTCCGTTGTAACGGACGTTCATCTCACACTTAGCGCCAGAATTTTTACTCAAGTCCGTTGTAACGGAACTTACTTCCGTTGTAACGGACTATCTTCTGTGAATTTTCTTCGTTATTTCTCATCCATTTTGATCCAAATTTTGACGCAATTGCTCCCCGTGGAACGAACTTTCATATTTTCCACTATACACATATATTTTCACACTTGTTGATTGAATCGGGTTTTCGAATACAACGATAATTTTACACGCCCAAAACCCGCTCATCAAATGGCGCCGCTGCCGGGGAGCGGTGTTTAAGTCAATATTTTAGATCGAAACTTGAGATTTAAATTCATGACATTGATTACTCACTTCTTTGTTTCTTTTGTGACAATCTAGGTGAAGGAAGAAAGCTTTATGCACAACACAAGATCGCGAAAAGGCGAATTACTTCCATTTGTCAAGGAAATCGAAAGAAAGAACAAGAGTTCTAAGAAAAGCAAGGAACCGACACAAGAAGATCAAGACGAACCTCAACTTCAAACTCAAACTTTTTCTTCTCTCTCTACTCTTTTAAATTCAAACATGGATGACGAAATTAGGGCTCCAAGGCCAAAAACCTTAAAAGAACTAGTGGCCCCAAACATCGTAGAAGATAACTACAATTTTATTAGGCCAAATATACCGAACTTTAAAGCCGATCCGAGCATCATTGGCTCTTTACCCATCTTTCATGGCAAAGCAACCGAAAACCCACACAAGCATTTGAAAGATTTTAAAATTCAACTAAACATCTATGCAAATTATGAAGCATTTAACGATATTCTACTTCTTATTTTCCCTTATTCGCTAGGTGAAGGGCCGAAAGATTGGTTCTACAACCTACGAGGACCCTTCGATTTCAATGAAGTGGCTAGGCGTTTCAAGGAGAAATACTACTCGCATTCGAGATTGGCGGCAATTAGGCGAGAACTTCTAGCAATCACGCAAAAGCCAAACGAAGCTCTCCACGAGTATTACGATCGATTCAATCGTTTGATGGAGGAATGTCCAAGCCACAATGTCGCAATCCATTACCTATACGAGCAATTTATACAAGGGTTAGGATACTCCGAGAGTCAATTCCTCAACGCATCCGCGGGAGGAAGTGTCGCGAACAAAGATCTCGAAGAGATTAAGAAGCTACTCGAAGTGATGGCAACCAATTCTCAATCAAGAAGGAACATCGAATACCGAGTTAACGCGTGTAGCGACCTCAATGTCGACATGCTTAACAACAAGCTCGAGATCATCATGAAGGCTTTGGGTAAGGAGGAAACGAAAACATGTGGGGTTTGCCTCGCAAATACACACCACACCGATGAGTGCCCGAGTGTGATCGAAGATGCGAATGCCGTTTACAAGAAATTCGACGCTTCGAACTCGTATAACCCTAATCTCCGCAACCATCCTAACTTTAGTTGGTCGAATCCCAACAATGCTCAACCCGATCCATACCGACAAGCGGTTACAAAACCGGCAACATACCAACACCCAAATGCAACACAAGCGGTTCAAAAATCGTTTCCAACTCAAGACCCGAATCAAGAAATGAAGCAAATGATGGAAGGAATGATGTCAATGATGCAATCAATGAACGGGAAAATCGACAAAAACGAGAAAAACATGGACTCAATAAAGCAAGATATTGGAGTTGTGAAGCAAGATGTGACAAGTGTAAGACAAGAGATCTCGAACACAAATCGCCATGTGGGCAACTTGGAGACTCAAATCAATCAAATTGCCACTCGAGTAAACGTAATCGAATCCCAAGGTACATCTCGACTCCAATCTCAATCTTTGGCCCCTTCCGAGCAAAGGCATGTGAACGCAATATCGCTCCGAAGCGGTAAAGAGGTGGGCGGGAGTTCGAAGAGCAAGGAGGTACAAGAAGAAAAGGAGCTCGAGGTACCGGTACCGAAGGAGAAGCCTTCACAAGCTAAGGAAGTACCATTCGAAGCAAAGGAAACCGAATCGACTCAAGTCAAGCCACCTTTCCCGAGTCGTCTCCCAAAGCCAATCGAATCGAATAACGACGTGCTTGCCATCTTAAAGAAAGTGGAGGTAAACATTCCTCTACTCGAAGCAATCAAAGAAGTGCCTCGTTTGGCAAAATACCTCAAGGCATTGTGCACGAATAAAAGAAAGACAAAGGGAGATGAGTTGATAAGTGTGGGGGAGAGTGTTTCGGCGATTTTGAGACTTCCCCAAAAGCACAAAGATCCGGGGATGTTTGCCATTCCATGCAAAATCGGGCAACATGAATTACCCAAATGCATGCTCGATTTGGGCGCATCCATTAATGTAATGCCCTTCTCGGTTTTCAAAACCCTAGATCTCGGCCCTCTCGACGATACACAAGTAGTAATTCAATTGGCCGATAGATCTACGACGAAGCCGGTGGGAGTAGTCGAAGATGTGATCGTAACGGTGAATGGACTTTATTTCCCCGCGGACTTCTACGTGTTGGACATGAATGAGGGGAGTAACGATTCAACGCCGATTCTCCTTGGACGACCATTTTTGAAGACGGCGCGCACAAAAATCGATGTACACGCGGGAGAGCTCACGATGGAGTTCGATGATGAGGTAATCAAATTCAATATTTTCGACAAACTAAAGGAACCCATTGTAGGTACACTCAACTTAAGTGCTATGGACGTGATCGACGATTGTGTACAAGAGGTCATGGATAGCTCATTCGAAAACTTTCAATGGAGCTCAAACCCTTTGTTCGAAGAATTTGAAGGATGTGACAATCCTACATTCGAAATCGAATCGGAGTTGGAAGAAGAGCGAAGCATAGATCAAGCACTCTTTCTAAGAGACCTCGAAATCCCGATGCAAAGAGCTCCACCTTCAATCGAACAAGCTCCAAGGTTAGAATTAAAAAAATTACCTATTGGACTAAAGTATGCTTTTCTCGATGAAGCGGAAACTTTGCCGGTAATAATCGCCTCGAACCTAGCAAAGGAGCAAGAAGAAAAACTCATCGAAATGCTAAAAAGGAATAAGAAGGCTTTCGGGTGGACACTCTCCGACATTCCGGGCATCTCCCCCTCCATGTGCACACACCGAATCCTTCTCGAAGACGGAGCAAAACCATCGCGCGAACCTCAAAGACGGCTCAATCCGCCCATGATGGAAGTAGTAAAAAGGGAGGTGATCAAATTGTTAGATGCGGGGATAATCTATCCCATTGCCGACTCGAAATGGGTCTCGCCCATACACGTGGTACCGAAGAAAACGGGGATGACGATTGTTGAGAACGATGAAGGCGATCAAGTACCGACTCGAGTTCAAAACGGGTGGCGAGTTTGCATCGATTACCGAAAGCTCAATAAGGCGACGAAAAAGGACCACTTCCCGCTTCCATTCATCGACCAAATGATAGAAAGACTCGCGGGAAATCCGTTCTATTGCTTCCTCGATGGATTTTCGGGCAATTTCCAAATACCGGTCGCACCCGAAGATCAAGAGAAGACCACATTCACGTGCCCGTTTGGTACCTTCGCGTACCGACGCATGCCATTCGGGCTATGCAATGCTCCGGGTACTTTCCAAAGGTGTATGCTTTCTATTTTTTCCGATTATATTTCCAAATTTATAGAAGTCTTTATGGATGATTTTTCGGTATTTGGTGACTCATTCGAATCATGTTTAAGCCACTTGTCACAAATACTCGAAAAGTGCATCGAAGCTAACCTTGTTTTGAATTTTGAGAAATGCCACTTCATGGTGAGCAATGGAATTGTATTAGGTCATTTGATCTCGAAGAAAGGAATGGAAGTCGACAAGGCGAAAATTAACGTAATCAAGACACTTCCGTATCCAAAGACGGTGAAAGACGTGCGATCCTTTCTCGGCCATGCGGGATTCTATAGGCGCTTCATCAAAGACTTCTCGAAAACCGCCCAACCAATGTGCCAACTATTGAAGAAAGACGAGAAATTCGAGTTCGGGGAAAAGTACAAGAGATCCTTCGACGATTAGAAAGAGAAGCTTTGCTCCGCACCAATCATCAAGTCGCCAAATTGGGAGCTACCGTTCGAAATAATGTGTGACGCAAGCGATACGAGTGTGGGGGCGGTACTTGGCCAAAGAGAAGGAAAAGACCCCCACGTCATCGCGTACGCCTCGAGATCTCTCGACAATGCCCAACGAAACTACACCACCACCGAAAAGGAACTCCTCGCGATTGTTTTTGCATTGGAGAAATTTCGTTCTTATCTTTTAGGTACAAAGGTGATAGTCTTTTCGGACCACGGCGCGTTGAGACATTTGATGAAGAAAAAGGAGTGCAAACCGAGATTGCTTCGATGGATCCTTTTGCTTCAAGAATTCGACCTCGAGATCAAGGACAAAAAGGGATGCGAGAATCTCGTGGCGGATCATTTGAGTCGGCTTCCATTGAAGATCGAAGATCTCGTTCCGATTCGCGAGGAATTCCCCGAGGAACACGTTCTCGCGGCCCAAGTCGAAGCACCATGGTACGCCGACCTTGCAAACTATATCGTCACGAAGAAATTTCCCCCGAGCTTCTCCAAGGCGCAACGCGACAAGATGAAAAGTAACGCGCGATTCTACGTTTGGGAGGACCCGCTCCTTTTCCGCATTTGTACCGACCAAGTAATTCGAAAATGCGTTCACCAAAGTGAGGTACAATCTATTCTTTCTTTTTGTCATACATTACAATGTGGTGGACATTTCGGTATCGCACGTACCACACACAAGGTACAAGAATGTGGATTTTATTGGCCAACCTTGCATAAAGACGTTGCAAACTTTGTGAAAGGTTGTGAAAATTGCCAAAAGACAGGGAACTTGAGCCGTAGAAATCAAATGCCCCTCAATTCAATCTATGTGTGTGAACCATTCGATATTTGGGGCATTGATTTCATGGGCCCATTTCCATCGTCTTTTGGCTACACTTACATCTTATTGTGTGTAGATTATGTAACCAAATGGGTGGAAGCGGTACCAACCAAACATGCGGACTCGAAAACGGTGGTGGGCTTTTTAAAGAGAAATATCTTCCAACGATTCGGAACACCAAGAGTACTAATAAGCGATCGAGGCTCTCATTTTTGCAATCGATATCTCCAAAGCCTCCTCGAAAAATACCATGTGAGTCATCGAACCTCCACCGCGTATCATCCTCAAACGAACGGCCAAGCGGAGGTTTCGAACCGTGAAATCAAGTCCATCTTAGAGAAAGTTGTGAACCCAACACGTAAAGATTGGAGTGCTCGACTAGGCGACGCACTTTGGGCGTATCGTACCGCCTTCAAAACGCCAATAGGTATGACTCCTTTCAAACTCGTGTACGGAAAGGCGTGCCATTTACCGGTCGAGTTAGAGCACAAGGCCTTTTGGGCGATCAAGCAATTGGCCCTCGACTACCCGAAGGACGCATCGGCACGTAAGCTCCAATTACTCGAGCTAGACGAATTCCGGCAAGAGGCCTACGACAATTCGAGCTTGTGCAAGGCAAGAGCCAAAAGATTTCATGACCGAATGATTCAAAAGAAAGAATTCCAAGTAGGGGAAGAGTGTTGTTATTCAACTCTCGTCTCAAACTTTTCCCCGGGAAACTTCGGTCCCGATGGATCGGCCCTTTTGTGGTCACCAATGTGACTACATTTGGGGTTGTCGAAATTCGAAGCGAGGAAACGAACAAAACGTTCAAGGTAAACGGCCATCGACTCAAGCATTACCATGCAAACTTCGAAACCGGGTGGATGGAGGAGCAAGCTCTAGAGCCCAACGACACCTCACAATGATGAGCTCGGCCAAGTCGAGCTCACGACGTTAAACAAGAGCGCTAGCGAGGGAGGCACGCCCACGCATCAAAGGTTGTATCTCTCTATTATCCCTCTTTTTGAAATTTTCGATTTTTTAACTTGAGGACAAGTATTCTCTAAGTGTGGGGGGGTAACATACAATCTTTGACCTGTATGAGCCCAATTAAAAATTTAAAAAAATCAGGGAAAATTGGGAATTTTTGATCTGGCCAGCAACTCCGTTGTAACGGACCTCAATGTCCGTTATAACGGACTGTACAGAAATTTAAAAATTTGACTGGCGCCAAGAGTTTCGTTGTACCGGACCTCAATGTACGTTATAACGGAGTGAAAATACCGTTGCAACGGACATGAAAAACACAGGAAATTGCGTTGCAACGGTGAATTCCAAAAATTTGCCAGAACTATGTGCGTTGTAACGGACCTCAATGTCCGTTGCAACGGACATGCTCAGAATTTTCAAACTAAGCTGCGAATAGTGCTCCGTTATAACGCAGTTAGTACGTTGTAACGGACCTCAATGTCCGTTGTAACGGACTTTACACTGCGTTGTAACGGAATAGTTTCTGGCAAGTTTTCTCTTTTAATTAAAATTTTCGAATATTTAACATTATTTTTGAACCCTGAGCATCAATAATAAATAAGTCAAGCATAAAATACATAAAAAGATTTTTTCTCCACTGAATTGAACTAAATTGTTGTTTTTAAAACAAAATTTCATTTAACTCGGAATTTCGCTCTCAAAATTGAAAGTTTGCAAAATATTTTAAAGATTTGGTTATGATTTTGAAGAGATCTATTCGGGGATTCCAGCCCTATTGTTTCAAATTTCACGAGTTTGAGACACTTGATCAATGCGCGGTTCATGCGATACGTTTTAACTCGATTTTCGAACCCGTAATTAATATGGGACTTATGAGTAAGGTTCTTAGCGTGGCCGTTAAAGTACGTTTTGCTAGAGTTAAAACATGACCAATTGCACTATGAAATGACCGTTTGTGGGGACCCGTTAGTAGATCAAATATACCCGTTTGTAAAAAAAAAAAAAAAAAAAAAAAAAATGAAATGAAGGTCAAAAGACAACACCGAGAGTAACATCATTGCATTTCGGTGTATTGGGGCTTTCGGTTAAAGACTTCATATAAAAAAAAAAAAAAAAAATGAGAAAAGATGAAGGTCAAAACACAACACCGAGAGTAACCTCATTGCATTTCGGTGTAGTGGGGCTTTCGGTTAAAGACTTCATAAAGAGAGAAAAGAAAACGAATGAGCGGGAAAATTGATCGAAAACGGGTATGAACCTTGTACCATTGTACCAAACGTGTTTTAAAATGAATAACTTGCATTTAAGATCATCTAGCAAAACGGGAAATTTTGGCCCGATAATAGCCTTCGAATTGAGTTCTTTTGAGATTGTGGAGTAAAACAATTCGAAGTAAAAACGTTTAAGTCGCTCTTACCATTTGAGATCGAATGTCAAGAAAAACTCTTATGAAATTTCGAGTTAATTTCGAGATCTAATAATGAAAAGACCAATATCATTCTAAATAACTAGTGAACTTGATGAAATGAGAGTGAACCATTTGATTCATGAAATTAGTTTTTGAACCAACAATATAACTTCAACAAAATCTTATGCAATTCTCTATTATGTTTGACTTTTATACTCTAATTGATCGAGGACGATCAAGGATTTAAGTGTGGGGGTATTTGATGTGAGGCAAATAAGGCACAAATTTAATGCTTAATTTGGGAATTTTAGCCCTCGTGAAGAACAATTCTATATACTTTATTAATCATATTTGAGATAACATGAATATTTCTTCACTAAGTGTGTTTTATTGCTTAATCACAGGAATTAGAAGGAATTTCTGGGAATTTGGAGAGTGTAGTTGTCTCCAACACGTCAAGAGGAATGAAAACGATATATTACACCGATATATTCGGTACATGAATGAGACGGGAGGCAAATAATTATCATGATAAGAACTTACACAAAAGTCTACACGAAAACTTTCAATCCTTAGCCCTTATCCTGCCCACCTACTTTTGGTGGAAATTACTTCCTTACCCCCAATCCTCTCCACCAACTCGTGGCCAATAAGAAGACTCCATGAGTGCTATAAATATGACCACAAGGGCCACGAGTTTGGGACGCTCTTTACACTCTTTCATGCCCATTCTCTCTCTTTCTCTCTCTCCCTCTTAAGCAAATCCAAGAACTTTCAAGAACACGCAAGAATTGCAACTACGAACGATAATTTTCTAAGATCGATCACCGAATAGAAGCTCACTTCATTCGGTGAATCGGTTTACACTTCAGCTAAGGAAAAGTTGTGGAATTAGGGTGAAACTTATTTCATTCGAACTTTCACAAGCAAGGAGTCGAGCTTTCTCGACGTGATTGGTTGGAAACTTCTTTTCAATCGACCTTTGCACATCTCGAGCCCACCCAACCGGTACGAAGCTCACTTCTATTGGCGGGTGGATCGGTACGGAAGGAAATTGTTGAGCGCGTTGACTAGCTCTCTAGCATCCCGAGCAACAAGGAAGGCACTCAAGACGAGACTCGGAGCTCTCTTCATCTCTCTAGGTGTTTTCCTTTCTTTCTTGCATTTCTTGTAGCGTAAAATTACTTGGATTTGTGTGAATCTCTTTTCTTGTTTGAATCTTTGTTGCTTGAATGAATCATTGTTAATTGTTTGAATTGTCCTTGTTTGAATCGAAATCTTGTTCACCATTTGCTCGTAGTATGATTTTTGTCCATTAATTACTGTTTCAACTTAGTTCATTGTTCCTTAATTCAATCATTAATTCTTCTTTTCAATACAATCCTTAAGCCAAATAATAAACCAGAATTCCAGTGAAAACTCCGTTGTAACGGAACTCATACTACGTTGTAACGGACTTGGTGGTTAGTACTTGATTTTCAGTCTGTTGAAACTCCGTTGTAACGTAGTTGATGTCCGTTGTAACGGACTAGTGGAATTAAGCACTCGTGATTACTCTTGCCAGTCCGTTGTAACGAAGTATTAGGTCCGTTGTAACGGATTCACCAATCCGTTATAACGCTATTACTATCCGTTATAACGAACTACCTCTTTCCGTTGTAACGGAATACTTTCCGTTGTAACGGACGTTCATCTCACACTTAGCGCCAGAATTTTTACTCAAGTCCGTTGTAACGGAACTTACTTCCGTTGTAACGGACTATCTTCTGTGAATTTTCTTCGTTATTTCTCATCCATTTTGATCCAAATTTTGACGCAATTGCTCTCCGTGGAACGAACTTTCATATTTTCCACTATACACATATATTTTCACACTTGTTGATTGAATCGGGTTTTCGAATACAACGATAATTTTACACGCCAAAAACCCGCTCATCAGAGGATTACAATTCTCCTTCCTATTTTCAACGTTCAATGCCGTATGCCTTCAGATGACTATCACTACATGACATGTTTCTTATGGATATATCAACAATACGCCCACACTCCACAAATAACTAGAGAACCAAATACGCCATAAATAAAAATGGCAACCAAATCTTCCACAAGAATCATCGAGACTTCGAAAATCTCGCCACCACCTGGATCGGTGCCGGCCACCTCGATTCCTCTCACATTCTTTGACGTGATATGGCTACAGTTAAGCCCTGTGGAGCGTCTCTTCTTCTACCCATTCTCTCTTTCGACCTCGGAGTTTATCTCCACTTACCTTCCCACCCTCAAATCTTCCCTCTCGCAAAGTCTCCAATCTTTTTTTCCTCTCGCCAGTAATATCAGGCTAACACCTGGAACGGTCGACAAATACGAGCTTTACTTCACCGACGGTGATTCCATTTCATTCACAGTAACAGAATCAAATGGAGATTTTGCCGAGCTTTGTGCCGACAATCCGAGAGAGATAACCAAACTCAAATCGCTGGTACCGGTATTAGGTAAGAACTTATCCGAAGGCCTCTGGCCAGTTATGTCGATTCAAGTCACTGTTTTCCCCAATTATGGTCTAGTTATTGGAATCGTGGTGCATCACTCTGCATGTGATGGTTCTGGATCGACAAAGTTCTTGCACACATGGAGTTCAATTTGTCGTATGAACAATACCATTCTTGTAACGACGGTGATAGTGGACCGGTCGATTATTCCTGATGCAAACGGATCATTGTATTCATACATTTTCGATGGATTCAAGAGCATGAGCAAGGAGAATTTAAAACTCGTTACGCCGCCGATTGATGAAATGTTTATGTCTACCTTCATATGTTATCATTTGTCATGGATTGATGAATAATTCAACTATATTTAAATTCAAATTCCCCAACCACCCCCCCCCCCCCCCCCCCCCCCCCCAATTCAATTAACAAAATTAGTTTCATTATAAAATTAACAAAAATTAGTAAAATGCAAACAACATAATTAAATTCAAATTAACGAAATTAACAACATAATTAATTAGATAAATTCAAACAAAATTTTCTACTTTATTCAAATTCAAAC